>CM053582.1:279025919-279043715 GCA_028627135.1 Pseudochirops cupreus | reverse complement strand
ATTATGAGAAACCTTTAGAAGCTCTTTCTTAGTTCTACAATGTATATGCAGGTATCAATTATACTTAGTATTAAAGTTTAGACTAATTCTGTCAATTTCCCCCTCCCTCCCAAAGAGTACTTTGTATTCCCTTTGCCCTGATCATCCTCTACCTTGGATTATACTTATTCGTATGCATAATATGACACTTTCTCCCCAAATTTAGAATGTAAGTAAAGAGAACAACCCATGTCATTTAATATAGTGACCTCCACATAGTAGGAACTTAATAAGTAATTTTTTATTTGAATTGAATTAACTAGCTAGAAGTCTACCAGGATCCTGAGAAAACAGGAAATATGATAATTAAGATTTAATTAGGTGGGATGAGCAAATAAACCATAGCAAATATAATCAAGAAATGTATAGAGGATGGGATAATGCTTGAGAGAGCAGATTTTTTTGGAAAACAAAGGACAGAAGGGCAATAATTGAAATCAAAAGAGAAACAGAAGAGCAGTAAAATAAAATAATAATTCATAACCTTGCTTAAGACTATGCCTGAGCTATTTTATTCTCACAGGAATAGACATTCCATACTTTTTACTAATGACACTATTTTTTGTAAAAAGAAAAAAAAGTTTCTTTGAGACATAATGAGGATATAATACTTGGGAAATGTTAACAGTAAATTAAACTTTTATGTTAATAGCAAGAAGCATTGGCACTTTGGGATGTGATCCATTAATCACCTAAAAGGAGAATTCCTAATCAAGAGATTGTTGGTTTCAGTGGTGTGAAAGAAATAGAATTGGAATATAGATAGTCACTAGAAACTTGCATCATTGTGTATGTGTACACCTATTAAGGTTAGCTAGGAGTTTTAAGAAAGGATCAATAGTGAAATGCAGTCTAAATTTAGTAAGTGAATCAATTAAAAGCTTAATAGATAATGATTTTAGTGGTAGTTATTCATTATCTTGTGGCTTTATAAGCTGTTTTTTGAAATAATATAGGAATCATTTCATTAAGGGGAACAAATTTTGCATTATTTGTGTATAGTTTAGTTACAGGAGATAAGAAATTAGAATGCTCAAGATAATGGTGATTCAAAAAATTTCAAGAGACCAAAGAACTGTTCATATAGACTCAAAATATCTCCATATGCTCCTTGGAGAAGCTATACAAGCCATAAATGAAAGAGAATACAGACTTTATCTCCTCCCCCCCTCCCTTTAACAGTAGTATAGTTTTTAAATTAACTTCTTTAGAAATTTTAGATAAAGGGTGATATTTACATTTTTTTTCAAGGGAAATGATGAGTAAACCAGGATAAAATTTTCATAAGAAAAAATTCATATTCTCCAGGGAATAATCATCCTTTTTTTAGGAAGCATTTGCTAAATATAAATTCCTAAATATACTAGGAACTCTGCTAGGCACCAGAGACACAGATTTTTAAAATGAAACTGCTCTTGCTCTGAAGGACTATATTTGTATTCCATCAGGATAGGCAATGATATGGGAGCATATACAGAATAAATTTTTAAAATGATGCCAAATACTTTATCTCAATATTCTCTTCTAGCTCTCTAATTTTATGGTTCTGTCATTTTAGCATCTGGAAAATTTTGGTGAAAATACTTGGGGGTAGTATGACATAGTGACTATAACGCTGGGCCTGTACTCAAGAAAACCTAGGTTCGAATCTTGCCTTACACACTGACTTAAGTGACCCTGGACAACTTGTTTAAGTCTGGATTACATCACTTATTTGTAAAATTCATGAGTCTGAGTTAACTTTTAAGGATTCTTTTGGTTCTAAATATGATCATATAAGTTCTAAGAAAGTATTTGGTTAAACATAAAGAACAATATAAGTGAGAAGATTTGTTGTTGTTATCCTCAATTAGATATCCAACATTTTCACATTTTTGCCACCATGTTTTTTTTTCTATGAAAAACCTATTCTCATGAAAAGATCTGCTAAATAAATCTATTCATACTTAGGTGAAAATAACTGATATTACATGGCAGGTTATGTGTTCTGGTGGGATTCAAAATTTTCTTGAGGGCAAAGATTTAAGTTTAAAAAAGGAATTCATCTTTATTTGTAAATTTGTAGATTAATTGGGGAATAATTTTTGATCAGAAACAGCCTTACTGTAATATTCTGTGGTTACCTGGTGGCATACACACTCTCACAAACAAATGAAGTAAGTAGTAAAATGAATATTTCTATTTTAGAAGTGAGAAAGGGAGGCTTAGTGAAGCTATGTGACTCACTCAATATGAAATCACATGTTCATGTATGGCAGAGCTAGTACTTGAACCTAGGTCTTCTGATTTCCATTCTAGTTTTCTGTCCATTATACCACACAGCCTCTACACTCCTGGCAATTATAAGATTAAGCTAAAATTGATTTTATGTTAATGGATTAATTTATTATAGCTAACAGGTTAAAATCCAGTGCTGTTATTGAATCAAGCAAGGACAAGGCTGGAAAACAAAATTATGGGTGAATGGTTGAGAAGGCATGACAGTATGTGAATAAATATGTGTATGTAAAAAGTTAACAGGAGGTCAAAGTTACTGAAAAAAAAATCATAGGTTAACACAATGTTTCTAGGACCTACAATCCATGAAAGAGATGCCAGCAAGGTCAGACGTAGTCAGCCATTTCCAGTGATGCAAAGCTGGAACTTAACATGCTAGATGGCAAAATTCAGATCCCTGAAGGTTTGGACAGAAAAAATGATTGAAAAATAAATCTAAGATAAAATTTAATGGGAGAAATGATTTTCCCACTATGTAAATGTAAAGTCTGGTACTAGGGTTAGAAACATTAATTGAATTAATATAAAATCAGTCATGTCTGGCAGAACAGTTTGCAATGGGAAAAGTACCTCAGAAGTTTAGAGGATTAGAGGTTCAACGAAAGTCAACACTGTCAAATAGCAACCAGAAAGTGAATACAATCTCAGGGTGCATTAATATAAATGTAGGTGTCAGAATGAAGGAGGTGGTAGTTGTGTTGTATTTTATCTTGTCAGACTACATCTGGGGAGATTGTGTTGAGTTCTTAGTGCCGCAATTTAGCAAAGACCTTAAAAAATTGAAGTGCATTCAGAGCAGGAAAACTAAGAACATGAAAAATTGGGCATGTTTTCTAAACAATGTTATACACCATAGTCTCAACTTCCTCCCCCATTTCAGGATTTGGTATCCACTGGCCTGGCCCTCAAAATTCAGGTAATGTCTGAATTATCAGACAAGAGCCAGCCAGGTTTCAATCCCTTTTTCCTTGAAGCCACAAAAACTGAACTCCTGGTCACCTTCCTCCCTTCACTCTCTTTCTCTCCTTTTGTGACTGAGCTGAGTCATCATCTGCTTCCTTTTGTCTGTTGGAGAGAGAGTATGGAGAGGGCATTTTAGGTCCCCATCTAGAATCACATTGCTAAGCAGTATAAATGTTTGCTGCTTGTTTTCAGCGAGGGCTTGTCAGGAAGTAACACATATTGACGAGGTATCTGTAACAAGAAAGGATTTCAGTATAGGTGCTAGACACAACTATTTGGGTCAGTGTAATAGTAAGGAAATTTGAAGATCTTCCCTGCCCCTTAATAGATGTGGGAGGGAGTTCTGAAGATCTCCCCTGCTTTGAAAGTAAACCCTGCTCCTAATAGGCTGAATGTAATCACATGGAGCCTGTGATGGGAGGAAGTTGCTGAAGGGAAGCAGAGCCCACAGGCAGCTGGTAGTCAGAGCTAGCCAGATGATGGGGGAGAGAGGAGCTAAGGCAAGGCGATAGAAAGGTTTGTGAGTAAATACTGATCTTGTATTGGTTTGTGGGAAGGCTGAAGGATGCTGCGGTTCTCAGAGTTATTATGGCTTCTGAATATCTTTGGTACTGTGATGGAATCAGCTTCCTGGTTTGGGGATTCGGTTTTCTGGTATCTAAATAAATGCTTCAGTTCTATCCTCTATATGAAAAGTTTGGTATATATTTGCGAACAAACGTCATGCGATATTTATAGACACATCACTTGATACTTATAATCATGTCACAATCTTTATCATGATTGTGGGCGCTATAAATATTGCACTGGTACTACACAAGGCCAACTAGAAAATAGGACATTGAAAACTAACTCAAGATAAGTATGAAAATGTAAACATGAAAGAGAAACTATAAGAGGCTTGATAAAATTAAACAGTTTATATTCCTGTGTGAAAAGATGATACATGTAATTTCTAAGAACTTTGTAATTATTAGGTCTGTTAGAAAGAATCTACATAGACAGAAGGCATGAATGTGAGTTGATAATTTTGGGGTGATCTCAAAAAAAATGAAGGAGTGAGAAAAAGTGAGGCACTGGGGTAAGAGAGAAGGGTGAGAAAGAATAGGAAAAATTATCTTACATAAAAGAGATGCAGAAAAAAAAATTTGCAGTTGAAGAGAAAATGGAGGGAGATAGCAGATAATGCTTGAACTTCAGTCTTATGCAGTTGGTTCAAAGAGGGAAGAATATATATGTACAATTAGGGAGGTATAAACATAAATCTTACCAACAGGGAAGCAGGAAAAGAAGGGAACAAGAGAAGGGAGAAGTGATTAAAAATCAGGGTGGATTGCAAGAGGTAGTGGTCAAAAGCAAAACAGACTTTTGAGGAGAGACAGCATAAAAATGAAAGAAAAGGCTAAAAAATAGGATGGCGGGAATAGGAATAAGAATAGGCAATAAGAAAATAAAATTATTACTTTTTATGGATGATATGATGGTATACTTAGAGAATCCTAGGGGATCAACTAAAAACTAGTTAGTTGAAACAACAACTTTGGGAAAGTTGTGGTATATAAAATACACATAAATCATCACCATTAGTATATATTAACAACAAAGTCCAACGTAAATAGATAGATAGATATAGAAATTCCATTTAAAATAACTGCAAGGGCCAACTTCAGAAGGAAAAAAAAACTGGAAAGATTTATAAGAAATGATTCAAAATGAAGTGAACAGAACCAGGGGAACATTATATACAGTAAGAGGAATATTGTACAATGATCAATTGTGAATGACTTAGCCCCTCTCAGGAACACAATGATCCAAGACAATTTCAAAAACATCATGACTGAAAATATTATCCACTTTCAGAGAAAGAAGGTGTTGAATCCAAACACAGATAAAAGTATAATATTTTTCATTTTCTGTATTTTTTTCTTTGGGTCTCTTTCTTCTTTCTCAACATGACTAATATGGCAATATGTTTTGCATGATTGAACATGCACAACAAATTATATATCAAATTGCTTACTTTCCCAGGGACTGGGGAGGTAAAGGAGGGAGACAAGAAATTTGGAAGTAATTTTTAAAATTAATATGAAAAATAATATTTACATATAATTGGGGAAATTAAAATATTATTTAAGAAAGCAGGGGAAATAGATAAATAAATAAATGAAAATATCTACTGAAAATATGACATACTTGGGAGTCTACCCATCAATATAAATCCAAGAGCTATATGAACACAACTGTAAAACAATTTTCAACCAAATGAAGATAGATCTAAATTATGTAAGAAATATTCTTTGCTCATAGGTAGACTGAGCCAATATAATAAAAATGACAATTCTATCTAAAGTAATTTTCTTTTTCAGTGTCATACCAATCAAACCACTAAAGAAATATTTTATATAACTAGAAAATATAACAAAATGTATATCAAAAAACAAAAGGTCAAGAATAAGAAGGGAATCAGTGAAATACTGTAATAAAGCAGTCAGACTAGCAGTACCAGATTTTGAACTATATTACAAAGTGATAATAATCGTAACATTAGATCAGTTGAATAGTTTATGTATACAATACACAGTAGTGAATGACCATAGTAGTCTAAAGTTGGAAAGACCTAAAGATCCAAACTTTTTATGATAAGAATCCAGCAATTGACAAAAATTGCTGGGAGAACTGGAAAGCGATTTGTCAGAAATTTAATATAGGTCAATATCTCTTACTGAATATCAAGATAAAGTATATGATTTAGATATACCGGGTGACATAAAAAGCATTTAAGGAATCATGGAAAATTTTACCTGTCGGCTTTATGGATAAGGGAAGAATTTATGACCAAACAAGGGATAGTGAGTATCACAGAAAATAAAATGGGTAATTTTGATTTCATGAAATTGAAAAGTTTTTGTTTAAAAAAAAGTAGTAGGGGGCTACTAGGTGACACAGTGAACAGAGCACTGGCCCTGGAGTCAGGAGAACTCTGAGTTCTTTGAGTTCAAATCTGGCCTTAGACACTTGACACTTACTAGCTGTGTGACCTTGGGCAAGCCTCTTAACCCCAATTGCCTTGCCTTCCCTTCCGCCCCCCCCCCCCCAAAAAAAAGCAGCCAAAATCAGAAGGAAAGCAGAAACTGAGAAAAATTTACAAGTTTCTCTCATGAAAGCCACATTTCATATAACTATATATATACATATATATGTACACATACCTGTATATATGTATGCATACACACATATACATATGAGTGTGTATTACATATATCTTATATATACATATGCATGTGTATAAAAAATAAAAAAAATAAGAGCCATTCTGTAATTGATAAATGGGAAAAGAATATAAATAGGAAGTTTTCATACGAAGGTTTCAAAGATATCTATAATAATATGAATGCATCCTCCAAACCACTATTGATTAAGGACATACAAATTAAAACAGATCTAAGGTAGCAGCTCACGCCTATCAGATTGGCATAACATAATGGAAAAGAAAAAATGACAAATTCTGGAGATGTCGTGAAGTGTTAGGACCCTAATGCATTCTTGGTGGAGTTGTGAACTTTGGACACCAATGCATTTTCGATGGACTTGTGAACTGACACAGACTTTCCAAAAGACTCTAAAACTGTGTATACTCTTTTACATAGCAATGCCACTAAGCAGGTGCATGTCCCATAGAGATCAAAGAAAAAGTCAAAGGACCTGTATGTATAAAAATATAGCAGCTCTTTTTATGATAACAAAGAATTAGAAACTGAGGTGATACCCATCAATTAGGACATCGTTGAATATGTTTTAGTATCTGATTGTAATTGAATATGACTGTGTTATAAGAAATGACAAGTAGGGTGCTTTCAGAAAAAAACCTGGAAAGACTTGTATTAACTGATGCATAGGAAAGTGAGAAGACTCACAGTAACAGCAATATTGTAAACATGATTAAGTATGAAAGACTTAGTTACTCTGGATAATGATCCAAGCCAATTTCATAGGATGAAAAATGCTATCCACCTACAGGAGAGAGAACTGATAACTTCTGAGTGAAGATTGAAATATAATTTTTCACTTTTTAAATTCTTCTTCCTTTTTTAAAAATTAGAGCTAATATTGAAATATGTTTTGTATGATTTTCCACATATATTTTTTGTCATATTTCTTGCCTTTCTAACGGGTGGGGGAAGGATTAGAGGAAAGGAAAGAATTCAGAGCTCAAAAAAAAAATAAAAAAACATAATGAATTTATTTTGAAAAAAAAAATTCAAAGCATGCAATCTCCTTGAGGGCAAGACTGTCTCCATAAAATAGTACCATTTCTGGTATATATTAATCACTTAATTTTTTTTTATTAAAAAAGAACATTCTAGGCCTTACCTTCCCCTCCAGCAGGAGCACCTGTTCCCCCTAGAGGACCCCTTTTCTGCTGACTGGACCTGTGCCTCTGTGCTCTACAAAGCAGCATTTCCCTTTCACGAGTTTTAGTCTGTCTTAGTGTATATACCTGAGTTATAAGTTGGGTCACTTTTTTCTTCTTTCCTGTCTCCCTCATTCCCATTGCTTGCAACAAACATTTCAGTGAAGAGACTCATTGTTTTTCATGTTTTGCTCAGCATCTGACCTCGTTAAGAGGTTGCTGTCTGACATCTCAGGCTGACCCACTAACCTTTACTTAGACATAAACTGGGTACTCAGACAAGGATTTATTCTATTGACAGCTACACATACACTGGGGGAGTGTGACACTGTGAAGCCAGTTGTAGAAAGCAAAGGTTAATAGGGCAATATTATTTCAGGAGGGATTCCTGTAGGCAAGAGGACTGTTTCAAAGTAGCCTAAGCAATCTCATTAAGAATGTAATAATGAAAAGCTGATTAAAGAAATAAAAGAAATAAAGAACAAGTGGGGAACTCTGGAATCAGGAGGACCTGAGTTCAAATCTGACCTCAGATACTTAACATTTACTAGCTGTGTGGCCATGGGGAAGTCACTTAACCCCAATTGCTCTGCCTTCCCCCAGAAAGGAAGAAAGAAAGAAAGAAAGAAAGAAAGAAAGAAAGAAAGAAAGAAAGAAAGAACTGGAGAGATATTATTTGCTTATGGGTATGAAGAGGTGCTGAATGGCCTATGTAATATATTTTGGGGTAACTTTCATTCAGTTTTGTGTCAAGCTGTAAAAGCCACATTTCTTAACTGTTTCTCCCGTTCCCCCAGCTTTCCCTGCTCCAGCGCTAGAGGTGTTTTCTCTGACCATTAACTCTTCATTCAAGGTACTACCTCCTTTTGTCCTAGCAAACAAAACTCATCCACTTGCAAATCAGAAAATCAGGATGCGTGCATCTCATTTAATTTTACCTCAATCTGACCGCTGGTCGACTTTATGACATTTCAGGGCTCAAACCATACCCCCTGCCCTTTCCCTCCTGCTGTTCGTCCCAGTGTATTATGGGTAAAACACATGAGCAGTTGATGTCAAGGGTGCATGTCCCTTTAAGTATTAGCCACTCCCTGGTCCCTCCCTAACTCCACTTATGTACACATCATTAGCCTAATGAATCTGTGATTGACAGTTTTGTCTCTTTAAATTCTGTATCCCTATCACCTGCCTTGGGCTGCATTCCCCTTTTCCTGGCCACTGACTAGCAAAATAAACTTTAATCTGCCAAGAGACAGCTGAGCTTGTAATTCTTTTCAGACGAGAACCTAGAAAGGATTTCTCATTAGAAATCCCCCAAAACCTATCCCTCAACAGGTAGACCATGATGATGTAATAAAATTATAATACCACCAAAATTAATTTATATTAGGATTATACCAATAAAGCTCTGAATGTCATGCAACAGATATAGACAAAAATCATAAAACATCATTTGGAGGAATAAAGTATCTTGACTATCAAGAGGAATTATTTTAAAAAACAAGAGTTAGGCAGAATAGCACTTTTTTACTTCAAACTACACTACAAAATTGCAATTATCAAAAACATTTTATACTCATTAACACATAGGAAAGTAGAAGAATGGAACAGTAAAAAGAAACAATCACAAATAATTTAATACATAAACACTGTTCAATCAATATGAAAACAAACATTACCTAGGGGAAAAAAAAACCTACCAATTTCACAAAAACTTCTAGGGAAACTCAGAAATAGTTCGGAAGAAATCAGATTCAGAGCAATGTCTTATGCTACATTCCATGATAAATTTAAAATTGATATTGAGTTTTCAATTGAATTTAATTAACATTAAAGATCATGCCATAAAAAAACAGAGAAGAATAAGATCATACAGCTGACATAGATAGAACAAGGCAGGGTGGGAATAATTTTTAACCAAAATATAGAATCAATCACAAAAGAAAAAACAGATTTTTTTACATAAAATTGAAAAGCTTTTTCATGAATAAAATTCTTACATCTCTGATAGGAAGGGAAGCAGTGATAAGGAAATATTTTTTTTATATATCTAATATTTCTAATAAAGGGTCTGAAATATATGGAATGTGTGTGTGTGTATGTGTGCATATGTGTGTTTAGGTGTGTAAAACTAAAAGCTATTTTCCATTGACAAGTGCTCAAAGGGATATGACCAAGCAGTTCTCAAAGGAATAGTTGTGAAGTATTGGCAACCGTATGTTCTAGAGCACTAATAATAAGAAATATGTAAATCAAAAGAACCTCGAGATTTTACCACACACCTAGTCAAAACTGGTAAAGATGATCAAAGATCATAAGAGTCAGTGATGGAAACCTTGAAAGATAGAAAAGTTAATGTATTCTTGGTGGAGCTGTGAATTATTACAAACACTTGGCAAAGCAATTTGTAATTATTAAAAAGGAAATGTCTAAAATGCCCATTCCCTTTGACCCAGATATTTCCATAGAAATCCCAGTTATTCTATTTAAAAAACAATGGAAAAAATAAAGGGCATATCCTCCTGTATTGGTAGTGGAGTTTGGAGATGCACTGTATTGGTTTGATTTTTGGGTTGGGTGTTGAAGCCCAGAGCTTGTGAGTCCCACTTGTGGGATGGACTTGTTGACTTGAGGAGGGAGGGCTGAACTGGGAGAAGCCGCAAATTGAGAGAGAGGCCGAAACCTAGGGAAGGCCAGAGGGACTTTGAGAGAGCAGTATCCAGCATTGTGGAGTCTGAGTTGCTGAGAGAAAGACTGCTAAGAGCCCATTGGAACTGCCACCTGGAACTGCCAAAGACTGAGGAGGCATGGCTGTGATGCTGGTATTTTGTCTGTCTGTTTTGATGTTGTTTTGCCAGATTCACCTGAGGGTGAAGGACAGTGCTGCTGTTGTAGAGGTCCTGGAACCTGGCTATTGGTTCAGCAGCCCTGAAGAAGGATTTTCCTGTTGTATATTTACAGAAATCCTGGAAAAGGGCCTTGCTGATGTTTTCAGGGGTTCTGGGACTGTTCTACAGGCAGAGAGTGACTTGAGGAGGACACTGGCTATGGGTTTGTTGAGGCTTGTCTCCCCAGGAACTGAGATTGCTGAGGGCTTGCCTCTGGTGAAGATGAAAGAAAGACCTTTCCTTGGGTATTCAATGCTGAGTTTAACCTTGTTAACTTAAGGGAGGATGGCCTGTTGTGTTCTCCTGCCCCTTTTGAGATTCAGGGGTCGGAATCCTTTGAGTGATTGACCAAATGAATGTACTTCGTTTATGACTGGAGACTAATCTCCATTTGAGAAGAGACTTTTGACTGACTAAAAGAATGTACAGTCTAGGGGTGGAGTAGTACCTGGATTGAATTGAGAACTTGCTAAAGGAACAAGTTACACTGTATTTTGACTTTTTCTGTTCTGAGAATGTTTGCTGAATAAATAGGGTTTACTATGCTGGTAATCCGAACCTTGGTAGTTGCCTTTGCTTGGCATTACACCTCCTCTGCTTTTCACTTCAGGAGGGCAATGACACTAAGCAAAATGCCCCATATAAAATGTGTGTGTGTGTGTGTGTGTGTGTGTGTGTGTGTGTGTGTGTGTGTGTGTGTGTAGGTGTAGGTATATCAAGGAAGTGTCACTAAACAAATGATGTTATACAAATATAATAGAACATTACCATTTTATAAGCAATTATGAACAAATGAATATAGGGAAGCATACTTATACTTGTATGAACTATTTGTGTTATACCCCAACAATGTAAATAGAAGATGAAAAAAATTAGCAATGACAAAACAATCAAAAGTGAACGAACAAGTATGGCCCCAAGGAAAGATAAAGAAAGATTTCTTTTTTTTTTTTTTCCCTTTTTGCAAGTGGAGAATGAGTACAGAACACTGAATATAATATTAGGCCTGGTACGTAAGAAGCTCTTAAAATACTTGTTGACAGAATGACCTTTTAAATATGTTAGTTAATTTTGCTGAACTTGTTTTTCTAATTCTTTTTTAACATTTTTTTTTATTATCAGGCACACCTGAGTAGGAGAGAAAGGGGAGTGGGTGAAAAGAATGCATTAGGAATTGTAGGTGATGTCAAAACAAAAGACATATAAAGTTGTTTATAATCTCTACCTCTACCCTAGGTTTCCATTCCCAATACTTTACTGAAACTGTAGGCCCAACAGTCACCAATGACTTTCAGCTTGTCAGTTTTTCATATCTAAAAGCCAAAATGAACCATGAAGTCCTCTGATCATGCACTGAACAATCATGCTTTGGTGTCTTTAGAGGGGCCCTTGCAGTTTTCTTTCTTCCTTCTTAAATTTGCCCTCCCTCCTTCTCTCTCATTACCTGTTGAGTTCCTAACCTTTGTTTTAGGCAATACTCACATATCAACTCTGCCAGGAAGCTTTGGGGAAAAAGCATGGCGGAGTGAAAAGAGTGTTGGGTTTGGAGCCAGAGTACTTGGCTTCAGATTCTTACTTTCTACTTATACATACACAACACACACACACACACACACACACACACACACACACACACACACACACACAAAATATGTTTGTGACATCTCAAAAATCATTTAGCCCTTCTAAGCCTCAGTTTCCTTATCTGTAAAATTAAGTGTTTGAATATGATGGTAGCTCAAATCTCTTGGAGCACCATGCTATGGTTTTACTTTCACAATTAATAAGATACTCTTCCAAAAAAAAAAACTAAAAAAACCCCAAAAATTTATTTAGTAACTATAGAATATTGTTCTCTTTTGATATTGTTTTTAATTCTTGTGTTAATTTTTTGTGCTGCTACTACATTGTATGTAATTGTAGATGTCTTTAAAGGAAACATTAGGACTCATTGAAGCATTCCCTCTCCCTGCTCCTAGCCAGCGTACTAATTTAGTGCTGCTTCTTATGTTTGCTGCTGATGTCTACCTGGGCTTCTCTCCTCATTTTTCAGATTTTATTCTTACCTTAGCGATGCTTCAACTCTCAAAAATCTCCCTTTTGATTGGTGAGTGTCTGACTTGGCCCACTTTTTAAAATTTTATTTTTAATTTAAGGAATAAAATAAACATTTCCATGATATAACACAACAAAAACAACAAAAAGATGATGGCACATGAAACTGCAAATCTGCCATGCATAATTTGCTATTTGTTTTAAATATACAACAAAATTATCATGTATATCACCTGCAATTAGACACAAATAGGTCTATATCAGACACACACACGTACACATAAAATTGTTCTATAAATACACCTATTTATCAGTTCTTTCTCTGGATGCAGAGAGTGTCTTTCTTCATATGCCCTTAGGATTAATTTGAGTATTTATAATAGTCAAAATAACTTATTTTCTCAAAATTGTTCTTAAAACAATATTGCTCTTTCTGTATATGATGCTCTCTTGGTTCTGCTCATTTTGCTTTTTATTATTTTGTGCAAGTCTTTCCATGTTTTTCCACTGTTTAACGCAGTGCTCAAACTATATTAATTTCATTCCCAGCTATAGTCCTCACTCTCTGGACTTTTCTACCTCCTCTAACACTGGAATCTTTGTCCATTTGCCCCTAGTTGCTACCTAACTTTGTCTGAAGTGCTGTCTGCTCCCTTTAGAATATGTGTTCCTTAACAATGAGGACTATTTTTTTTCGGATAGAATTTGTGTCCCCAGCATTTATTAAGCACATAGTAAGGGCTTAAAAAAGAATTAACTCTCTACTTCACTTCTCCCTAACGTTCAACTTTATTTTTGCAAACCATACCTATTATCCCAGTACCTATCTCTGCTGCTTCTCATAGTCTCACATACTCTTTCAGTACATACTATTGCCTCCCTCTCTGCTACTCTCTATTGTTTACTGCTTTCAGCATTTCAGATCTCTTCCAGAAATTGATACTCATCTTTTCAACAGGATAGCAAATCACTAACCTGGCTCATATGGAACCAATCTTGAAGGATGAGCAAAAACACACCTCTTCTAATCTTAATCTGTTTTTACATGGTCTTGTTTGCTCCCAAACCTTACATTTTTCGGAGAGGATAACGTAATGTGCTTCGTTTTATACCTCAGTGTGGGCCCCTGCCCCATAGGTTTATAGTGAATATTTACCACCTGATTCATTCTTCTCTGCACTCCATTCCTCATAGCATCTAGATGACATACCTCCTTCTTCAACAGAAACTTCTCCTGAGTCAAGGGATTTGGAGAAATATCCCTGTACCTTCAACTTTTAATTTTATCCTTCTCAATTGGACAGTCAAAATGAACTATTTGATTATTTCCTAGATGTTCTGTGAATAGTTCCCAGAAGGGAAAATGAAAGGCTAAAGACATTTGCTCCTAGGGTGTATATATGCAGTGAGAAAGAGCTAGATTATGTAGCCCCAACTAATCATCAAAAACCAAACAAAACAATTTATCATTTCAATGAATTAGACACTTTTGTACCAATGCTTCATGATTTGCTTTGGACCTCTCCAAATGGATCACCTAGTTCTTAGGTTTCTGGTCTTTAGCATCTCTGAGGTTACCTAAGCAATGATAGATGATAAATACACAGAACATATGAAGTCTTTCTAGTTTAGTCTCCTCTGCTTTTTTGCTGGAGTGTCCTGTGAGAATTCAGGATCACTTTCATGCCAGGATTCAGTATCTTGGTTGTTTCTCTGAATGACTCTTCCTCCTCATCTCCTCTTGTCCCATCTAAAATCCTGTCTTCTACAGGAAATCTTTCCTAAATTTCACTAATTTTTAGTATATTTCTTCCCTCTGTTGTATTTTCAGTTTACCCAGTATAAAGCTTGTGTATACCTATAAAACTTGTTTGCATGCTGTCTCTCCCACTAGACAGTGAACTCCTTTAGAGCAGGGATCATCTTTTACCTTTATACCTTGGTCCCTTAGCACAGTGTATGGCACATAGGAAGAACCTAGTAAAGGTTTATTGAATGTGATTAGAATTACTCCAAAGGCTAGCTAGAACCTAGCTAAGAGCTGTTTGAGAGAGAGAAAGAGAGAAATAGAGACAGAGACAGAGACAGACAGAAAGAGAGAGACAGAGAAAGACTTTCAACATTCTTCATTCTTAAATTCCTTTTGTTCTTATTGGTCACCAACATTGCTTACTCTTCAGTTTAAATAGGGTTGAGAATTCCTTTGATGCCTATGGGAAAACCCCTGAGTTTAAGCCATTTCTAAAGAATATAGATTGCACCAGCTTTGACATGACAAAAGATCTAATGGAACTGCAAAGTAAATTGCAAAGCGGTTTGCTAAAATTGCTAGATTTGAAGCTTTATGTATGTCCCTATTTTCAGCCAAAACCAAAAATAATATCCTATTTTCCCATTCAGATAGAATGATTGTGATTTCTGTGGTGTGACAGGTAGATTTAATTGTCTATCTATCTTTACGGAAATCAATTATCCACTGAGAATGTGATGGCACTGAAGCCAGAACTGTTGACATATTTAATATGAGCTTTATATACAATGATGGTAATCCTCAAAATAGGAACAAATTAGTGACTAATTAGAATCCAGACACTTCCTACTCTTCTTCATGAACAATTTCAGTCTTTTCCTAAAGTGATGTACTGACAGGAATTCAACAAGCTTTGCGAAACTTCATTCTCTTATCTATTCATTTGTATCTCCATTCAACAAACGCTAATTCTGTATAACAGTGCTGTCAAACTCAAACAAAAACAGATACCTGCAGTCACATATTGACTTAAAAAACAAATTAGCATTATCTGTGTTGCATTGCATTTTTTATTTTGTTAAACATTTTCCAATTGCATTTTTTTGTCTGATTTGGGCAAAATTCAGAGGCTTGAACTGGTTAGTGAATTTGACACCTCTGGTGCAGAGTATCTTATCATTGCCCACAACCAATATGATGAAATAAGGCAGAAAGAAGTATTCAAGGCAGATGGGGCAGGCAGGATTCAGGATGTAAAACATGAAATAAAATGTAGGATGTGACAAGCCATAGACTTTGCATTGATGCTCCCACCATGAATTGGATGGATGCGCTCCCCAATTATGTGACATTCCAGATCAGTGTTCCTCTTCCCCATTTCCTGTTCTTCTTTCTTATCAGTATGACAAAGACAGCTTTGGACAGCATTCTAGAGCTGTGCATGCCCCTTTTCCCATTCTCCTGTTCCCTCTTCCTTCTATCCTGTCAAACTATATTTAGACCAGATACCTAACCTGGCTAAGCGTTCTGGCCTCCCATAAGAATTGTAACCTGATCACCCCAATAAATGCTTTTGTCTTTGAGACATTCTGAGATTCTTTTCAGGAGAGACCCTGCAATCTATGCATCTACTCCTTATCATTGTAGTGTACCCCCAAATTTTGGGGGCTCCATGAACCCCAACAACTATATTCTGTACAAGGGAATACTGAGAGAGAGAGAGACATACAGAGAGAGAGAGACATACAGAGAGAGAGAGAGAGAGAGAGAGAAACTGTATAGACACAATGAATTAAATTAAATCACTGAATTAAAAAAAAATCTCCCACAACAACTGCAAAGATAAGAATTGTGCGTCTCCAAGATAATTTGTGATTTTTACAGTTTATAATAATTTGGGTGAGCCAAAAGCATTGTATCACTTTACTTTAATAGTTGTTACCAGTTTCAAATTACTTCTGAGCTACAACAAAACGTTAATAGAACTCAGAAACCATTGTCCATTCAATAGCTTAAAAAAGACTCACTCTTGTATAGCTGCCTTTATTACAGACTTCTAGGAAACCTTGACATGAATGACACTTCACTGAGATCCAGTATATTACACTATCAGGTTGCATTACAAAGAAAATGAACTGTTCAATGATTGGATATTTTGACTTGACTATAAATGGGAGTTCAAACTATTCTTTACCACACAACAAAGTATTGAGGGCCTGGCATCTTTGTTTTCCTGCCAAAATTTGTGTTTTCTATTGATGTTGTTGTCTCAGTTCTTGGAGAAAAGTACTCATTACCCTGGGAGTACATATTATAATGTTAAACAATAATAATGGAGAAGTATTGCAAAAAGCCAAATAGCATTCTGCATAACACAGCATCTGTGAGTTAATAAGTTATGAAAAAAAAAACTATCATGAAAAGAAAATTATTAGGGTGAAAAGTAAAAGCTATATGAATGTGGAAATCATTGCATAAATTGTAAAAATAGAAAATAAGACTTAGTGACATATACCACTACATCTAAAACAAATTCCTTACTCCTCAGTGACACTTCCAGGTCATTGTAAGTACCCTTCCATTTTAGCAGCTTGACTTGTTTTGAAATTTAAACTATCCTTATATGAACTGATGCTGAGTGAAGTGAGCAGAACCAGGAGAACACTGTACACAGTAACAGTCGCATGGTGTGGTGACTGACTTAAACAGACTTAGCTCTTCTCAGCAATGCAAGAGCCTAAAACAACTCCAAGCGAGCCTTGATTGAAAGCGCCATTCATATCCAGAGAAAGAAATATGAAGTCTGAATGCAGATTAAAGCATACTACCTGCTTTTAGTTTTTTTTTTTCTTTCTCATGGATCTTCCTATTCATTCAAATTCTTTTGTACAATATGACTAATGTGAAAATATGTTTAATAAAAATATATGTGTAAAGCCTATATTGGATTACACCCTACTTTGGGAGGGGAAATTGGAAGAAGGTGGTGAATATTTAAAATATATGGATGTGAATGCTGAAAACTAATAATAAATAAATAAATTTATTTTAAAAAACCTATCCAACTATCGCATCCATAGTTTAAATGATTTTCCAGCACAACTCTTTTATCTCATTATCCAACATATGCCTATTTGTATCCTGAATAATGAACATGGCAATGACAACTCTTCTATGACTTAAACTTATATTTCCTTTACTTCCTTATTTACAGTGAATCTCACATATTTCAATGCAATTACAATGAGATGTAAGAAAAAGATCATTTAATGGGAACAACTAATAGTAGTCTAGTTTAATTAGAATGGAGAGTATATGAAAAAGTATATTGCCTAAATCTGAGTTGCAAATATAATTTATATATTTAATGCATGCACTTAATAGTATTTTTTCTCATTACATATAATTTTCAA
>CM053582.1:279006307-279025419 GCA_028627135.1 Pseudochirops cupreus | reverse complement strand
AGACAGGAGAAGAGAGAGAGAGAGAGAGAGAGAGAGAGAGAGAGAGAGAGAGAGAAAGAGAGAGAGATGTTTTGCTGCAAAGAAAGCATAATGATAAACTATAGGGGCCCAGAAATAAGTGGCAGGCCTGTTTTATATCCCTCCTGCACGTAAAGTGACCATGAGAGGGATCTCTTCTGTCTTGTATAAATTCTCATACAACCTTCATGTCTTCATTTCTCTTCTAACCAGACTATTGTTTCCCAGATATATGCTTTGCAACTCTGGACTCTAGATAATACATCTTTCATCAAACCCAAATGAACCATTTTGTCCCCAACAAGATTATTGATTTCAACATTTTTCATTCCTCTCCCTGATTCTTAGGAATCTCTGTAACACTTGTATTCCTCCTTTGAGGTTACAGGCTGCGCTTAATTTACCTTCCTAGAAGGAGGCTTCACAAATGAGAAATAAGACGAGACAGTAATTAAGACCCAGAGTTTCAGTTTACTGTCATCATCAACTGAATGTGGCAGTTACAGCATATACTTCATAACAAATGCTCCCAAGACAGACTCGATTGACATTTGCAAATAGCTTGAAGATGTTAAGCAGAGATTTCATGATTGGATGGCTGATAAAATAGCACTAAAGCTTATCTTAATGATACCCACATGCTCTCAGTTTTCTCCTCCATAATATGTATTCTGATCCTGACCAAATAAAAAAAAAAGGCCAAAGAGTTCACATAATACTTAAGTGCATTCATAACAAACAACATAGTTTAGCATTTGCTGTTGTGGTAGGCTCAGAAGCATTTCACCATATGGGCAGTCACAGGTCTTTAAGAAGGTAGTGCAGACTGTAGCTGGTTTGACACACTACAAAGAAGCTTTCCTGGATACCCAACCATCACTGGATGCGGGTGGTTTGCCTCAGGGTTCCAACTTCTGGGGACAGACTGTTCTTCCCAATGACTTTCTGGAGATGATCAGCTCCAAGCCCTACCATCCATGTTCGTATGCCAACCTGTCCATGTATTGCAACTCTACTTTCTAGTGTCTATCAGATCACTTCCCCTCAGGTTCCATGGCTGTAGTACTATTTGTTGGTGGCCTGCCTTTCTCCAGACCCTTGTGGCAATCTGTGCTAGACAGTCAGATGTGAGCCTTTGGGAGAAGTGTGCAAACACACACACACACACACATACACACACACACACACACACTTGTTTACTGGTGTCTGACATTATTTTAATAGAGAATATACATGTGTGTTATATATAAGGGAAGACCTAGTTAGAGGCTTTGCCTCTTGTCCAATCATATTCACTCTAGATAAAACCTAAACCCTCTTGTACAGATTTCCATCATATTTTGATCACATGATCATATATTTAGAGCCAGAAGAGATCTTAAAAGTCATTAAATCCAACATCCTCATTTTACAATGAGGAAATAGAAACACAGAGACAGAAATTCTAATGCAGGCTCAACTATGTGCTACCTGTGTGACTTTGAGTAACTTATTTAATTCTATTGGACCTCAGGCTCCTCATCTGTTAAAGAAAAAGCAAAAAAAAAAGTAAGTGGGGCAATGGGGTGGGTTTTGAATTAATGATGGCAAAGGTCTCCTGCTAACTTGAAGTCTATGAATATCTTGTTTCTGGTACAGAACAAGCTATTAAATGGTAGCTGCAAAGCTTCTATCACCCTGAAGAAACTTTGAAAAGTGCTAAATTTTGAAGGCATAGCTTTTCATGTCTTTCATGGTTATAGAAGGAAAATATCCATAAAGGAAGGCACAATATCATTTATTTAGAATTAAGAAAGATGAAGAGGACTGTAATATTTGCAAGGAGAGTAGAGAGTTTGGGGGCTTGAGATTTTGCCTCGCTCTTGGATTTTTTCATCTTTTTCCTACCAATGCTATTCACTTTTTTATGTGATGCTTGCAAATCTGTGAAAGTTAGTCTGGCCTAGTGGATAAAACACTGAAGTTTGGAATCAAGCACTCTTGAGGTTGAATCATGCCTCAGCTGTGTGAGCCTGGGAGAGTGATTTGTAAGATTGCAGATCTCTAGAGCTGAAAGGAACCTCAGAACTCAATTCCTTCATTTTAAAGATGAGGAAACTGAGGGATTAAGGGACTTGCCTAATGTCACACTGGTAACAACACTAGGATTTTAATTTAGGTCCTTGTTCAGTCATTCAGCTGCATCTGACTCTTGGTGACCCTCTTAACCATAGCATGCCAATACTAGCATGGAATTTTCTTGGCAAAGATTCTGGAGGGCTTTGTCATTCCTTTCTCCAGTGGATTAAGGCAAACAGAGGTTAAATGACTTGCCCAGAGTTACACAGCTATTAAGAGTCTGAGTCTGGATTTGAACTCAAGTCATGCTAACTCTGAGCTCGGTGTTTTATTCATTAGGTCACCAATCAACCTCCTGTTACTCGAAATTGTGTTTTCTCATCTGTAAATAGGGATTATAACTTGTGCAGACCTTAGAGAGTTTTTGTGAGGGTCACATATGTAATAATTGTGTCATGGGAGATACATAGGAGTGGAGCTCCAGGGGAGGGCCCCGTGAGGTGTCTCAATTTCACCCCATATGAGATCAGTCAAGGAGAGACTGGGAGGTTGGATTAAGATCCTGTGCTCAAGAGGCTTGTCCTTGACAGTCTTTCACTAGGGAAATATAAATTATGATATAGATTTCTATACTCTCTTATTTCTGAGAAAATTTTATTTCCCCAGGGGATGTGATTATAATACATATCTCTTGCTTGTGGGAATTCTGATGGGACGTGTATCTCTTCCTGTCCTTTGCCTCAACTTTTTGCTGAAGGAGAGATATTGTCTTCTGTCTTATTAAGGGGACCAAAAACTCTCCAGTAATTCTTTTCCAAACTTTCATCAATCACACAAACAAGAACCTAAGTGTTGCCTCATTTTTTTTAATCAGAGACATGGATGTATATGATTATTTGAGAGGGAACCTAGTAAATAATCATTAGCAGCCAAAAGGATCAGACCACTGTCTCTCCTTTCATCTTTTCCTTCCCTAAGGACTAAAGAGGAAGTAGAAACAAAGTGGGGACATGTCAAATTCCTAACAGGTCTGATTACAGTTCTGCAACAGCAGTTCACCTGCATTCTGGGAAAAAGGGGTGGGAGGTAGACATGCACATAATCCACCCTGCCTCCCACATAAGGCACAAAATGAAAGATCTTTTCTGTCTTCTCTTTTCTCACGTCTCCAAAGTAATTTGAAAACAAAGCACCAAAGTGTTAAACTCTGGGACAGAGTTTCTTATCCAACTGATATTTCTATGGTTGTATTCTCCAAGTAGCAGCCTGAGAACCAAGAGCTAACCTATGAAAAGCATTTTGTGAATCTTAAATTGTTCTATAGATGTCATCTGTTATGATCATCATAGGGTAAGCAAGGGAGATCTGAGAATGGCAGTACCCCTCCAGACCACCATTCCTGCTTTTCACCCAGCCCTTCCAGTGATCACTGGGGAAACAACTCATGTGAAGAAGGGGCTATCCATCCCCACCAAACGCCTGCCAATTACTATATACAGGTGAGGCAGAAAGAACAAGGTGGGGGCGGGAGTGGGGGCAGGGGACTTGGGAAGGAAGTGCCAGGCAAGCCAAGTCAAACCACTACTCTCAACTTGACCATCATCTCACCTCAGATCCAAATATAGGCAGCCCAAGAATTCATACCTAAGATGCTTGGGAATAACAATGCTTACATTCCAGTGCCTGAGGCATATCCATCATTCTGGAAAGTAACATCTGTGGAGGTGAGGGTTGGCAAATGCCTCTGAAGAATCTACAATCACAGCTACTGAAGACACAGAAACTCCTTACTGCCAAAGGGCTTGGTTCAACATCAGGAACAGATATGATCCTTTCAGAGGAAGTAATAATAAAGAAGAAGCAATGCTATCTGTTTTCCATAGTGTCCTAAGGATTTTGAGACCTTTTCATCTGATTTGGAGTCAAAACCTTCCATGTGTCTTGTCTCCCTGACTAAAATGTGAGCATCTTGAGAACTGTGACTCTTAATTTTCTATCCATATCCCCAATTCTTAGCACAGCTTATGCATTCTTCATTTATCATCGTCATCATTATTAATTATTATTCCTCCTATACCTGTCCCAAGTTTACAATTTCTTGTATGAGATAGGCCTAAGCCAAACCTGAGAAATATCCCTTCTCTTACTTCTTTTACAAGGGGATTATAATAACAAATGAAAAAAAATAGTTTTGTTTAGTTCTAAGGCAGGAATTCTTTCTTTCTTTTTTGAGAGGCAATGGGGTTGTCACTATAATGTTAATTGGATTTAAGATATTCCCCACTCATTAATAGGCCTCACCTGGAGCCCATTAAGGGAAGCTTGCTTCCAGTAGGCTTGTTTCTAGGAATGCTTTCACATCTTTTGCTAATCTCTAATTAGGCACTGAGTCATGAGGGTTGTGATGCCTTCTGGCTTGGAAAAGTGTAAATACTCTGAGTTGGGTATTTTGCTTTGGGGGCTCACTTATGAGAAGGATGTTGTGATTCCCTAGTCGAGATTCTAAGTGACCATATGTTCGGAGCTCCTCAATTGCTCAGATGTAAAGGCTCTCTTGATCTAGGGATATATGTAAAGTTTATAGTTGATTCAGGCAGTCAGAGCCCTGTTAGTCTTTATTTCTCCGCTTGTATTTCACAGTGCTGATTTTCCCCCTGAACTATTGAATGTAATCAAAAAAGATTGCTGACCCCTTGAATAGCTATCTTTTCTAGTAAAGCAGATCTAAGAACCTGTGCTAGTAGCCATCCTGGGTATGCCAATGTGATTGCCATTACAGTCACTTATCCAGGGTCACACAGTTAGTTAATGTCAAGTGTCTGTGACTGAATTTGAATTGAGGTCCTCCTGATTTCAGGACAGGTGCTCTATGCACTATGCTACCTAGCTACCCCCAAGATAGGAATTCTTAATGATTTTTTTAATGCCATATACCCCTCTGGCAGACTTGTGAAAACTGTTGATATCTACTCAGAATAGTATTTTATATGTATAATATGAAATATGTAGAACTACAAAATAAAAAAAAATATTGAAATATAGTCACAAAAATGAAGGGAAAAATTTATGGACACCAAGTTAAGAACCTCTGCTCTAAGGAAACAAATTTTATAAACACCCCAATTTTTATAACATTCTTCAGTGTGCAAAGGGGGTACTTTTAACAAAAAAGATAACTTTAACATACTTTATATGTGGCTTGATTTAAAAAAGCACACACGTGTACATATGGGCATATGTGTATGCATATACATGTGCACATACATGTGTGAATAAATATACATATATTCAGACACATATAGGGGCGTGTGTGTGTGTGTGTGTGTGTGTGTGTGTGTGTGTGTAGTTTTAGATGCAACTTTTCCAGGCCCCCTATATTATACAGTGATGGTAAACCTGTAACATTGCTAAGCCAGTTTGATCTTTAAGGTTTCTGTATCCCAGGGGTGCATAATAAAGCCACAGCATCATTATTAGTAAAAAGAAATGTCTGAGAAAAATACTGAAACTAAATAAAGGGGATAATAGGATTTAGATCTGAAAGGAGCCCAAGAGGTCAGCTGGTCCAACTCTCTCATTTGAAGAATGGGTTTAAGTGACTTGTCCCAGGTCAAGCAGATAATAAGAGGTTCAGATTTCAGAGCCCCATTTTCTTACCTGACATTCAGAACTCTACCACAAATTAAGCAATACTATGCTGTATGTATATAAATATTTCATGTGAATAATATGTGAATAATCAGGGAATTCAGAGAAAGTTGTTTAAATTTAATTAGGAGTTCTAGTACCTGGGGTATTGTGCCTGGTGTTAGGAAGACCTACATTTGAATCCTGCCTCAGACATTTACCAATGACCCTGGGCAGGTCATTTAACCTGTCTGCCTCAGTTACCTCATCTGTAAATGAATAAATGGAGATAAATAAATAAAATACTCAAAGAGTTGTGGTGAGGATTAAATGTGATTTTAAATGTGTGTGTGCTTTGTAAACCTTAAAGAATTATGCAAATGTTAGCTATCACCATCATCATCATCATCATTGCCAGTTCTTTTACTGTGCTTTTCAAAAGAAGCTCTCTAATTATTATATAATTTCCAATTTGGGAATTTGGAGTATTGTTGGAATAGTGGAGAAAAATGTACTTAATCTCTACACAACATTGTTTTGTTTTTTTTAATTGTAGCATCGTTATCTATGAGAAGAAACCATATTAAATTCCATGAAACCTTAAGATCATGTGTGTATGTAGTGAGGCTCACAGGAGTGAGCAGAGACTGTGATTTGGGTTTCTTTATATCCCTTGCACTTAGTAAATGGCCTGGCATATAGCAGGCGCTTAAATGCCTATTAATTATTGCTGATTGACTGCTGTCAGTGAAGTTTCCAAATGGGTGATGAAGGATGTCTCATTGATGTGTATGTATGTGTGTTTGTGTGTGTTTGTGCATAGTGTGTGTATAAGTGGGGAATTGAAAAGTGGAACTGTCTTTGTCTATTTAGAATTCTTTATAATTGTAGCATGTGATCTGTGTTAAAAATAGGAAAAGATGGTGTATTAGAAAGTGAGTAGCGGTGACAACCGATGTGAATTTTGAGGATCTATTAGTATATCCAAATGTATAGATTGGAAATCCACTTTAGAGGATGTGTCCTTTGTGAAAAAATAGAAGAGGTTGGAATGGTATGAAATCAAACAATATGAGTAGCTTGCTTTTCAGATGTCCTCCCTCAAATTGATCATCATATTAAGAGTGCTCCAAGAATGGTTGAATCTATTCAATTTAATTCAAATAAATGTATTTCTATTACTTTCACCAAACATTTATTAGGTGGATATCATATGTAAACCACTGAATTAGACACTGGAGTTAAAAAGGCAAAAAAAGTCCCAGTATAAGACCCTGGACAAATGGTTATTCAGCCTTTGCTTGAAGTTCTCTAATGAGGATCCCTAAGGCATCCCATTCCATTTGAGCAGCTCTAATTGTTAGGAAGTATTTCTTGACATCAAACCTCCATTTATCTGTTTGTACTTTTCACCAACTACTTCTGCTTCTGCCTTCTGGGGCCAAAGAGAACAAAGCTAAGCCCTCTTGCACATGACAGCCTTATAAAAGAGCTATCATGTTTCCCCATAGAGCCTTCTCTTCTTGAGTCTATATAGTCCTCTTAATTTTTGGTCCTAGAGTGTGAGATGAGGAACACAGAAAAATGTTAAGAAGAGAAAGAGAAAAGCTGCATTTTCTAGGTTGGTTGGTTTACTTGATTGGTAAATTTTGTTATTAAGGAAGATTCCTAGATTTTAAATTAGATAACTTGGATCAAAGAAAACTGTGAGTTGGTATAAAAAGAGTATTAATGTTATTGCATGGAAGTACAATCCTTTCCCTCCTCTCTCCCAAGTACATTTAAAATGTATCCTTTGAGCATATGTAGGACAGGAACAGAGAAAGATATTCAACAAGAGGATCTAGGAGCTGGAGATTGGAGGGAGGAAAGAGAGAAAAAATGAGACAAAAGGGACGGTTAAGGCAATAGAAATTACTTTTTTTTAAGGCTCTGGGTGCCTTGGCTTGCATGGCAGAAGAGACAGAACTGGTGACAATAAGTGTCCTGTGGATTTTCCCTTCACCTTGCCTAGGACATCTCCAGCTATTGATACCATCAAAGCTTCTGTATTAGATTGTAAACTCCTTGCAGGGTAGAAACTATCCTTTGCCTATTTTGTATCCATAGTGCTTAGCTTAGTGCCTAGAAAGTAGTAAGGACTTAATAAATGTTTATTGATTCCTTGGTGAAGAATTGGATTCCACAGGATCTGAATTTTGTTCTTGGCTCAGGCATTTCCTAGCTTGGTGGCCTTGAGCAAGTTATTAAATCTCTCTCAGCCTTAGTTATTTCCTCCTCTATAAAATAGGGATAATATCACTACCAACCTCATAGGGCTACTCTAAGAATCAAGTGAGATAACATGTGATATGCTTCACAAACCATAAAGTATTATATTTATGCTATTATTTTCATTGTTGTTATCCAAGTAGCCTTATGGAAGGGAAAAGTAAGCTCTGGAATTAAGAACAATGTTACTCAGGATGTAGGAAAGAATAGGATAGAATCCGTCCCCTCTCCTTAGTCAGAAAAAAAAAACCACTCAAATTTGGATTGTAAATGACTTCAGGAAAATATATAGATCTTCAAGATCACTGTTTGTTCTTTCAAAACTTTGATTTTCCTTCTTTCAATAAAACATTTTTCTTTGATATAATGAACTTCATACTTACAAGTGGGAGATAGTCTCTGGGATATTGGATAGTAGGCACCATGTAGTGATTTTTCTCTGGTTTCCTATACGTATGCAAACCAGTCAAGGTCTATTGTGTCATGAGATAGTTGGACAACAGGCTTTCACTTGGAAAACTTGGAAAACAGTTTGGCATTATTAGGCGTTTCTTTGTGTAGCAATAGCAAAGTCTGAGCTACACCCCTCAAAAGCATTAGGACAAGCTGAATAGCTAAGGGACATTCTTTCAGGATTTATGCATCTGGGGGCAGGAGATAGAACTAGCTTTGCAATTGTTTGAGGACTGGTACATTGGAATGAATTCAGGCCTATTATACAAATACCTTTGGTTTTACTAGCTGTCTTACCCCAAGCAAGTCACTTATTCCCAATTGCCTCAAAAAAGAGAAAAAAAAAGGAAAAGAAAAAAGGTAGCTAGGTGGTGCAGTAGATAAAGCATCAGCTATGAGGTCAGGAGGACTTGAGTTCAAATCCATTTTGGGGGTACGTCCAACATTGATGAGGATGTTATTGTAAAGGTCCTGCAATTTGTTTTGGGGCTTTCTAGGTGGATATAGAATAATAAGGAAGATGTAAAAGAGGGAAAGTAATGAAAAAATAGTAAGTAACTTGAGTGGGCTTTCTTAGATGAGAGAGCCTTCCTAGTTTACTAGAAAAGTATCTCAGGTCTGGTCACATAAAAGTACAAGAGAAGTGATCATAAAAACCCCTACCTTAGCAACATATTGGGTTTTTAAAGTCATTAGGTTTTTTATATGGAAAGAAGGGAGAACTATGTCACTTATGCCAAAAAATTAAAGATCTTGCCCCAAACATGATCCTATCAGCAGGAAGTAGGCACTGTGGGCCTCTGGGTAGGCTCTGAGGCAGATATTTCACCTTCATCTGAAGTGTGGATATGTTACCTTCAGAGAATATGTTATTATTCTCAGGAAATATTGATGCCCTGATAGGAAAAGGGAAATTTGAGCACTAGTTGGCATATACTACCAAAATGCTACAGGAGTGGCAGGCGTCAGGCACAGAAACTCCAAGTTGACTTCTAGAAAGCCTGGGGACCTGCATTTAGTATATTTCATAGGTTGAAAGTGTATAGCCCTTATGCTGTCGCACAAAATTGTCAAAGAGCACTGGATCTTTCCGTGAAGGACATAAAAAGAATTGAGGGCCTCTTGTGTTAAGTCCCACTAAAATCTAAGCAGAAGTGAAAAGATTTCAGTTGGGTGAATGGGTTGAAGAAGCTTTTACAGAAAGCATCTCTTAGAAGTTCAATGACTTTTGAGCATATTAGGCTGGATTGATAGCTCAGGGGGTTGCCAGAGGATGAAGTGCTACTGTGGCAACTTTGACTCTGAAAAGGAGGATCAGCCTCCTAGTTACTCATTGTCCAGTGAAGAGATAGTAAAGACAAGAATATCAAGATAGTTATTAGCAGAAACCAAAGTTAGTTAAAAAGTTAGTTTGCAAGTAGTTCAGGTGTTAGACTGATTGTGACAAAGCCAACTTAGATCTGGAAATATATTGCTTAATTTCCCAATTCTGGGGTAATTATGGTCCCTTGAGCTCATGGCTTAAAGAGATCAGTCAAGAGATTTTTATTTAGGAATCCACTGGGAAGGAGCCAGCTGTTATTTTTTTTTCCTTCTTATCTTTGTCAACAGGTAAACCTGAGAAAACACAGGGAGTCTTTGACATACCAGACACTGTAGTCTAATGAACAGTTTTCAGGAATTAGTGAAGGGTAAAAGTCCTGAGGAGATGAGGTATCTTGCTCTATATCTCTCTTTGTCCCCTGAAGGATGTATTGGTCATGGTTAAATATAGCTATAAAGAATGATGGACTAGGGTGGTCAATTAATTTTGACAATATCTCAGTAGACCTTTACATTTGTGGAGCAAGAATGCTTTATAGTCGATAGAGTGCTGACCCTAAAATTACAGGATTTACTTCAAAATATGGTTCTGCCACCTGTTTAACCTTTACCCACTCCTTTCCCCTCTTTAGTCTTCATTTCCCTCATTTTTTTTTCAAAGTTCAGGGTTAGAATTGTGAAGCTTAAGGTCCATTATAACCCTAGGTATCAGTTAATTACTTAATCTGGTTTCAGCAGCAACAGCAAGTGTTTGAGTCTCATGCAGCCAACAAGGTATGTGTTCAACATCTGAAGCTACTCCCTATTTCCTTGTCCCATATTGAAGGTACTAGTAAAGTTGGAGCCTCCTTCCTGTAGAGGCAATGCAATATTCAAAGTGCCCATGGTCACTATAAATATACCTTTATAGTGCTTGATTGCAAAATATGACAGATTCTCCATACTGAAAACAGAAGCAAAACATTTATTCAGGCACCAGAAAACTGAATCTCAAAATCAATAAGCCAATTCCATTATAGTAGCAAAGAAGTTAATAAGCCACAATAGCACAGAGAGCCACAACATCCTTTAGCTTTTGCACAAACCAACACAAGACCAATATTTACTCATAAGTCTATTGGTCTCCCTTGGAAGTGTCCTCTCCTCCCAGCTTCCTGTGGGCTGTGCTCCACCCTTCTGCAAAATCCTCCCATCACAGGCTCCATGTAATTACATTCAGTCTATTAGGAGCAGAGTTTATTTTCAAAGCAAGGAAGGTCTTCAAATTCCCATAGGCTTATTAAGGGGCAGGGAAGATCTTCAAATTCCCATTCTCATTATACTTGTCTAAAGCTGTGAATTGACAAATTTCAGTTTTGTTGAACATCTGTTTAACCTTGGACCACTGAGAAATTAGGAGCATCAGTACTTAGCCCACCCAAATAAGTGGGCACATATGTAGGCTTTGTGGGTGACAATATTGCTCTAATGGAAAACTATGTCCTTACTGCAAGCCTGCCCCTGATCCAGTCATCTCAGCACAAATATAATGGGGGAAGGTATAGTGCCAATGCAATATTTGCAGTGCCCATGATCATGATAAACACTGTGACTATAAGTATATCATGATGTTCAATCACAAAATATACCAAACTCTCCAGAGAGAGGATAGAATTGAAGCATTTATTTAGACACCAGAAAACTGAATCCCAAAATGAATAAGCCGATTCCATCACAGTACCAAAGATATTCAGAAGCCTTAATAATACTGAGAGCCACAACATTCTTCAGCCTTCCCACAAACCAATACAAGATCAATATCTAGTTACAAGCCTATCTGACTCCTTGCCTGAGGTGCTCCTCTCTCCCTCACTTTCTGGCTAGCTCTGACTACCAGCTTCCTGTGGGCTCTACTTTACTTCAGCAAACTCCTCCCACCACAGGCTCCATGTTACTATATTTAGTGTATTAGGGGAAAGAATTTATCTTCACAGCAGGGGAGGTTTTCAGACTTCCCAGTAGGTCTATTAAGGGGCAGGAAAGATCTTTAAATTCTCATTCTCATTACAGAAGGGAAGTTAAGAAATGTATGACAGATGGAGCTGGAAAGGTATAAAGCCAAGCACAAGCAGCTTTCCAGAGGTCTGCTACTGTGAAGAGCTTTAAGGTTCTGATTACATAGTATAGTGAACTCTCTATTTATTCAGCAGTACATTAAGGCAAAACATTGACAGAAATCAAAGGACAGCATTCACAATGTTATGACATAGCAACTTATCACTAAAACGGCCATGTAGTTTTCACCAAAGGGGCCACATAGTTTTAAACAAGTACAATTGTTTAGTAACTCAATCATTTAGTCAGTCCCTAATTCAATCACCCTTAAGGAGGCTTGCCTCCTTAATGGACACAAGTTACGAAGGTCAAAGTTCTCAACTCCTAGGTCACAGTAATATATGTGTATATATGTACATATTTATACACACATTCACACACATGTATGTGTATGTATATCTATGTATCTATGTAAGTATATGCATACATATAATTATATCTATAGCTATCTATCTAGCCATCTATAAACCCAAGCACAAGCAGCTCTCCAGAAGACTGCTACTAAGAACAGCTTTAAAGTATTATTTTTTTTGTCATACATTTTTTAAATTTAACTTTTGTTTGTTTTTAGTTTACGTCATTCATTTCCACAAGATTTTGAGTTACAAATTTTCTCCTTGTCTTTCCCCTACCTACCACCCCAAAACAGCAATCCCACTGTATACTCCCTCCCCCAATCTCTTCTCTCCTATATCATCCCCCATGACCCCTCTGACTTTCCGGTAGGAAAGATGGATCTCCCTTCCACAGTGCCTGTATATCTTTTGCCACTTGAGTTAGTCTATTTTTTAAGGTATTGTTTTCTTCAGTCAGTTTATTTCATGATTTTCTTGCATCATTCTCATTTCTCTTCCCAGGCTCTTTGATCCCTTAATGCAGAAGCTGCTAAATCCTGGGCTATCCTGATTGTGTTTCTACAATGTTCAAATTGTTTCTTCTTGGCAGCTTGTAATATTTTTTTCCTTGATCTGGGGACTCTGGAACCTTGCTATAACATTCCTAGGAGTTTTCTTTTAGGGATCTTTTTCAAGAAGTAATTGGTGAATTCTTTCAAGTTTTATTTTGCAGTCTGGTTCTAAAATATCAGGGTAATTTTCCTTGAGAATTTCTTGAAGGATGATTTCTAGGTTATTTTTTTGATAATGGCTTTTAGGTAGTCCAATAATTTTTAAATTGTCTCTCTGGGATCTATTTTCCAGGTCAGTGGTTTTTACAGTGAGATATTTAGCATTGCCTTCTATTTTTCCATTTGTTTTTATCTGTTTAATAGCATCTTGATTTTTCATAAAGTCATTCACTTCCATTTGCTCCACTCTAATTCTGAAGGAATGATTCTCTTCAGTAAACTTTTGAGATGCTTTTTCCATCTGGCAAATTCGGCTTTTTAAAGTACTCTTCTTCTCATGGGCTTTTTGGGCCTCTTTTGCCCCTTGAGTTAGTCTATTTTTTAAGGTATTGTTTTCTTCAGTCAGTTTTTTTCATGATTTTCTTGCATCATTTTCATTTCTCTTCCCAATTTTTCCTCCACTTCTCTTATTTTCTTTTCAACATCCTTCTTAAACTCCTCTATGGCCTATAACCAATTTGTATTTTTCATGGAAGCTTTTGGTGCAGGAGTTATGACTGTGTTGTCTTCCTCCTGCTCCATGCTTTGATCCTTTTTGTTCCCCAAAAATGAATCTAAAGTTGGATTGCTGTGCTTGCTTTGCTTCCTTTGCCTGCTCATGTTGCCAGTCAATCAACTTGACTTTTGAGCTCTTTGCCACAGTAGAACTCTGATTCCAGAGGGCAGAGCATCATCACAAATTCCTTGGTTTTTTGCAGCCGCCAGAGCTATTAGGAATCCGCCATCTCTACAGCCTCACCAGCTTTGCCTCACTGGTCATGTACCTCAGCACCACGACCAAGACCATAATCCTGATCCAGGCAGATTAAGGCAAGAGCACTTAGACTCTGAATGGTCCCTTGGTCCTTCCACAATCTGCAGGGAGGGAGCTCTGAAGCAGCCACATGGAGGTGCCTGCACAGCTGCCACTTCTGTGCTTCTGGCTCTGGGGGTAGAGGGCTGGACCCACTCCTCATTCCCCCCAAATTCAGCCAAGTTTCACTGACCTTTCACTTTGTCTTTGGCATTTATGGGTTGATAATTCTGGAAATTGCCACAGCTGCTGGTGATCCACTCTCCCAAATGCTTCAGATGGGCTGGTTAGGCCACCCTGAGGCCAAGACCAAGGTTTCATGTGGGGCTGGTCTTGGCTCCCAGCATGCTATGGTGAATCCTTCCTGTCCACCTGCCATCTGCCTTCAGTGGGGGATTTGTTTCTCTGTCCTTTTATGGGTTATGGAGCTCTAAAATTTGTCTAGAGACATATTTTATAGGTATTTGAGGTTATTGGGGGAGACACACCTAGCTTTAAGGTTTTGATCACATAGTATAGTGAACTCTCTATTTATTCAACAGTCAACTAGAGCAAAATATTCATAGAAACCAAAGTTCAACATTCACAGAGATGTAATATAACAATCTATTACTAAAGTAGCCACATAGTTTTAAACAAAAGATATCATTCAGTAGGTCCTTAACTCAATCATCCTCAAAGAGCAACCATTCAAGGATCTTTATTATCTTAATCTCATCAATCAGAAAGTCTTCTTTCATCTTGACTGGAGACTAGCTTCCAATCATCCTTAACTCAATCATCTTTAAGGGGTACACAGTACAAAGTCCTTTCACCCATTGGTCAAAGTAAATCACGATCTTGTTAGCACCAAGTTCCCAAGGAAAGGTTCTATTATCTTAGCTACAGACTGACTTCCAAACTCCATGGTTCCTCTTCCATGCTCCCAGGTCTTGCCTGAATTCACCCAGCTGTCACTTGGATTCAAAGGTAGGCATCTCTTAGCTCCTGTTCCAGTTCCTGTTCCTGTTGGAAGCTCACAGGGACCAGTCCAGCTCAATCCCTTTGAAGTCTCTGTTTCTGGGAAGAGAAAAATTAACAAAGCCACACCAATATTCATACACATTGTTGGCACCATCATCAATTCACTTTCTGCCTGTGAAATCAACAAAGACCCACATAAAGGGTCTGAGAAATCAACACAAATCATCAATAAAGTCCCAGGACCTCTGAAAACATCAGTAAAATCCTCCTGCAGGACTTCCATATGCAGACAGCAAGAAAGTCCTCTTTCAGAACTTCTGAACCAGCATTGAGGTCCCAGGTCTTCTGTAACAGCAGTAACATCCTCTATCAGCAGACAGGTCTGACAAAGTAATACTAACACTGGCAGAGAAAGTGTGGGCACCACAACCATCCTTCCTCCCAGCGTATCAGCAAGCACCCTAGCATACCCAGGATGGCTGCTAGCACAGGTTACTAGATCTGCTTTACTAAAGGAAAGCAACTCAAAATGGGTTAATAATCTTACTTTAATCAAACAAACATATATCGTTTACTTAGTTCAGTGGGAGAAGTCAATACCCTGAACTTCAGAGAATACAAACATAAGTTTCAAGCAGACAAAGAAACTGATCAGCAGATGAGCTTCCACCCATCTGACCATTACATACATACCTAGTCAGTTTACCAGAGAGAAAAGCATCAACATCTGGGTTTTCAAAGCCAAGGGGGCTCAATGGCTTCCCAGAGTCTCATCTGGCCAAATCACATAACTCTCTTCAAAGTGAGCCCCAAAGCAAAAACTCACATCAGGATGTATATAGCCTTCCCCTGGATCAGAGAATGTCACTACCCTCTTGACCCACTGCCCAATCACAAAGTAATAAGGCATGGGCTTTCCTACAGAAGAAGCCTCTAGCCACAGGCTCCATGTGACCACATTCAGCCTATTAAGAGGCAGAGTATATTTTCAAATCATGGAAAGTTCTCAGAGTCACTTAAGCCTATCAAAGGGCCTAGCTAGGGGGAGGGAAGATCTTCAGATTCCCTTAACACCCAGTTCTGCTCAGTTCCAGCTGCGTGTGAGCTTTTGTATATCATCAACTCCTCCTTGTTCTGCCTACCTCTTATGTCCTTCCTGTTCCAATCTTTGGCAAGTTGCTTCCACTGTGGGCTTCATAGGTTCAGTTTCTAACAAAGACTTGATATAATCATAGGTGAGGCTCAAAGGCACTTGAAGAAATGAAAAAAGGGTGCCAAGTACTTGAATAACTGAAACAAGGAGCTAAATACTCCTTTGCTTGCCATTATACCATCTCATAAATTGGTTACCAAAACAAATTTATAGCCACATCAATTTAAAACACACCTCCACCACACCCTTTCAGCATCTTAGTACAATGTTTGTTTGCTTTTCATTTAAATACTAACTTGTTTTCTTGTCTTTACAGGAACTATGAAATTGCTGGTAGGTTTAAGGTAGGTATTTTTCAATGAGGCTTTTTCCCCTACCAGAAAGAAAGGAAGGATGGAAGGAAGGAAGAAAAGAGGGAAGAAAGGAAGGAAGAAATAATTATGTAAGAATTTATCGTCCTCAATATAAGCCCAGATTGAAGATGTATATTTATATTATGTCTAGGGCAGTGGTTCTCAACCTTCTTAATGCTGCGACCCTTTAATAGTCGTATGTGGGTATATCTGCATGTGGGCAGACCTACCTGGAGACGGATAGAGGAGGTTCCTAACACTATCAGAAATAGTGTTTTCCGATGGCCTTAGGTGACTGCTGTGACCCCTGTGAAAGTGTTGTTCTACCCCAAAGGGGTCGTGACCCACAGGTTGAGAACCACTGGTCTAGGACAAGATTCTCTCTCGATGCAAAACTGTGGTCCCTAGTAAGTTGTGAGTGCTGAACATAGAAGATACTTTTTGTTTATTAATGGGGTGGATCCCTGTCTTCTTTATTAGAAAAAGGAAAATATCTCAATTAACCTTCAAAGATTGCAGAGGTTGGAATATAGAAAAGATATTTCATCACCCTCAGGTGATGATCTGAGGAGCAAGGCCTCCACTCTAACATGACCTGACTTTAACAGAATAAATAGGTAGAAGTACAGGATATCACTCTCCTGTCTTCTCTTTCTCTCTATTGCCCTTTCTTTTCCTTCCCTCTCATTTAACCAAAAGCCTTTTGCTCTGCACTGTCCTGACCTTTTTCTCTTCTGGAAAAAAAAATCAGCATGGTTTTTGAACTTTTCTGTGCACTAAGATAAGTAGCTGGCCTCTTTTTGGATGAGTTGAAGAACAACCTTTCTTTTTATTTTATATTCTATATTTCGCCCTCTTTCTCCATTTCTTCTAGGAACTGAGAATTCTGCATGATTCTATGTCAAGGTCATTCCAACCTGGTTGAGGAGAGGTCATTCATTGCAAGCCTCCTTTCAATAATAATACTGTATTTTAAAAGTTATTGTTAAGAATTCTATTTCAGTATATGGAAAACACTTATTATATATTTGTGTGTTTGTGTTGAACTAGGAAATCTTATTGACAGTCCGTGTCCTTGATAGGCCTAAATTTAGAATGAGTTTATTAATTTTAACTGAGTTAAGACTCTTCTCTGATAGTCTAAGTCTTTGATTTTCTTCGTCTATGATTTCATTGATATAGAGACCTCCAGGTAAGAAAACCTTCTCTACAAATGCAGACCAGCAATTATGCCTCCCATTAAGTGCTTCTCATGTGAGCAAGATTATGCTTTTATTTTTAGGAGTTTTGTTCTTTAGGCCTTCTATTGGTCAAACCCTAGAAGATCCTGAATGCTGGTCCTCAATAGTTTGGGGTGCTTGGTTAAGAGTATAAACAGTGGGTTAAGAGATTATTAAAAACACACTCTTCTTCAAATTTTATAATACAATTTTAAAACTATCCATTGGTGCTTATTTTTACCTTTGTGCTGTCAGGGATAGAAATGAATTATCTGGCAATATATTGAACATGGAGGAATTTGCAATCTGGTAGACATCATCTTTGTATATCCTTTTCACAGGGGTTTTTTCTTCTGCCTTATTGAATCATGCCTACCTTAAACTGACCAGCCATTTCATGTCTCACAGTAAAGATAAAGAAGCAAATTAGTATTTGAACAACAAAGGCAAACACTGTTTTTAGATGCTGAAAAAGAGATATTTATAAAGTGAAACTAAATGTGGAATTCTCTTTTTTAAAATTAATTAATTTATTTTCTTGTTTACATCATTCATTTCCATGATATTTTGAGTTACAAATTTTCTCCCCATCTTTTCCCTACCCAACACCTCAAAACAGCCATCCCACTATAGAACCCCTCTCCCAATCTGCTCTGTCCTATGTCCCACCCCTCAACCCTCTTACTTTCTGAGAGGGCAGGATGGATCTCCGACCACAGAACCTGTATATCTTAATTCCCAGTTGGATATAGTTAATAATAATAATAATAAATAAATATGTATGTATATGTATATGTATATATGTATACACACACACACACACGCACACGCTTTTAACATTTGATTACAGAACTTTGAATTCTAGAGTCTTTCCCTCCCTCCCTTGTCACCGACCCCTACTGGAAGGACAAGCAATTAAATACAGGCTGTACATGTGTAATTACACAGAACATCTCCACAGTGGGCATATTGTGAGAGACTGATTATATGTCCCTCCTTCCTATCCTGCCCCTCCATTGTTCTATTCTCTATCCTGTCCCTGACCCTGTCCCTTTACAGAAGTGTGTACTTACGGCAAACCTCCCCCCGACTCATCCTCCCCTCCAGCATCCCACCACTCATCGCCATCACCCCTACTCTCCTGTGTGGCAAAATACCCAGTTTAGAGTTTATGTCATTCCTTCCCTAAGCCAAATTCAATGAGTGTAAGGTTAACCCTTTCCCTTTTGCCTTCCTGTTCTTCCCCTCCATGGTAACAATTATTCCTTGACTCTTCTATATGAGATGATTAACCCCATTCTGTCTCTCCCTGTCTCTTCTCATTCTAATCCTTTCCCACCTCAGAATTTCACCTTTCAGATTATTGTCCCTTCCTATTCAGTTGATCCTGTGCCCTCTATTTAGTCATATATACACCTATTCAGATATGTGTTCATACACATATATAAACCCTCCTATATAGACATATGTGTATGTATATGCATATATACATTTGTATTCCCTTCACCTATCCTCATACTGATAGAAGTTTCATAAGTTAAAATTATCATTTTTCCATGTTGGCATGTAAATAGTTCAACTTCGATAAGTTCCTTATGATTTCTTTTTCATGTTTACCTTCTCATACTTCTTACATTTGAGTGTCAAATTTTCTTTTCAG
>CM053582.1:278988471-279006207 GCA_028627135.1 Pseudochirops cupreus | reverse complement strand
CTGTTTTTTTCAGCAAGAATATTGGAAAGTCCTCCACCTCACTGAATGACCATATTTTCCCCTGCAACATTATACTCAATTTTTCTGGATAGGTGATTCTTGGTTTTAATCCTAGCTTCCTTGATCTCTGGAATATCATATTCCAAGCCCTTCTATCCCTAAATGTAGAAGCTGCTAGATCCTGGGTTATTCTAATTGTGTTTCCACAATATTCAAATTGTTTCTTCTTGGCAGCTTGTAATATTTTTTCCTTGAATCTGGGGACTCTGGAACCTGGCTATAACATTTTTAGGAGTTTTCTTTTGGGGATATTTTGCAAGAGGTGTTCAGTGAATTCTTTCATGTCCTATTTTGCCCTGTGGTTCTTAAATAACAGGCAATTTTTCTTGAGAATTTCTTGAAGGATGCTTTCTAAGTTCTTTTTTTCATCATGGCTCTCCAATAATTTTTAAATTGTCTCTCCTGGATCTATTTTCCACATCAGTGATTTTTTCAAGGAGATATTTCATATTGCCTTCAATTTTTTAAATTTGTTTGGATCTGTTTAATAGTATCTTGATTTCTCATTAAGTCATTTGCTTCCATTTGCTCCACTCTAATTCTGAAGGAATTATTGTCTTCAGAAAGCTTTTGAGATTCTTTTTCCATCCGGCAAATTTGACTTTTTAAGCGTTCTTCTCCTCATGGGCTTTTTGGGTCTCTTTTGCCATTTGAATTAATCTATTTTTTAAGGTATTATTTTCTTCAGTCAGGTTGTTGACTCTCTTATCATGATTTTCTTGCATCATTCTAATTTCTCTCCCCAATTTTTGCTCTACTTCTCTTATTTGGTTTTCAAAATCCTTCTTAAGCTGATCTATGGCTTGTGGGTAGTTTTCATGCTTCTTGGAAGCTTTTGGTGTGGGAGTTCTGACTGTGTTGCCTTCCTCCCATTCCATGCTTTGATCTTTCTTGTCCCCCAAGAAGGAATCTAAAGTTCAGTTGCTGTTCTTACTTTGCTTCCTTTGCCTGCTCATGTTGCTAGTTAATTACTTGATTTTTTAGCTCTGTGGAACTGTGCTTCTAGAGAGGAAAGCTCTGTCCCAAATCATTGGGGTTTTTGCAGCTGCCGGAGCTATTGGGAGGGCACTGGTGCCCCCACCAGCTTTGGCTCACTGAAAACGCACACCAGTACCACCACCCAAGATCACAATCTGGACCCAGGCCCCTCAATGCAAGAACACTTAGCCTCTGAGCAATCACTTGTCCACCCTGCTGCCTGCAGGCCAGGTGTTCTGAAGCAGCCAGGTGGAAGAGGCTCCTGGGTGTGCTGTTTCCTTGCCCTGGAGGCAGTTTGGCCCGACTGCTTTTCTCCCCCAAATTTAGCTGAGTTCTACTGACCTTTCACTTTGTCCTTGATTCTTATGACTTGATAATTCTAGAAACTGCTACCACTGCCATTGATCCACTCCCCTTAAGGCTTCAGCTGCAGCTTGCCTTGGCAGCCCTGGAGCCAAGCCGGGGTTGCGGGCTGGGCTGGTTTTGGCTCCCAGTGTGCTTTGATGAGCCCTTCCTGCCAAGCTGCCTTCAGCAGGAGATGTGTTTTTCTGTATTTTTGTGTGAGTTTTGGAGCTCTAAAATTTGTTTAGAGTCATATATTATGGGCATTTAAGGTGGCTCTATCTGGAGTTTTCCTTAGAGGTTGCAAGTGGTTTGCAAAAGTTGCTTTTAGGCATTTTAGTAAGATTCTCTTGTAAAGGTCACCTTATTCTTTATTTTCAATGTCTCATTGATTCTGATGTTGAGTTTCCAATGATGCCAGACTAATACAGTGGGGTTAGGGCTTAGGGACCCATAAAGAAAAATGTAATCTTTAAAACATACTAATAGATATACACACCAAGTCCCATACATTGCAATCCTGTGCTACCAATTGTTTGTGGAATTTCAATTAAAGCAGTTTATCATATTGAATTAGAACTAAAAAAAAACCACATAAATCTAAAAATGTGACCTAGTTATCCCTTTACAGAAATTCATACAAAAGTCAATAATAAAGACCAATAACAACACAGAATGTTGAAAAATACAGAATATATTCTATTAAAATAAATTAATCATTGGCAATAAATCAAACTCTCTACAAAATATACCTGAATTGTGTCCTTGAGAATCATTTCAATAGCTTAAGGCTGAGGGAAGAAAAGTTGCCACAGGAAAAATATTATAACAACATAACTTGACTGAATACTGACTTACTTGTCCAATCAGAAAAAAAATATATAATTTGGTGTCATGAATTGAATGGATATATTCAATGTCACCTTTAGTATAATGTGAATAAATATCTTACGTCATATCTGGAACTCATTTTCTATACTTGTTTTCCACATTTGTTCCTTATTAGCTCTCCATCAACCTCACAAAATGTAACAGAAGAGCTAGGAAGGGGCATTGACAAACTCATATTAAATTTCTCAAAAGAGATTGAATTGGTCCCTTACTTAATTCAAAACAGTGAAATATGAGGTGAATTCGCAGAGGCTGTGGTGAACCCAATGCAAAAGAAATATGAAGAGGAATCAAAATCCTGACTTTGAAATGCTCAGGTAATGAAGAATGCAGAATGATTCATAAACAGCACTCAGCTGTATTGTACCACACACCATGGAATGCAGTTTAGGGCACAAGCCATTTATCAAAACACATAGTTGGTTCTAAACATAGAAACTGAACTGAATTTTAATATTCTTGATATATTCATATATTGAATATGAGCAAATTTGTGTTTGTGTATATCTATCTATCTGTAACTATATCTAGGTATCTAGACATATCTAGATATATAGATAATTTGGCATTAAATTAATAAAACATTTCCTGTTTTCAGAAAAAAAATGTTGTACATTAAAAATGAACATTTGTTGATACAGGTAAAACTGGCAATGTCAAAAATCTATGGAACATTAGCCATGGTAAACAACAGTGAGTTATAATATAGACAGGTAGAGGGTGGTTAATGAAAGGAAACTAGAAAAAAAAGTCATACACAGAAACAATAAGAAATTCTTTTTAAAAGAAAGAAAGAAGAAGACGAGAAGGAAAGAAAGAAGGAAAAATAAAGAAATGTAATATGATGAAGCAGATGCTGACTAAGAAATAGCAACTTTTTTTCACTTCTCATCACTTCATAGAATAGGCTACTTATCCTTTTTGGTAAGTTTGTTGTAGCTTGTCTTCTGATCTGTGGATCACTGAATGTACTGCTATACAAAACATCATGTTCAACTGGTTTTAAGACAAAAGTTGTTGCACAGAACTTATTTTCATTTGCTGTATTATTTCCTGACCAGAAAGCGTTTCTTACTTGAATAATTGTAGTACATGTGTTCTATAAACAATGTACAAGATTGCTGAATGTTGTGATACAGCTGGTCAGTATAGACCCATTCCTAAATATATGAGACATTTAAGGCATTTTGATGAAGAGAGCAAATAAGGAGAATTTTCATTTCTCATAAGTATTATTCAGTTGAAAGAACATATATTTCAAGATACTCTTGTTTTCACGTCTGAGTGTGAAGTGCTTATAATTTCTGCATGTGCTAATAGTAATTTTTTTCATGTTTCTGAAAGTCAGAGGACCAGGGATCAAATCTGTGCACTGTTATGACCTATGTGACCTTGAACAAGTTAGTGTTGCTCTCTAGTCTTCAGTTCCTCATCTGCAAAATAAGGGTGCTTAACTAGATGACTTTTAATATCCCTTCCAGCTTTAAATATATGATTCTATGATTTTTAAATTGTGTGCACATATTTATTTTTCTTTTAGACATCATCTGTGAATGCCAAAATAAAAATCTAGTTCAAAATTATCATAGTTTGCTAGAGTAGAAAAAAAAAAAACTTCAGAGATCATCTACATTCCATTTTATGGATGAGGAAAACTTAGATTCTGATTTCTCAGGCCACACATCTCTGAGGTTCCACAATTAGCTAGTTTCAGTCAGGACTCAAATCCAAGTCTTGTTTCAGTGCACTATCTCTCAGTTAAATTTGTCATTGGATATGGGAAAAAGTCCATCATGAAATTTACCTCAAATGAGTCATTGTGGCATGGAAGTGTCCCTGGATTCTTCTACATCACAATACAGAAATCCCTGCTTGGTTATACCATCCTAAAATGGCTTTCTACATGATCCCCTTATTAAACCATGTTTGTTTCCTGAGGACCAGCCTATGTAAGAATAGAAAGGCTCATCCAATATGGATTAGTCACTTGATGACATTCTTTGCCATGGCAAACTTTGAAAGAAATAATAAACAGAATGGCCCTCAATTATCTCTGCTTCTGCAGTTGCAGATGTATAAAGGGAGACAGAGGGTGTGGATAATCAAATATTTTTGGCAGACGTTAATTATTGGCTCTAAACATGAGGTCCTTGTATAGTGATCAGTGAATGACTTGATAATGTAGCAATTGAATATCTATCTTGAGATTCTCACTAATAATTAAAAAAAGGGCAAAATAACGTTACAGCAATGCTGGAGGGTGATCAGTAAATGATTCTTTTTTTTTGCCTTTTTTTGTGGGGGGAGGGCAATTGTGGTTATCTGACTTGCCCAAGGTCACACAGCTAGTTTTTGTGTTAAGTGTCTGAGGCTTGATTTGAACTTAGGTGCTCCTGACTGCAGGGTCAGTGCTCTATTCATTGTGCCACCTAGCTGCCCCGGTAGGTGATTCTTGAAGAGACAAATAAAGGAGCGAGTTTTATCAAGCATCTCAAAGAAACCAATGTCATTTCGTGGTATAGTTAGTCATCTCATATCCCAGAACTTAAGATAAGCAACTGCAAAAAGACCAATGTGAAGATTTGGGGTTTATGTACTAATATCCTTTGTAGCACATGAGGAGATGTAGAATTTCTACCAAGAATTCTTTAAGAGTCTTGAATTAAATCAACAGCTACTCTACTACTTGCCTCTAACCTGTAAGTGGGCATGGGGAGAGTGGCAAAAATAAACCATGATCAAGCAGCAAGGAATTAGTGAAGCTAATAAACTATCCAGCAGCTTCTATAACTTCTAAGAGGGAAAGGAATGATTTAGAGATAGAAGAGTTATTCATTATAAAGTCATGTCTTGTTCTCCTATCTTTATTATTAATTAATAAAATGACCATCAGTCACATGCCAAGTTATATTGTGTGGACCAGATTGTTTGTGTGTGTGTTTATGTGTGTGTTTATGTGTGCATGTGTGTTTTCATTGCTGTCACCCCGTCCCCATCCCAGGGCTTCTATGCAAAGTATAGGCCTTCTAAACCTATGTGACTGACCCCCTGGCACACTATAGTTTTGAAGTCTGAGCCAATACCTTAACCTCTTGTTTCAAGTTCCTAATAAATGACTGAAGGGATTAGAATGTTTGCTTTTTAAAGAAAGTCATCATTTAGGTCTACATAAAATTGTCTAACTTGTACATTTCTATCCTAGTTACTGAAAAGACAGATTGATAATCATCCATCCCTTCCCTTTATGTAGATGTGGCTGAAAAACTTAATGTACTTCAGCATTGTATAAATGATATAAAACATAATAAAATTTTATTTTTTAACTTAAAAAACAACTTCCTCTTTATGAATGTAACAGCTATTATAGAACTCAGTACTAATTTCTACTTGGCTCTTTATGTTCAGAATCTCCCTGATACCTTTACTAAACTAATTTCTACCTGTATGAATTCTGTATGTCAGTTTAGCTGGCCTGCTGTTATCACCTCCCAGCAGTCCACAGCTCTGTCACCAGCAAGTTACATTTCAAAGAGTCATTAATGCTTTTTTTTTCATTTTCTCACCCGTGGTTTGGATGAGATAAACGCTGTTAAAAGATATCTTGACTCGCCCCTTTACCTTGTAAGAGTTGATGGAGAACCATCAAATTTAACAAAGCAACAGTGTCATAATTGTCTATTAAACAAAAAATATGTATATGCCCATTTTTTGGTAGTGATTAAAGTTTACATCTGTAATTTGAGAGGATAGGGTAATGGCAAGTTAGTTACAGATGGAAATCTGCTTTCCTGGATTACACTGGTTGAAATAATGTGATCTTTAAGAATGGGCAATAGCTTGGAGGAAAAAAAAATGGTCCATATATTTCTGGTTAGGCTAATCAATATTTAATTATTTAGAAGCTCTAAATGGCTATCTCTGGCTGACATTCTCACAAAATGTGTTATCTTCTGCCAATAAAGGCCAGCACATCAAATTCCAAGCATACAGAAAGGTATTATAGTACATAAAATGATTTATCCTCTCTTTTTCACCTTGCTATTTCATCTACTTAAGCTGTATTTATGCCAATTTAATGAGAAAAGGGACAATTTGGAACTAAACAGTATAGTCATATTATGGTAACTAACTGAAAATAAATGAAGTTCAATAGAAACTGTTGTCAATAAAATACGTTTAAAACAATTTCGGCATTGTGAGAGATTAACTAATTATACTCTGACTATTTTGTTACAAGAGAAAAAACCCCCACATAATCCCTTGTTCATCATATGAAATTCTTTAAAACTCATTATAATTCAGTTATATTAATTTGGGCATTTATTCATTGTAATGTTTTGGACAAATTACATCATTTACCCTAAAATGTTTCTAAAATATTCAAATAATTACAATAATTATAAAGGGTATTTCTATGTAATTATGTATTATAATAATTATAAAAGGTACTTCTATGTAAAACAACTTCATGTGTTTGTGTTCTATTTTGTAAACCAAAGAATGTATTTTTATTTGCTTTTTTTGTGGGGGAGGGAAGGTAGGGCAATTGGAGTTAAATGACTTGTCCAAGGTCAAACAGCTAGTAAGTGTTAAGTGTCTGAGGTCAGATTTGAACTCAGGTTATCCTGACTGCAGGGCCAGTGACCTATTCGCTGTGCTACCTAGCCACCCCAAACTCAGAGCAGTAAGGCACAACATTTTCAAAGAGAAGGGGCTTCCATAAGAAATTTGGATGACTAGTAGGAGCATTAGGATGAGGAAACATGCAACCAACAAACTATCTCAATTTATTGCTGCTACTACCACCACAAAAGGAGAATTAGGTCACAAGTCCATAAATAAATACATAAAAAGGGCATCATTGTTCTTGTTGTTCACTTGTTTCAATCATACCACATTCTTTATGACTCCATTTCGTGTTTACTAGGCAAGTCTCTTAACCTCTCTCTCCCTCAGTTTCCTCAACTGTAAAATACATATAATAATAGCACCTACTTTCCAGGAATATTGAGAGGATACAATCAGTTAACATCTGTAAAAACACTAAGTACAGTGCCTGGCATATAGAAGACACTTAACAAATTTTATGATTTAAATTTGAAGTGGACAGTGATGGCATAAGTAAATGTTAGCTAGAAGGGAGCATTCTACATGTATATACTTTTGTTTACAACACAAAGATTAAAAAAATTTAGACAATCTGCCTGTGGCTTATTATTATTCTTTCAAAAGTCTTTATGACTTTCATGAGTTCATGTGCCAAATAAGCAACATATAGTGCTGAGATATGACTGATTTAGTAGAGTTGAGTTTTGAACATGCTGGATTTCAAATCAGAAGATCTGAGTTATGTAATTTGGACAGCATTATCTTGAGTTAGGCCCTTGTAGCAGCAAGCACTCTAGCATACACAGAATGGTTGCCAGCACAGGTTCTTTGATCTTCTTTTCCAAAGGAAAGCAACTCAAAAAGGGTTAACAATCTTATTTAATCAAACATACATCATTTACCTAGTTCAGGGGAAAAAAAATCAGTACCCTGAACTTCAGAGAATACAAAGAGAAGTTATGAGCAGACAAAAAACACAGAGAAAATAATGCAATTCAATAGACAGGGCTTCTAGTTGTGTGACCATCACATACATACCAGAGAGAGAAGCACCATTTTGCCACTGAACTTTGATGACTGGAAGAGAGAGCAAGGTTGAAGGAAGGAAGGACTTTGTACAGCTCTATCTCACTTAAATCCAGTTCACCCGTGAGTTAAGGCATTATCACATGAAATCATTGATCCTCTTTGAAAACAAAGGATGAATACCATGTGTATTCATTTTGGAACTGGCATTTGGAAAGATAGCCAAGTTCTTAGATATACATCTTAGGGTCCTACTTTCCCCCACTAATGAAACACTAAGCAAAAGTTAGTGTGAACCTGATCATGTTCCTTTGGCTAACAACACTTAAGGAAATAGATAGATATACTTCTAGCCCAGTATCCCCTCTCTCTGAGGAGAGCAGGGTGACTTCTGCCTCCAACTTCCTGCTTCATCTTTTGGCAGGAATTAAAGTCTCACTTGGAGGAGGGGTGAGGTGAAGAGGCTAGAAATGTCTATTCTGTCTGCCTTCAAGCTACATGATACCCCATGCAACACATGTGGGGACGGCCCTTGCTATTTGTGGGCCTTGGCCAAATGTGGGGTTTCATTACACCTAAAATGCACTTCCTGCTTACATCCCCACTCTTAGAATTCCTAGGTGCATTGAGGGTTCAGCTCACCTGCCACTTTCTGGGAAGCCCTTGCAGATTCCTATATCTTCCTCCCAAATTATTAAGTCAATGTTCTTTCCATTCTCAAATTATCATGCATAGACAAGTCTGTTTACAAGTGCTATTCCTCAGTAGAAAAGAACTTCTTGTGCAGGGTCTATTTTTCATTTGGTCTTTGTTGTCCTAGGGTCTAACAATGTTTTTTTGCTTTGTTTTGTTTTTGCACCAACTATTATACCTGGTACTGGGAATAAAAATAGTAGGTGTTTAATAAGTGTGTGTGGTACTAAATTGCCTTAGCCTCAGGATTAGGAAGACATTTTCTAATCCTTTCTCTGATATGTAAATGTGTGTGAATATGGGGAAAAACTGTAACTTCTCTGAGTTTCTTCATGTATATAGTAAGTACAACAGTAACTGTAATACCTACCACATAGTATTTAAGTGAGTTGCAAATGACATATTATCGGAATGCTATATAATAATAGTGATGATGATGGCAATAATCATAATAAATAAGCAGAAGTAGTAATAGGAGGAGAAGGAGGACAATGACTATGATGATGACGACAATGGCAAGGAGGAGTTAGAAGAACTAAGTTCAAACCTCAGCTCTAATCTAGTTCTGTGACCATGGACAAGTTCCTAGGGGTTACTCTTTGTGAGCTTCAATTTCTCATCTGTAAGAATAAGGGTAGCAAGCTAGGTTTAGTAGCACACCCCTCTAATTGCTTAGGATTATTCTTCTAAAGAGGTTAAGGCTAGCAGATCTCTTGGTTTGTGAGATGCAGTAGGGCTTAAATACTGTGTCCACACTAAGTCTAGCACAAATAACAGAAACTCTAGGAATTGGGGCCCACTATGCTACTTAAAGAGGAGTTTATGTTGGAAATAGAAAATGTCAAAGCACACATGTAGCTCAGTAGTAGGATCATGCCCATGATTAGTTGTTGGTGTTCTAGCTGGGTAAGATGAAGAAAGAAAGAAGAGAACATGTATTTATTAAGCACCTATGTGCAAGGTACTGTTATATGTTTTATAAATAGTATCTCTTTTGATCCTCAGCATAACCCTGTGAGTTGGGTGATATTTTTATCTCTATAAGATAGATGAAAAAACTGAGACAGAAAAAGGTTAAATGCCTTGCCAAGAGTCATACAGTTGGCAATGGTCAGAGGTCTAATTGGAATGCAAGTCTTCCTGACTCCAGGTCCAGCACTCTCTCTACTGTACCATCTAGCTGCCTGGAGAAACCAAGGATGAAGGGAGGGAGGGAAAAAAAAAAGGGAAGGGAAGAAGGAGAGAAGAAGGATAGATGGAAGGAAGGGAGTCAGGGAGAGACGGAAGGAATAGAGTAGCAGTTCTCAACCTGTGGGTTATGTTCAATTTGTAACAATGAAAATGCATCCTGCATATCAGATATTTATATTACGATTCATAACAGTAGCAAAATTATAGTTATGATGTAGCAACGAAAATAATTTTATGGTTGGAGGTCACCACAACATGAGTAACTGTATTAAAGGGTGATGGCATTAGGAAGGTTGAGAACCACTGGAATAGAGGGATGGAGGAAAGTAGGGAGGAAGGAAGGTAGGGAACAAGGGATTAAATAATAATCAGTATGTTTTCCTCTCAAATGTGTTGGGTCAAGCTTTCCACTAATATGTTATTTATAATGCAGTGTATGTATGTGTATGTATATGTATATGCATATGTGAATTCATGTTTACATATATACACATGTACTTGCATATATGCACCCGTACACATGTATACACATGTATATGCATACATACATGTGCATATATATGTATGTGTATGCATGTGTATATGGGTATACATATATATTACATACACACACACACACACACACACACACACACACCAAAGGTAATCAGTACTAGCAAACTGAATAAATTTTGCTCTACTGTGGTCTAATCTGACAAAGCATACATATCTCCTAAATTTTTATTTTACTTTAAAAACCTTGAAGTTCCAATATGGTTGCTGGACATTTCTTTTCTGTGTATATTATGCCTTTTATTCAGTTTTCACTTGTGGCCTAGTTTTGTCTATATTTTTGTCTTTGAGTAATTTGTCAATAAGCATAAGCCCTGAACAGTCTCACTATCTGTTCATGTGTGTGCTTCTTTCCCCTTACAAAACAGGACATTTTAGGTAGGCATTTGTAATTCTATTTTGTTGTTGTTGTTCTTAATGCTGTCTGTGACACTGTAACCCACATTGGCAGGCAGAGTCTCTTTATATTACCCTTTTAGATGTGCCCAGAGGCTGCAAAGCACTGATTGCCATATGTGCACGCGCGCGCGCGTGTGTGTGTGTGTGTGTGTGTGTGTGTGTGTGTGTGTGTGTGAATATGGCTGACATCAACATTTGTAGAACTGAGCAAAATAACTTTCCACTTGATCTTTGTATATTCTTTCCTTCTAATTGATTTTCTTAAATATGTCTTGACAATAAACTTATGAGAATAGATATTTTATGAAAGATGTTATCTTCTCTTAACTTTATACTTTTATGCTGTGAATAAATGAAGAGATATTGCCTTTCATAGACATAAGAAATTGAGGTCTTCTTCCTTCCTTCCTTCCTTCTTTCCTTCCTTCCTTCCTTTCCTCCCCCCCCCCTTTTTTTTTTGCACCTAGGATGCATGCTGTTTATCCTTGGAGATTTTTGTAAACCTAAGAGAACTTTTTTTTTCTTATTCAACGGCTGTCATCAATGCTGCTACTTTACCTTTAATTGTGATCTCATTAAATTTGATTATTAGAAAATAACCATTTTGTAATGATAATTATGACCAGAATGTGCCATTTTTTCAATTTGTTTTTTACTACATTAGCATAGTTAGTATATTAATAAAGATATTTTGGGTAGGAGAGAACATCAAAAACTTTATTTGGTATTCCCTTTCCTTTCCTCCAAAAGGCTGTTTCAATCTTTGGTATTGGTAGATGGGGGATTCTAGTGATTTTTCATGCTTGGCACTTAGAAAATCACATATACGGTAGTGTAGTGGGATTTCAATTTAAAGTCAAAGATAGACCTACATTTAATAATTCATTTCAAATTTTAATATAAGGCAATATAGTTATTATGGGAATCTGAAGATCTTCCCTGCCCCTAGGCCCTTTGATAGGCTTCAGTGGCTCTGAGAACCTTACCTGATTTGAAAGTATGCTCTTCCCTCTAATTGGATGAATATGGTCACATGGAGCCTGTGGCGGGAGGCTTGTTCTTCAGGAATGCCCAAACCTTATTACTTTGTGATTGGGCAATGGGTCAAGAGGGCTGTGACATTCTCTGATTTAGGAGGAGGCTATATATAACCTGATATGAGCTTTTTGCTTTGAGGCTCACTTTGGAAAGAGTTGTGTGATTTGGCCAGATGAGACTCTGGGCAGCCCTTCAGCCCCCTGGCTTTGAAAACCCAGATGTTGATGCTTCCCTCTCTGGTAACTGACTAGGTGTGGATGTAATGGTCAGATGACTGGAAGCCCATCTGCTGATCTGTTTCATTGTCTACTTGTAACTTCTGCTTGTATTCTGTTTGCATTCTCTGAAGTTCAGGGTGCTGACTTTTCCCCCTGTACTAGGTAAATGATATACGTTTGACTGATTAAAGTAAGACTGCTAACCCATTTTGAGTTGCTTTCCTTTAGAAAAGCAGATCTAAGACCCTGTGCTAGCAGCCGCCCTGGGTATGCCGGGGTGCTTGCTGGTACAATAATGTAGTATATTTTCTTTACATTTCTTGATTTTTTTTTTGTTAACTCATTCAATGTTTTATAAATACTTATAAGGAGTCTTGTTTAAACAGCAAATTGTGCCAGATAGGGACAAAAGATATGACACAGTCCTTTGATCTCAAGGAACATATAGTCTAGTAGGAGAAGATAAGAAACAGATACAGAGAGATTATCAGAGAGGCAGTATAGAGTAATATTATTCTAAAGGATAAGATATAATATAAGTTCTTTGAGAGTAGAAATTAATATATTTCTGTATTAGCAATACATAGAACTATGCCTGGCACATAGTAGGTACTTAATAAGTGTCTATTGACTGGCTTACTAGTGTAAAGTACATTAGATTTGGTAGACAAAAAAAGAACAGCTTTGTATAATAGGAAAAGGACTAGCACTTAGAACTACAATTAAACATCTATAATATGGGAAAATAATAATATACTGTTTACTCATAAGAAAAGTTCTAAACAATTATTAACTTTTATAATAACAATTACAATGTAATAACCTCATAGGAGGATTTGATAATTATTTTAGATAAAAGACTGTTATATGCAAATAGTTATTCAGGAATATGTCAGTGATTAAAAATTATAGGACAATTATAGGAATTATAGGAAAAAATATTGGAAAAAAATTCTTCTTGGAATATATTCTGCACTTTGTTTTTTTTCCCTTTGCTTCTATGTGCAAGTCAGGTACATATGTAGGTATTCTTTGGTCACATAAGTAAGGTTATGGAATTCAGACAAAGTATGTGATAGAGTAGCTGTATGTATTCTATCCTAATTATACCAGAGATCAGGTATTACACTGACTTTTGGACATAATGACAAGAAGTAATGCATCCAATGAACAGACAATTTTCAGAGGAAGGAATTAAAGATATCTTAAAGCACATGAAAAATGCTTTAAATCGCTATTGACTAAAGAAATGCAAATAAAAACAACTTTGAGGTGCAACATCTCACCTCTCAGATTGACTAAGATGACAAAACAGGAAAATGATAAATGCTGGAGAGGATAGTGGAAAAAAATGGAACACTAATTCATTGTTGGTGGAGTTGTGAACTGATCCAACCATTTTGGAAAGCAATCTGGAACTATGCCCCAAGGACTATAAAAAAGTGCATACTTTTTGATTCAGCAATGCCACTTCTAGGGCTGTATCCCAAAAGAGATCATAGAAATGGGAAAAGGACGTGTATGTACAAAAATATTTATAGTATCCCTTTTTGTGGTGGCAAAGAATTGGAAATCAAGGAGAAGCCCATCAATTGGGGAATGGCTAAACAAGTTGTGGTATATGAATGTAATGAAATACTATTGTGCTATAAAATGAGGAGCAGACAGACTTCATAATAGGCTGGAGAGACTTATATAGACTGACGCTGAGTGAGGAGAGCAGAACCAAGAGAACTTTGTACACAATTATAGATACATCATATCTGTGACTACTAACTTCAATAGACTGGGCTCCTCTCAGCAATGCAAAGTTAGAAGACAAATCCAAAAGACTCATGATGGAAAGGCTATCCACATCCAGAAAAGAACTACAGAGTCTGAATGCATATTGAAGCAAACGACTTGCTTTCTCTCTTTTATATTTGGTTCCATTCCTTCTTTCTTGCTGCTGCATTGGTTATAACTCTTCTTTACAACTTAACTAATGTTTAATATGAAGGTGTTTAACAGTACCTGTATTGTATTGTATGCTGCCATGGGGAGCAGGGGAGAGGAGAGGGAAGGGGAGAAAATTTGAAACTCAAGGGATTGTGGAACTGAATGTTGTAAATTAAAAGTAAATACATGATTTTTTAAAAAGAAGTAATGAATCCAGAACTGGTTGACCAAGATACTCAAAACCCTGGAGACCATGTCTAACAAGGTTTATTTTTGAATATGAGAGCCAAGTTACAAACTGTGTATTTAAATGACATGTCTTCAAGTACTACCATGTACAAAAAAAAATTGTTTTTTTTTACTCTTAGTAGAAATTATAGAGAGGTAGATATAGCTTCAACATGAAGAAAAATGGCTGAATTATTAAATTTTTTTCAAAAGTGAAATGAACATCCAAGAAGGTAGCAATGAGGAAGCGTGGTGCACAGTACTTGGCCTGGAGTCAGGAAGACCCAAGCTCCAACCCAGTGTCACACACTCACTAGTTTTGTGATCCTGGGCAAATCAATTAACCTCTTTCTGCCTCAGTTTCTTCAACTGTTAACTGGTGTTATTAAGAGCATCTACCTTCTAGGATTGTTGTGAGGATAAGATGAAATAAATATTTGTTAAGTGCTTTGTAAACTTTAAAGTGTTATATAATTACCACCTTCTCCTGTTGTTGTTCAATCATATCTAGCTCTTCATGACCTCATGTCTATGGGGTTTTCTTAAATGACACTGAAATGATTTCCCATTTCCTTCTTCCATTGAGTAAGACAAACAGAAGTTAAGTGACTCATTTGGGGTCACACAGCTAGTAAGTGTCTGAGGGCAGATTTGAACTCAGATCTTCCTGACTCTAGGACCAAGTACTTTATCTACTGAACCTCTTGTCTACCTCCTGCCACTTACTACTACTCCTATTATTTGTTCTAGTGGCAGGTTGCACATCAATGGAAGGAGGCTGAATGACAACTTGTCTCTGTTATCAGTCAGTAGGCTATCATATAGGGAATTCTAGATATTTACAACACTAACCCCGAGGATGTGACTCTGCCTCTTAATAAGTGACTGACTGACTTTTGGGGGAATTCATCCTTATTGAAAGAGCTGTCTCTTTTATGTTTTATAAAAGCAAGTTGTGAAATGACTTTTTCCTGCCTCTTTTCCTTTATCCTCCCCTTCTCTCTTGCTTTCTTTTCCTTGTGTTTTGAGAGCAGAGGGCAGTAAATGAAGTGATGGAAGAGATTATTCCTTTATCATTCTCCAAAAGCAGAAAGCCCAACTTTTCTGAAGCACATGGCAAGTCATCTATGCTTTACTACATAATCCTGAGAAGACAGTTACTGAATCTCCAATTAGTTCTTGTTGCCCTCTTCTGCCTTTCTGTTTCCTTGTCTGAGCACGGGTCAGTGACTCCTGATCTTGGAAATGATTCCATGCATCCTCGGAACCTACCTTAAGGGATAATCCTGAGTTCTAGAGTCTTCTAAAGGTCAGGTTCTTGAATTTGAAAATTAAGCATCAGCCTTGAAGAGTTAAAACACTGCCTTAATTGCAGTTACTCAGAGAAGGAAAAAAGAATTGCTCATACGGAATCCTTTCTCAATTGAAGGACTTAAATGACACCATGAGGGGCCAGGGAATCTGGATTTTGTCAACGCGCTATGATACTGCTATGATTTGCTTGGACAACATATAAGGGGGCTAAAGATTTTCAGGAGCAGTCTAACAGGCAATTTGAATCCTTTAATTTATTTTTCTACTTGTTAATAGAGTCCCATGATCATACCATCCTCGTTTTAGAGCTGAGGGACCTTAGAGAACATAAAGCAAAACCGTCCTCCCTCTATTTTGCAGTTAAGAAAACTGAGGTTAGAGAATCTAAGTGACTCACCTACTGTTACAAAACTACAAATATTTAGTAGTAAGACAAAATTTGAACCCAGGGTCTCCTGAGTACGTGCCTAGCACCAAATCCATGATAGTACATGTCTTCTCATTTGTGTTGTATGCATTTTTATGATGGAATATTTTTTTATACTTCTGTTCAATTATTGCAGAAGCTTTTATCAAATAGTGAGTGTTTATCCCAGTAGCTATAGACTTTACGTTTACAGAATACTGGAACATTAGCTACAATTCATGTTGTATCCTGTGTACCTAATATGTCTCATTAGTTATTTTTTATCCATACTTAAAGTGGTTTAATAATCATTGCTTTGTAATATAGTTTGAAATTTTGCAATGACTCTTTTATTCTCACTTTTTTGTCATCATTTCTGTTAAGGTTCTTGATGTATCATGCCTCTGTATGATTTTTTTAAAGCTCTATAAAGTGATCCTTGGGTAGTTTTGTATGGCACTGAGTATATGAATTTGGATAGTATTATCATCCCTAATACTTGGAGAGGAAAACATCAGCCTCCTGGTTCTTCACTATCTCTCATCCCCATAGCCAATCTATTGCTAAGACTTGTTGATATCACCTTTCAATATCTCTTAATATTGATACCTCCTCTTCTCTGACACTGCCATCATTCTGTTGTAGGCCCTTATCAAATCATGCCTGGACTATATGCCTGCTTGTGAGTCTGCCTCAAGTCTCTACACTTTCCAATCCAAAGTAAATTTCCTAAAGCATAGGTTCAAGCATATCAACTCTAGCTTCTTAACCCACACTTTCAATAAACTCCAATGACTCCCTATCCCCTGCAGGATAAAATACAAAATTATCTGTTTGGTATTTAGAGCCCTTCATAACCTAGGTACCTCCTACCTTTCTAAGCTACTTACACATCAGTCCCCACAAAAGCATCCTTTGATCAAGGCTGGAAGAGTCTCTTGGCTATTCTATGAACAAGATGCTCCACCTCAGCTCTGGTCATTTTCTCTTTGTCATGCCTGGAAGATTCTCCCTCCTCAACTCCCTCAAGTGATTCCTTGGCTTCTTTTAAATACCAATGAACTAAAATCTTATCTTTTACAAATGGCCTTTCCCAACATTTTTAATTCTAGTGCATTACCTCTGCTAACTATTTTCTATTTATCCTTGATATAGCTTGGTTTCTTTAACACATACACAAACCCACACGAACATACATACATACTTATATATGCTTTCTAACATGTATTATATATATATTAGACATATTTAGCATCTGTACTTTTCCATATATATCACACATACACATATATATCTTCATATTGTCTCCTCCATTAGATTGTGAACTCTTAAAGGCAGCAGTTCTCAATCTGTGGGTTATGTTCAATTTGTAACAATTAAAACATATCCTGCATATGAGATAGATTCATAACAGTAGCAAAATTACAGTTATAAAGTAGCAACAAATAATTTTATGGTTGGGGGCCACTACAACATGAAGAACTGTATTAAAGGGTCATGTGGCATTAGGAAGGTTGAGAACCACTCCTTTAAGGGAAGGAACTGCCTCTTTTTGTATCCCATCACTAAGCATGGTACTTTCAACATGACAGGTACTTAATAAATATTTACTGATTGATAGATTTTAATATATTGGCTAATTTGACCCAAAAATAAATACTAGTTTTGTACTTGTTATGTATGTTATTACTTCAGCAAAAAAATGTTTGTGGTTGTGTATATACAATTTAGTAATATATCTTGGTAGGTAAATCCAAAAATATCTCACATATTTTGTAATTTTTTTAAATGGAATTTCTCTATTTCTTCTTGTAGTTTTATTGGGATTATGTAGAAATTCAAATGATTCACATG
>CM053582.1:278961061-278987971 GCA_028627135.1 Pseudochirops cupreus | reverse complement strand
CCTTATTTGGTTTTGAAAATCTTTCTTCAGCTCATCTCTAGCTTTAAGGCATTCTTCATGTGTATTGGAGGCCCCTGGTGGGGGTGCTCTGGCTATGCTCTCCTCCTCCCTCTCTCTCCCATGATCTTTCTTTTCCCCAAAGAAGGAATCAAGGGTTTGGGAGCTGTTCTTACTTTGCTTCTTATACTTATTCTTACTCATGGTTCTTCAGACCGTGATTTTTTTTTTAAATCTCTGTGGGGCTCTGCTTCCAGAAGGGAAAGCTCTGTCCCAAATCGCTGGGGGCCTCCCAGCTGCCGTAGCTCCTAGGGAGAGGCTGGGAAGTCTTCCTATATACTTCCGGCTGACTGGATAGCAAGAACTCCAAGACCGAGGCCTAAGACAGCGATCGGGATCCAGGCCGCTCAATGCAAGAGCCCTGGCCTGAGAACAATCGCTCAGTCCCCCTGCTGCATGCAGGCCGTGGGCGGGAAGCTGCAACGCGGAGGCGGGTGGAAAACCTCTGCCTTTCGCTTTTCCGCTCTGGAGGCCTTCTGGCCAGACTGCTTAACTCCCCCTTTCACAAATCCCACTCGCAGCTGCTGCTAATCTGCTCACCTGAGAGGCTCCTCAGCTCCTCTCGTCCAGCCGCCCCCGCGGCATAGCCATGGCTTCAGGCCAGGCTGGTTTTGGTTCGCAGTGCTGATATGGTTCCTCGTAGCTGAGCTGACTTTAGTGGGAAGTATCTTTGTGTGCATTTTGGAGTTCCAGGATTGGTTTAGAGTCCTATTTCATGGGTATTTTGGGGTGGCTATGTGAGAGCTGCGATATGTTGCTGCTCCTACGCCACCATCTTGGCTCCGCCCCTATATTGTGATTTTCTATGATAAGTTGCAATATTGTGAATGCGGCACCTTGATTTTCTGTGAATGTTTTGCTTTGATTTATTATGGAATAGAGGGTTCACTATACTGTGTAATCACAACATTAAAAGCTGTTCACAGTATCATTCTTCTGCAAAGTGGCTCCTACATGGCACTACACTTGGAAAAAAAAATAGGAGAGTGCTTTGCCATTTACTTTTCCACCTTATTTTACAGATAAGAATATTGAGGCTAATAGGATTAAATGGCTTGTCCAGGGTTATATAGTTAGTAAGTATCTGAGGCTGGATTTGAACTTAGTTCTTCCTGACTCTAAAACCAGAACGCTATTCACTAACCCACTTAACTGCCTTCACAGATGAGATAATGAAAGTAAAAAATAACCCAGTGGCTTGCGACTCAGATAAATAAAAGACTGATAAAAGCACTGATAGAAATAGGGAAATTGCGTATGGGATCTGCTCTGAAATGAAAAATACGAGTTATATTTTGTACCTGATTAGACTAAAATATCAACAGATCACCACATGTACATACTTAGGGGGCAATTTAAGGCAAATATGATTAGGGGGAAAATGGAACAAGCATTTATTAATTACATATTATGCGGTTATAAATACTGTGTGTTGCACTGATACAAATATTATCTCATTTGATTATCACAATGTCTCTGGGAAGTACATGCTATTATTACCCCCATTTTATAGTTGGGGAAAATGAAGCAGACAGATAAAGTGATTTGGCCATAGTCACAAAGTGAGTAAGTGTATGAGGTAAATTTGAAATGAGATCTTCCTGACTCCAGATCCAGTACCCTATTCCCTGGGCCATCCAGATGCTGATTAGAGCTTAGGAGCTATATGTTATCAATATTATAGTTTATATGTTTCTCTTATACTTTTTACAACAAAGGAGAACATTTGGTCATCCTAGAGAGGACTCTGAGTTTTTTTCTTGTCACACACAATATTTCTACTTTTTAAAAAGCTTCTCCTCAAAGGTCTTAATCTTCAATTAAAACTACATGTATACATGTAATATATAAATATGTGATACATATATAATTGTACATAATACATAAGATATTATATATGTATTCTAATTAGAGAAGAAGGTATGACAATGCATACATATGTATTTTACTTGACATAAAATATACTATACTCAACAGTTCTACATAATGTGTAATGTATAACACAACATATACCATATATGTATTTAAATTAGAAAATAAGAAATAATACATCTATATGTATATACAATATAAAATATATACTACAATATATAAGGATGTATAACGTATTCTAATTAGAAAACAGAATAAAATACATACACACAAACACTCACACATATATATGTGGAAGGAGAAAACAGGGCAGAGGCAAGTGTGGAATTGGCATAAGGCAGCAACATGGATGAATGACAAAAATAGTAGATTTCATATGCCAGTCTTGTGTCTCTTTAGAACAAGTCACTCAGACTCATTAGGGCTTAGTTTCCTCACATATAACATGTGATAACTGGTCCTGTGGTGTCCTTTCTATATCTAATAAAGATCTATAGGAAGATGAACAGAGGTCTACCTGATGAAGAGCCAAAGAGTCAAAATGAAGTTTTGAAGGACTAGTCAAAATAGCCCCAACAAAAACAAAGGAATAGATACAGGCCAGGAAGGGCAGGAAGCAGAATCATAAGAGGAACATTGAAAATAAAATGCATACTTCTGTGTTCTCACTGAGCTTAAAATAACTAACTTTTAGTGATTATAGTTTGTACTACATGATTCAGCACTAAATTATATTGTGTCTTACTTTATAGCTTAAATGTTTCATGTGTATTAGTCGTCCTTCCTCAAAGAAATTATAAACTCCTAGAAGAAAGTAAGCTGGTCTAACTCTTTTCCATTATCATTTAATACTTACAACACTGCTGAATAGAAAGAGATCTCTTAATAAATACTTTCTGTTCACCTAATGAAAGTATCCTGTGGGCTTTCATAACAAGAAAGATTTGGGAGCTCATGAGTAAATTGCTCTCTGTCCCTTAAAACTATAGTCAAATACTTGAGAAATATTTTAAAAAGGGAAGTGTAAGAATAAACATGAAGACAAAAATATTATCCACTCTGTTCTCTCAATAAAGAATATCATATTGATATGACCCACAACAGATCAGCCATATGAATCAGAGGATCAAGTGAGTAGCACATTCTGGAGATACTAGAAAGTCTGCTGAATCTGTCTCAGCTGGAAATAACTGAATCTAGGTATCACAGTTCCCTGCTGACAGCTTAGCTGTTATATGACAGCAGTGATTAAACATTAGCCATAATTTTTTCATTTGATCAAAATTGACTCATAATTTTCAAGTCAAATAAAAGGTTGATTTATCACCAATATTCACAGAACTGTCTTTAAATAGATGTGCTGATACACTTTGTTCTAGGTCTGGTGCTCAGGCAAAGATTTCAATGCCTCACTTTTTTCCTTTTGAATCTTGAAAAGAATTCTCTCTTTATCTTTTCAGTGACAGAGGGAATATTTGCTTCCTACCACCCAAGTTGTTCCCAAGTTGCTGTTCCTAAGTTGCTATTCATCATGGGCTTATACCTTCGAGATTTAAGGCTTCTTTTTGTGATATTGATGGTTGTTTCTCCTTCTCAGAGACTTACTCTGAGAAGAGATACAAGAAATGAAAAAAGAAAAAGAAAAAAATAGTTAAAGGATTTCTTCTGGTTCTATCCCTGATTATATGTAGAAAAAATAATATTCACTAATATTTATTTATTGTACACAATTATGATTTGATAAACCTTAGAGAAAGTTATTGGGAATATGTAATATATTGTATAATTGTGCAACATTTTTTTGAATAGGGACAGATATTATGTGGCAGCAAGAATCTCATGTGTTATAAAATATAGCTTGAGGTGAGTATTAGTAGAATTCTTCCACATGCAATTATTTCATTATTCTTTCTTCCTTTCCTTTCTCCCCCTAAAGCCACTGGGGCTTCCACACTAAAAGAACCATCACAAGGATAACTTCTCCTTTGTATTTCCTTTGCTTCTTCTCTTTTCACACTTTGTTAAATTGAATTAAAAATGTGTTATCTCCCTCAACTACATACATTCTGAGCCCTTTAGAGAAAACACTGTTTGATTTTTTTTTCCTATTTGTCCATAGCACATAAGCTAATTTTTGGCAAAGAGAGAACATGATATATGCTTTTTCATTCACTTTATTCCTTCTGTTCTCCTCTAATTTCCAATTTCCTTTCTTTTCTTCTTATTTGCCCTTTCATGAGATTATCTGTTATATACCGGTCAAAAAGTACCCATGTGCATTGCTTAGTTCTATTTTTGGTTCTTAAATTTAAAAAAAGTCACTAACTCCTAGAAGAGGAATTTTGAGAGGAAGAAGCAACATTCTGTATTGAAAAGTGCCTTGAATGAAGAATACAAAAACCCATATTCTATTCTACAGCTACGTCTGTATGGCCTTAGACACACACTATGAGATTTTGTTTGCAGTTCAGCTCCATCATAATGTAAAATTAGGAAACTGGACTAAATAATGTTCATGTATAAATTTAAGTTGAAGTTGAAACAACAACTATAACAAAATTTTTAAATTTATATGTAACCAGCAAGACTAATGTTAAGACTCAGGTCAATTTTTTGCTTAACTCTATTGCAGACAGCTATGGCTATTGTCCCACGAGAAAAAAATATTAACAATTATTTTATTATTTTATTTTTTCTGGAACTGGTGGTACTCACTAGTATACCCGGGACCAGGGAGGCTAAGATCGATGGATTCCCAGAATTCAGGAATTCTGAGGTAAAGTTATGAGGTGGTAAAGCTGACCAGTTGTCCACACTAAGTCTGACACCAAGATGGTGAGCACTTGAGACTGATGGAACACCAGGTGGGTTGCAGAGACACAAACATTTTCTGGTCAGAAAAATAATAAGCCCAAAGGTCGTCTGATGATCAGATCCTGCGTGGTCTATGAAATTGCAGCCTGGACTAAATTGGGATACCTAGCTTCTATCAATCAATCAATAAGTGCAGAGATAAACGAACAATTAAGTAAATAAATGAATAGTTTTCCATTCCTCACTTCCAAACCTATAGGGTACATTGTGAGATAGACAATGTAAATAGTTAACACCCTTAGTTTATTCACATTTCTGCAGGCCTCCTCTCTCAGGCCAAGTCATAATAACCTTACCAAAAACAACCCAGAAGTTATTCTGGCTAAACCTCTTCTGCCATGTATGGATTATGTCCTGCTTCCACCAGGCCCTCTTATTTCCCCAAGTTGTTTGTGTTGAGACTAAACCTCTCAATCTGGCACTAAACTCCTTGGCCTTGTTGGAAGATCTGATATTTATGGGGAAAAACTGAAATGTTTTGAATAAGAACTGTAATCTGCAAATAGAGAGTCCACAGTTTCCTTGGCACAGAAGACAGTGGAATCCAAAGTGATGCCATCCAAGAAATACTATATCTTATGAATGTTTTCATTGCTTTACTGTAAATAGCACAACTCAATTGACAATTTCAACTGCTTATATTTCATTCTTACTTATAATGACATCCCCATACACAGTTGAAAATATGTTCAACATAAAATCTTACCAGGATTAAAGATCAGCACTAAAATTAATGAAATGATAGTATCTCAATATGCATATGCAAATGAGGATAAGTGGGTATGCCCAACAAAAGCATAAGCAAAAGATTATGATAATAAATTGCATTATCTGAATTAATGACTGGCTCACCTCACTTGATAAGGTCACCACAAGTCCCAGCGCACTTATTAATAAAATTTATCATTCAAGTCTGTGAATCTACTTAATTATTTCTGTATATCTTACCAAGAGGAGAACAACATAGAGTGAAAAGTTGTTTGTGGAAGCAGGGAATATCATAAAAATTAGGCATATTCTTGTAGGTTCATATGAAATAATTTGAAAGATCATTTATTATAGTATGTATTGATTTATTATGCAGACCTATGATGATTGGATTTTGGGGGGAGAGGGTACAACTTCTTGACCTCTGATTTTATTGGTGAGAACTTCCAGCATAGAAAGTACCATAAGTAAAACAGTTTGATAGCTGGCCTGCAAATTTCCTTTTTCAAACATTGCCTGTGGCACTGAGAAATTAATTGCCTTGGTGAGGTCACTCAGAGAATATATGTAAATCAATAATTTTAGAAGAATTTATTAAATGTCTATTATGTATCAGATACCATTCTAGGGGACAGATTCAGGGAAAGGACTCAAACCTAGTTTATGTAGAAGCATGTCATATCGGACAGACAAGTGGTCTCAAAGGCAGGAAAGTCTGGTTTTAATTCCCACCTCTGATGTGTAATGGTTATATGATGCTGGGCAAGTCACTTAAACTCTCAGTGCTTAGATACCTCTAAGACTAAACCTGAATAGAAAGAACTACCCCACATTGGGAGAGGACATGTCTTCATCAGGATTTCTTTGTATCAATGAAATCACAAGTGTAGTTCTTAGTCTAATCTCTAGCTTTCAGAGTTCAATACCAGCATTTTATCCCTTATGATAGGCTGCCTCTCCTGAAAAAGATGATACAGTTAAATAAGATATGTGTTTAATATTTGCTCCCAGGTCTTAATTCCCAAGCAGTATTTTTCAAATTCTGTCATAGGGACAATGCTTTATAGAACTATAAATAGCCACAAGCATGCATTCCATGAGGACCATTGTGGCCACCTATCAAGTCTGAATGTTACATCACTTCTTTCCTCAGAGGAAAGAATACAGAGAATTCCTTAAAAGGGAAATTGTTTACCTGGAAAACAATGAAATGTGTGATTTCATGAAATCCTTCCCTGGAAACAACACCTGGAAGCAAAGCATATCAAAATGTCAAATGTGTTCCTCAAGATACCAAATAACGTTAGTCATATATAAAGGCTACCCTGCCAATGGCCATATCACGCAGCCAAATTGCAATTGGTCCTTATTTGTACTGGTCCTTCATTGTCCTGTGCAATTAGTTCCATTACCCCTCTGTGAATTGACCTGTATAAAACTACTGACTATTCAAACATGAGTTACTCATTTTTCTTCTCACTCTAAACTAGTTGACAGGTCTAAACCCAAGTGACATTCATTATTAATGTTTAATGAAAGCTCACCAAGAGATTTTGGGAGAAGTAAGAGAGATTAATCAGGAACCATAGTTCCTCATCACCAGCTTTACACAGATGTGGCTCACAGGTTGGGTCCATGTTGCTAAAGCCAAAGAGAGGGTTGAATGATGATGCTGTCAGGTCAGGACAGTGAAGACAGGCCCAAATTCTTTCCTTGCCTGAATTGCCAAAATAACTGCAGATGCAAAGACCTAGAATAGAATGGAAAAATTGATGCTAAAGAACATTTCTTTGCAGGAATCTTACATCTGATGCCCAATCAGCAGTATGGAATTAGATTGACTTCACCATTGATACCATTCCCAGTTATAAACAAATGTGTTTTTTTGGTCCTCTGGAGACTAGACACAACTGACATCAACTAGGTGATCCAAATGGTAATACCTTCCATAGGAACAAGATATGAATAAAGATACAGGATACATTTTTTTAATTGAAATTTTAGAAAATCCTCTGCTTCGTTGCTTTGGGTAACTTACATATCATTCTGCAGAATCAAAACTATTCACAACATAGTGAGTGGTATTTCTTTAAAGCAGAGATTCTTTACATTGGATCCATTAACTTATGTTTGTGTGTTTTAAAATTGATAATTCTCAATATATTGTTTCCATTTTTAATTCAATGCTGTTATCAAATGCATTAAAAACCATTATTATGAGAAAGGGTCTATTGGTTTCCCCAAGCTGTCAAAAATGGCTGATGAAACAAAACAAACAAAAAGGTTAAGACTTTGTGCTTTATAAGAGTTCTTTCATGAAAGTATAAAAATTCAAAGCTTACAAAAGACAGTAAACACTGCCACTATTTCAGAAACAAATGAACTCTGCCATGATACTAAGAAATAACAAAAATAGAAAATACAAAGATTCATAAAAGGGGATATAAAATGTTAGCTATTACAATCTTTTCTTAAAATGCTGCTTATTGTGTTTTGTGCCTATTTCCTCCAGATTATGTTTGGTGCTAATGAAAATTATTTCATTCTGCATTACTTGATTTCTCACTGATAAGTAAGAACTCATGAAATAATATGCTAGATCATTATTTCTGAATTTACATTATAATTTGTCACAAGAAATAATAATAGCTTTGCTGATCATGGAAGCACCACGCCAATAATAATGACCACATTAAATGCATCTCAACGAGTAATTCATGAGCCTTGATTTTTGCATTATTTTTGTTATGCTCTCATATTTGAGAACTACAAGTTCACATAAAGGAAATTTTCTATTTCCAAATGAAACAATAGTATCAGGGCTTTATGTTAATTAAAATTACTTAATTTAAATGACACTTTATCCTTCCTAATATTATCATTACCCCTCCAGAACTCTGTTGTTATCAGTATCACTGTAGTGCATTTTTGAGATACCAATTTAGTCCATTTTTGTTGTCATATAAAGTTTTTGGAAGATTGCAGGTCCCAAAATATATTCCCTGTGTCTTTACTCTAATTTTCTATGCTATATTTTGAATTTAAGGTTGACATATTTTCAGAGCAACTTAAATCTAGCTTTTAGGAAGAAGAGGGAAACTTTTAAACTTCTTGATTCTATTTTCTACCACTGCAACAAATTGCAGACACATTTATAGCCCACTTAGGATGCAATTACTTCTTTCCAAATGAAATAATTGTTTATTATCTAATTTGGGCATAAGTAAACACTGTGAAGAAGTTAAATTCTGGGTCCTATTGTGGCTGCATTTTTTCACATGAATCTTTGATATCACTGAACCTTTGCAAATAGTTAAAAGACTGTAAAATTCTTCTTTCAAGTAGTTTTATTTTTTGCTTTTCTCTCATAATTTTCTCATCTTCCAGGTACCATATATTTAAACAGATTAAAAAAACATTTATTTATTAGTAAATGGTGGGCATAGTGAATGGAGCACTAGATTATGAAGCACAAAAGGTAAATTCTATTCCTTGTCTCTGTGTATACTGACTCTGGGACTTTGAAAAAGTAATTCAACCTCTTTGTAACCTCATCTATAAAATAGGATACTATCTTACTTGGCAGATGGTGGGAGGGATGGAAGGGGAGAAGAGGAAATGGGAAGGGAAGGGAAGGAAACTAGACTAGGAAATCTCTGATTATTTCTCTCAGTTCTTAGATTTGAGTTTTATCCCTTCCTTAGGCCATGAAAGGAGCATATGGCAGACTTTTGTCAAGTTGGATTTCTCTTTGGATTTTCATTCAATCAGCAAGCCTTTATTAACCACTTACTAGTTGCCAAGCATTACCTTAAGTCCTGGGGATACAAAGACAAAAAAAAAATAGTCCCAGCCTTCAAGATTATATTCTAATAGAGGGTGGCTAGGTAGCACAGTGAATAGAGCACTGGCCCTGGAGTCAAGAGGACCTGAGTTCAAATCCAGCCTCAGATACTTAACACAAAAAAAACTAGCCCTGTGACCTTGGGCAAGTGACTTAACCCCAATTGCCCTTCCTTCCCACCTCCACAAAAAGAAAGCAAAACATGTATACATATATATATATATATATATATGTATATATATTCTAATAGAGGAGGGAGGAGAAGTGCATATATAGGATAAAAAACATGCAAATGCAAGAAAACTTTACATAAGAAAGCTCTAGTTGTTAAAACCAGGAAAGGCTTTCTAAAGAAGGTGATACTAAAGCTGATTCCTGAAGGAATACAGGGATTCCAAGAGACACAATGGAAGATGGAATGCATTGAAGGTGTGAGGAACATCCTCTGTAAAGGTATAGAGATAGATGGTGGAGTGTCATGGGGAAAGTATAGCAAGAAACTGAGAATGGTTAGGCCATAGAGTGTACTGAAGAGAATATGTGATAGAAATATAGACATAGTTAACAACCAGATAATGATTTCTGTTGTTAATGGCATAATTCATAAAGGATATCAAAATACAATGTGACCCTCATTCACATTTCCTTCTAGAGCAATGGTGGTGCAGTGATAGATCAGAGATCTTGAGATAAAAAGAGATGTTACTTTGACCCCTTTATTTTACAGATTAGGGAACTAAGGCATATGGGGTAAGGCATTATGAAAAGACCACACAAGTGGTAAATGTCAGAGATGCTTCTTTGACTCCAATACCAACATCCTCTCCTTGTAACACGCTGCTTCACTACAGTAGCAATCACTTTAGAATCTTCTCTATGTTTACATTCAATTTTTAACCAATTAGGTCAAAAGTAATAGGGGATATTGAGTTAGAAGAAAGGATGAAGATAAAAAGATACTGCATGAATTTTTCAGAGCCCTACCATGATGTCTTCCAGCAACCTATTAATTCCACAAATAAATGAGAAATAAAGAAAAGTAAATATATTAATTCTTTTGCCAGTTTTCTTACAGAAGTTGATCCAGTGTAAAAACAGTCACCATAAGAAGAAACTCAAATCACAGGGGCATTTTTAATAATACTATTTTTTTTTCAAAATGCACATATTTTGAATGCTAGAAAATTCCACTCTCTGTGGCACAGAGGATAAGTCAAAATGTATGCATTACAATGAAAACTCAAAGCCTTTAGTAGACAGTAAGACACAGGGGATGTAATTCTCCAACACGGTTGCAGAATTTTTAAACCTTGCCTAGGGCACATAAATACCTTGTCCCAACTCTGGCTGGAGGGACTGGGAAACAAGTTGTCAAATATGTGGTAAATTAACCATGTAAGTCCAGAGTGATAGACAAGATGGCAACTGGAACAGGTGGGAGGAGAAGTACATAGGGAACCCCAGACTCGACTGCTGTGCCCGGTTGTGTTTGAAAGAAGAATACACAGATCAAGGGAGCTAGACAGAGATCACACTAAGTTCAGCCAGAGTAAAGAGAAGATGAAGCTTGTGCTCTCAATATGACTTGCTTTGCTATAATGACTTGGAGAGCTATTAATTAGAGAATTAAATGCTGACTAGATATAAAGAAATAGGCCTGCTATCTTCACACCATCTCAGAGGGGAATAGCATGCTTGAAAATTAACTAAAGAAAAGAGATAGCTAATTGAGAGACAAGCAGTGTAGCCAACTTCAAAGATAAGTCTTGATAGTTCAGAGTTTGCAAAATCAGTCCCAGAAACACTGAGCAAAGGAAATATCTGGTGAGAAGTTTTAAAGTAATGATTTTGATGTTTTTGAAGGGGCATGTGTGCTGTTGACACAAAATTTCAGTTACATAGGGAGTTTCCAAAGAGAAAGACTTTTCCACTGAGGGATGAGATCGAGTAATCCATTTGCAGTCTTCTAGAGCTGGCTAGGTCACTAAAAAGTGAGCTGCCTGATCATACCACCAGAATGTGTCAGAGGCAGAATTTAATCCCAGGTCTTCCTGATTTCAAAGCAGTCCCTCTGTTTACTGTTCTATTACAGTCTCTAAAAAGATGCTCTCATGACACCTTTTGAGATTGTTTTGGCAAAGATACTGAAGTGGTTTGCCATTTTCTCCTCTGGTTCATTTCACAGAGGAGGAAACTGATATAAACATGGTTAAGTGACTTGCTGAGGGTAACCCAGCTAGTATGCATCTGAGACCAGATTTAAAGTGTAAGATGAGTCTTCCTGCCTCCAGGTCTAATAATCTATTTAGTGCAACACCTAGTAACCATAGAAAAGTTTTCAAAGACATTATCCAATTTCATTTTCCAACAGGGCTACACATGTGCCAATATTATAATTCTTCCTTTACTGATAAGGAAACTAAGACTCAGGTGGATGAAGAATTTGCTGAAGATCATTAGGCTAGCAATTAGCAATGGTAGGATCTGAATCTAGATAGTCTAATTCCAAGATCAGTATTCTTATAACTCTTTATATTGTATGATAATTCTCAGGACCTTAAAGAGTGGTTTGCTTATAGGAAGAAAACAATATATGTTTTTAAGACCATTAAATAAATGTGTTCTGTCAACATGAATATAAAGGCATTTAAAAATATATGCATGTATTTCATATGCATATATGTCTCTCTGTATGCTCACTTATATGTAGATGCATAATATATATGTGCATACATATATTATACATTATATGTATTAAATATGTGTATATATACATATTTTCCCTATAGATCTTATTTGCTTGAAAATATGCATACTATTATTCAATTTTACAAAATATAGAAAATAGTTAATGATGGTCTCAGAGATCACAGAAACATGGTCTATGAAACTCAATCTATTCTGTGTGGTAGGAGATTTATAGAATTGGACAATCTTAGCACTAGAAATTGCTATTCCAATTAGCCCAAGTCACTAATTTAGCAGATAAGGACAAGTGGATCCAAAGTAGGGAAGTGATTTGTAAAGGAACATGGAAATTTAGCACTATAACCAGGACAAAAAACAGGTCTCCTGACTCCCAGTCCAGTATTTTTTTTTTTTGTAGTATATCAAATGCAACTCATCTAAATGCATAAATATGCCTCAGTCTTCCATGGCTGCTTTTGGTGACTTTAGTTCAATGCATTATTGAATGTCTGCAACATATAAGGTATTGTTTTAGGCACTGAAGAAGTTACAAAGGAATAAGATCTGACTGTTTCTTGAAGGATTTTTAAATATGATGAATGTGATATCTTTTTAATTCTCACACAGTCTCTGACTCCAAGAGATGTGATGTGCCACAGTGGTTAGAGAACTTGTCTTGAAATCGTACCTGAATTCAAGAGCCAGTTTTGATACATGCAGGCTTTGTGAACCTGGGCAAGTTTTCTAGGCAATTCTCTAAGAATACAACCTGTAGAGAAAGAAAGGTGCCCACACAATTGATAAATGGTTAAAGGATATGAAAAGGCAGATTTCAAAGGAAGAAATTAAAGCTATCTATATTCATATAAAAATGTTCTAGATCAAAATTGATTAGAGAGATTTAAATCAAAGCAACCTTGGGGTACCATGTGACACCTATCAGACTGGTTAACTTGACAAAACAGGAAAGTGATAAGCATTGGAGATGTAGGAAAGTTAGAACACTAAATTCATTATTGGCAAAGCTGTGAGCTGATCCAATCATTCTGGAGAGCAATTTGGATCTATGTTCAACAGGCTATAAAACATATGCATACCTTTAGACTCAGCAATACTACTTCTAGTGGCTGTGTCCCAAAGAGATCATAAAAATGGGAAAAGGACCCACTTGTAGGAACATATTTATAGCAGTTCTTTTTATGGTGGCCAAGAACTAGAAATTAAGGGGATCTTCATCAATTGGGGAACGGCTAAACAAATTGTGGTATATGAATGTAATATTATATATTGTGCTATAAGAAATGATGAACAAACAGGCTGACTTCAGAAAATCCTGGAAAGACTTATATGAACTGATGCTAAGTGAAGTGAACAAAACCAGGAGAACATTATTACAGAAACAAGCACAGTGTGTGATGACTGATTTTGTTAGACTTCTCAGCAATGCAAGGATCTAAAACAATTCCAAAGGACTCATGATGGAAAATGCCAGCCACATTCAGAGAAACAACCATGGAGTCAGCCTGCAGAGGAAGGAAACTTTTTTTTTTGTTTTATTTTTTCTTTCTTTCTCATGGTTTCTCCCATTCATTATAATTTTTCTACGCAACATGACTGATACGAAAATGTGTTTAATAGGAATGTATGTGTAGAGCCCATAAGTCATCTTAGGTAGGGGTGGGAGGAGAAAATTTAAAACTGATGGAAGTGAATGTTGAAAATTAAAAATAAATAAATTGAAAATTGTAAAAATAATTAAGAAGAAAAAATAAAGTATGTAGAAAAATTTTTTAAAAAGTGACCACTTGCATTATTACATCAGTAAAGGACTTTTCATTATGCTGTATACTGTCCCCTAAATCAATGAAGTTACAGATCTAGTCCCTAGGCTCTCTATCCACTTGCATTGAACATAGGAGAGAGACTTGTTACAAACATTTAACATAAATTTTAAAATTAACTAAAGCCCTGTAGTAAAGCAAGTTTCTCATGTTTGAACCTATGTTACAAAACCTTTGATTAGCATTTAATTTGATTAGCAAATTCCTGCCAGGCCCTGATGCAAACAGTAGCTACCTTCAGCTGTGCCCTCTGCGAGGATCACAAATAAGAATCCAATTACTAGTAAGATTTGTTTCTCATCGTATATAATTATTTAGTTCTTCTCTACTCTTTCTGCTGATGCTTTAGTTATGGCCTGACACTCATTTGGACTTCATAAAAGGGACGGTTTTCTATACCTAGCCCAGTATGAGTTCTCAGTGTCTTCTTGACTCTCTGCCCTTTTTTCATCCAAAAAAAGGATAGCAATTTTTATTCAAAAGAAATACAAATGTGATGTCTCATGTTTCTTAGGACATCTTTGTGTGTGTGTGTGTGTGGGTGTGTATGTTACTTTCCTACCCAGTACTGTAATAACAACCACACTGGCACACCCAGGATGTCTACTAGCACAGGTTTTCAGATCTGCTTTACTAGGAAAGATAGTTGTTCAAGGGATCAACAATTTTTTTTAATTACACTAATTAATTCAGGGGAAAGGTACTCTGAACTTCAGAGAAAATTCAAAGAAAGAAAATAGAGAAAATACAAGGAAAGAAATAAAAACCAACAGATAGGGCTTCTGTCTGAGAAATTAGCACAGATCAACAGACAGATCTAACTATCTGACGAAGACAACACAAACATAGTTACCAGAGAGAGAAGCACCAACATCTGGGTTTTTCAAAGCTGGGGTGGCTCCTTAACAGCTACCCAGAGTTTCATCTTGTCGTATCACAAAAACACTCTTCCAATGAGAGAGTCTTCAAGCAAAATGCTAACCTGAGAATAAATAAATAAGTAAACATATGTGTGTATTTGTATGTGTGTGTGTGTGTGTGTGTGTGTGTGTGTGTGTGTGTGTGTTGTTTTAAGAGCCAGAGGACATCACAACCCTCAAGACTCAGTGCCTAATTAGAAATTAACAAAAGGTATGAAAGCCTTCCTACAAGCAAGCCTCTCCTAAGCAAGCTTCCCTTAATGGGCTCCACTTGAGACCTGTTAATGGGCAGGGAAGATTTCATATCCATTAAAATTGCAAGTACTAGATGATTTTCTTGCTATGTTTATTCAAATTCAGAAAATTATAAATTACAAAACAAATACCTGTGTGTGTGTGTGTGTGTGTGTGTGTGTGTGTGTGTGTGTGTGTGTGTGTGTAGAAGTTTCTTCACTGGGCATTTCCTATACCCATAAAATCACAGGTCTAGTTTGAGACACAAACACACATACACTTCAACCATTTGCTTTAGAAATGGAAGAAACCTCAGAGATAATCTGGGCTAATCCCCACATTTTACAAATAAGGAAAGTAGTTGTTTCGTCCAAGGCATAACTATTTATTAGTAGTGCAGATTTACACCTTGATTTTTACACATTTGTTTCCTTCTTTTTCAATAACGATTAAACTCTACAAAAGAGATGGTTGTATTATGAAGTTCTTGATACCTACCTATAACATTTATCAAGTACAAAGGAACAACCAATTTATTTGATTTTAAATATTAATAATTTCAAATTTCACATTTAAATTTCATGTTTCATAACTTCCTACTTCCACAAAATCATTACAATAAATTACAAATGAAATTTCTTCAAATTCTGACTTAAAAAATAATACATAAGACATTTTAATTATTCTCTTTTGTTCACATGTTAGTTTTGTCTCCTTGGCTACATTCTTAACTCCTACAGGGTAGGACCTGATAACTTTTATTTTCTCTGGCACTCAGAGCACGTGACTGGGTATGCCCAACATGCTCAGTAAATGTCTATCGATGAATTCATTGACTCTTCTTGCATATCTAAATTTAATCATATCTAAACACTTCTCTGATGTTCCCTACAATTGCAAGTATAGTTTCTCTATAATTGTTCATGAATCTCCAGTAAACAGAATAACAGTGTTAAGTTCAATGAGCAGTAAAAGATTCCCAAAATAAATCACAGTAATTTTTTATTGGTTGTCATAGCTGCCATGATTTTTAAGTACTGTCTCTAGTTATGTTTCTGCTCTACAGTAATTGCATTGTTTTACTATGCTATACAGTTTTTTGAAATAATTTGCACAGGTGTTTCTTTCTACATTTACAAATTTATACAGATTATCTGGCAATTTAATTTGAAATGTTAATTAATGCTATGAATTAGAACTGAATTTACATATTCCTTCCATTATGTATGTTTTGAAGTAATCCAGGCTCATGCAGTCCCCTTTTCCACAGAATAATCAGCAGTTGGCAGCCTGGTCCATTCTATATTACTGATTGACCCTGCTTACCTTCTCTTTGGCTTCCATTCCCCACCTGTTCTCCAGCTGCTGTTGCTCCTGCTGGCTTCCTCATGGCTTTCTGCCTTTTCTTTCTCCTGGCCATCAGGTTTCCAGACATTCTTTGGTGAGGAAGGAAACATAAATATAAGGACAAATAGAATATGTGATCCGAGAATGTTACCAAAAAAAGTGTTAAGATTTTTTGATTCAGTGCTAATGTGCACATCGTTTTTCATCTCAGATACAAATTGACCTCACTTTTTGAAGGCTTACATAACATGTAAAGCCAGGTAGTATGGTGGAAAAATAAGAAAACAGAGACAAGATGACATTGGTTTCATTACTGCCTCTAATAACTTATCAACTGTGAGATCAAGGCCCTGAAATTTTCTGTGGCTGATTTTTTTCATTTTTAAAGTAGGGATGGTACATATCTCAAAGGATAGTTATGAAGGTCAAATAAGTTAATGTATATACAGATACAGACTTTTTTTTTACAAGTCTCAAAGCTCTAAAAAGATAGTTGATATTATGTTTCAGAAGGATTTCCAAAAAACTTTTAGTTGTATGGCATTGCAAAAATGTGTATTTTTGAATCACATGTTATGCTCTTCAAATATTATTTCAAAGATGTGTTCCCACAGGGAGGAGGAAAATATTATATAGCATATAGATAAATCTAGAGGGGGGAGGGTCCATAAATCAACTCCCAGTCTCACTGTCAAGTCCAGTACCTACAGCAAGATTATATTTTCCCTTGAGTACTGTAGGAATTAAAATTGAGAGGTTAGGGGTACTTTTTTAATGTTACAGTGTAGTTCTAACAGTGATTATCATTGATTATGTTGGTCAGTCAGATTTCATTAGATTTGAGAAAGGAATATTTCTTGAGATGGTATAGTGAGAAAATGTATTTACCCACCCACCCCCACAGACGTGTGACAAATTTCCAAAACCACAACCATAGTACAGAAGAAAACAGGTTCAGGTTTAGAAAGCACATATCTAGAAGTCCTTTTCACCCCTTAACAGGGGGATTCAACACATTCACTTTAATGAACTCCTTTGGAAATTTAGAAACTGTCTTTCTTCACTGTGGCTCCCAATGCAGAGGCAAACAAGACATCAGTTGTCCTGGGGATACCAACAGGAGTGAAATACTAATAGGAAAATCCAAATTTTCCAGTACTATATTCTGAAGTTCATGTGGTCCTTTGGGAACCAAAGTAGGGGAAGCAGAGAAGAGAAGGAGGGTTTGAGGAAAGCTAAGTCAATCAATGAACATTTATTTATTTGTGTACCAGACACTGTGCTAAGTTTGGGGGATACAAAGAAAGGCAACAAAGTTCCTGCTCTCCAGGAGCTCATAATCTAATATAAGACGATTTTTTTAAAAAGGAGGGAAAAGAAGGGAGGATGTAGTGAAGAGGAAAAAATGTTCCCAACCTGGGAACTGAGGGTAGGTGGGGGAAGAGGTAAGGACTAACAAGGTATGGGCCAAAAGAAATCTTATTAGGATAAAGAGGTTCTGGGAGCATAATGAAGAAGTTGAGAGTAGTGCAACAGGGTGGGAAGTGAAAAGGTGGCTGGCCTAAGCACCCTCCTTCAGTGGTAGCTCTCTACTCTCCACAGCTCAAACAGAGGGAGACAGGGTTCCCAGGGACAAAGGATGGTGATGAAGTGTGAGTTACACAGCTGAAGGCATCTCAAAGTTTGAAAAGTTTTATGATGGAGAAGTTCAGAACGTGCTTCTCAAGTGGTTTCTCCTTAGAGATTTTGAAATATTCTCCCCTAGTTCTGAATACTCCAATCTTTCTGGCTTAAAATAGGTTTGATATTTTATTGATATCCCCCAGAATGACCAAATTTCTCATTCAGTCCAACCATTCTTCCAGATGATTGTCAATTAATTAGTTAGTTTGCTAATATTTAATTACATATTATGTTCCAGGTACTTTACTAAGCACTAGATTAGATTCAATGACTTTTTACTATTTTAAAGTCTTTGAATGTTTGAGATGTGTATTCATATTGTTTAGGAATCGCTTACTTTAACTGGAGTGGTATGATTTAATACACACACACACACACACACACACACACACGCACGCGCACACACAGGCCCCATCCTTACACTAAAATATAATAAAAATCACATTTTAGAATCTAACATTCAAGTGTCTCTTTATCAAAATGCAATCTATCTATTTAAATTGTATCTGGACCATCCTTATAAGAAAAGTTAATCAAAGGAATGTATCTTTATATTAGAGTATTCAGCACAGGTAATTCCTTTTTCATCAGAAATGTTTTCTTACTTCAGGAGACGTCGATATTTAAATAGTTACAGCTGATTGGCATATAAGAATTTAGAAGAATTTCTCAGCTTAAAAAAGGTGCTTTCTCAGTCAGAATTTGAACTGCAATATTTCGTTAATGCCATACTACATCCATTTACCAAATAATCAGTAATAAGTTTCAAGAAATACTTCTTTAAAACAAAACTTTTCAGTATCTAAATTAAATACATATTAGTGAAGTATCCCTTAGCGACTAATTAGATGAAGATCTGGAGGTTCTAATTCTCCCTACAGGGTACCTTTCAAGCTTGTTCTGAGTTTTCTTTGAAGTTTTCTTTAAAGTCAGGGACCTAAAAAAATGTGTCTCTATGCAGTACCTTGATACATAGGTTACACCATACTATAACACAATAAAAGGAAGGCTGAACTAAATAAATATGTGCAAAGTGAGATTGGTCTGTTTACTAAGTAAAACAAATTGATGCCACAAGTGTATCCAAATATATTCTAATTTGTTCCTAAAATAAATATGATTTACCTATTTAGAATGGATAAATGGGGCCTATGGAATATAGAATTTATTTAAAGATAGGTCCTGATGTCATTCATGATTTGAGATCTGGAAGGGACCACAGATATAATCTATTCCATACTACACAGGTTGCAAATGAGGAACCTGGAGCATAAAGAGGTTAAGGGAATTAATCAAAACCACCCACAGAGTACGTAGCAGAATCAAAATATGCACCAAGATCACTTGACTCCAAAACTAATTTATTTGTTGTTGTTTCTCCTTTGTACCCTGAAAGTATTTTATTTTGTATCTGCTAGCTTCCTTGCACTGTGCCAGTAACTGGGGATACATAACCAAAAACAATATAATCCTTCCTCTTAAAAAGCTTACATTATGTTAGACTGATAGTCATTATATGTATATTGTTAACTGTTTGATAAGATTTTGGCTTTTGATCATCTTTTAAAATAATTACATTTCATATTAAAGTCTTAAAGAGTCTGTATAGTGGTAATTATAGTTGAAATTTTAATGTTTTTAAACTGATCAGTCTAAGCAATATGGAGTTTAAGAACCACTTCATATGCTGCCTAGTAACAAATATCAACTTTAATATTTTTCTAATCCTGGAGAAATCATTTCCTTTTTCTGGGTTTCTCCATTCTCTGCTGTAAAATGAAGTAGTTTAACGAAATGATCCATTAGTTCCCTTCCAGTTTAAACTCCTACAACCTTCATAACCTTAGGGGAGATCTACTTGCCAACAGATGTGTATGGGATGAGTGAAAACTTCTCAATTTGGGCTTGTTAACTTTCCCTTCCCTCCCTCCTCCTCCATTGCTTCTGTCAATCACTTTCATTTTCCTTTGTCTGTTTTCCTGCCTTGGCAGGACCCTCCCCCACCTCTTTTCTTGTTGTCCCATTTGGGGAAGAATTTGGTGAAGTATGTCTCTCAACCAATGAGAGAGAAGACAGTCGGGAAGGGGGCTTGACTAAGTTGAGTTATAAATTTTTGTACTGCCTTTTGTAAGAAGCCTCTTCTCCATGATGAGTCATGGGGAAGACTGCCCTCTTCTCCCAGGGAAGAGAAAAAATTCCTGTTCTTATCCTAAGAGATCTCTGTGTTTATTTTTTTCACTAAATTAAGGATGAAGGGTATTTTTCATCCCAAACAGATGTGACTTACTGGTTTTCCAGAACCAGTAATGATAATTTTTAAGCTAGGAGATCCAAGATAGTTAGCATCATAGGTTTTAAAATATTTTTTAGCAGATTACAATAATGTTAAAGACTTCAGAGGGGTCAAGAATAATAAGTGAGAAAATTTCATTTGCACACTATAATCAAAACTAGTAGAACAACTGGCCGTCATTAATAGGTATTAAAAATGAAGAAAAATATCAGAAAAAAGTTCTGAATTCTCTAGAACAGGGTTATACATAACCTCTAGCCCATATGATTTCATCTAAGCTTCATGTAAGTCCACTGAGACAAACCTCAAGTAATGAGAGGCATGATGGCCCTTATCTCTCTCCCCCAATAAGAGAATAAATGAAGATATTACATGTTTAAACTTATTGGAAGGGGTGAGGATGGAGGAGAAGTGGAAATACAGGTAACACTGGTGAATTCTGGGGTTTTTTATTGATCGTGTCAGTCAAAAGGACCAGAACTAATTTGTGGAAGGCATCCAGGATAAGAAGTGCTTGATATTACTGCTTTTGCCATTAGGTTACTTGATCTGAAGCTTTAGGACAGGAGTAACTAAATTTTTAGTGAGTCATGAACTTCTTTGATGATCTGGTGAAGCCTATGAATATCTCCTTAAAACAATGTTAATAAATGTATAAAATACAATATGTAGGATTGCAAAAAAGCCTATATATAACACAGGTATGTATATATGTATATCAATAAAATATATATTATGTATATAGTTATATATACACATATTTCCACATGTGAACACATGTACATATACATTCATAGCAACATAAGCATACTTGAAAACATGCATAAATGCATACATATGTAGATACATAGTTTAAAGAGAATGTGAGGAGCTAAGTGACTCCAGAACAACTCTTCTCATCCTAAATCCTCAATTCTGCCCTCAAAGGCATTTCAGCATTGACAATATATGTATATTTTCAATCCATTTCAAAACTAGACTAAAATTAAGAAAATGTACAGTAAAATATTTTATTGTTCAATTTTGAGAAATGAATCCTCCGCTGAAGTCCTTTTAATTTGACTCTTCACTGTAGAGGTGGCCTTGAAACAATGCCAATGAAAAGCAAGCTCTGACAGATCTGATTAAGATGGACAGATTATGTATTCAGGTCAATGAACAGATTATCTGTTGTCTGATGACCAGTTTGAAGAACCCTATCACCAGCAATAAGAAATTATTTTCAACCCCATTAATTCCCCCAGACTGCCAAAGATCTTCATGGATTTTTATTCTTATTAACATAAGGGTGTGCATACAAAAGTCATCAAAGATCTTTGAAGTAGATGAAAAAATAAGTTTTATAAATCCAAAGACTTTAGAATGACTACCTAGTACCTTTAATTGGGGCAGTGGTTTCCTTCAGGATAAGATCGTTATTAATACGCTCTCACTGATGATGTGTGTAATTTTTCAGCCTTTGTTGTTAATGGTTCTCTGAATTTAGTAAATTGCATAGTTGTCAATTATATTGCGTATATGATGCTTTCTTAAGAGCATATGATGGAAAATATTGATTGTTTTGTTTCTTCTGTTTTTTACTTTTATTCTTCAATCTTTTTATTATGAGGGGGAAAATCAAGTAAATTGTGTGACTTTCCAACACTACTTTAATCCTCTTATGGATAACTTCCCACATGTAGTCTTTTTTTATTCAATTTTGTCTTCATTTTTTATCAATAACTAACCAGAGGTTTTAAGCCCTGCTGTTAATTTATCAATAATAATTATTATTTAATTTTAATTCTGAAATTTATTAAAATGACAAAGCTGTATCACAGCCGCTAGTATCTATTATTTTTTTCATCACCTATTAAGAGTTTGGAAGTAAATTGAGTTGCTTGTGAAAACAATAGTTCACCTCACAATGCTACCTTTTCTTTTAAAGGTTTACAAAGTGTTTTTCTCACACAATGTGAAGTAAACAATGAAAGGAATATTATACCATTTTGCACATGAAGATACTAAAGGTCATAGAGGTTATGTGACTTTCCAAAATTTTTCTAAGTAGTTATAGGGATAGAGCCAGGATATGGACTCAGATTTTCAAAACTAGAACTTCCAAATGTTAAATATTACACATCTGTAAACTTGTTTCACTAAAAAGTTCTAATTTTTTCAGTTGGAAATTTTAGTTACTATTTTGTATTAATTTGATTCTTGTGGGATCACCCCCCATTTTTTCGTATCCTTGTGTGAGAGTTTTATGAACTGTACAGAAGCTTCGCATTTAAATATCGTAAATATGTTCATGTAGAAAAGAGTCAGGGGCCAATGGAAATAGCAAAAGTCAAATAACGTCACACCAACAAATGTAATTGATCATGTAGTAACAGAAGGTATGTGACAGGTTGCAGCTGCTTGTAGTCAGTCCACCAGGCAGGCAAGATAGGTTGGGGAGAGATTATGGGCAGCTTTCAATGCCAAAGAAAATGTAGCATTTTGCATTTTATCTTAGAGGCAATGAGGAGGCACTGAAGGTTTGTGGTCTGATAGGTGATAATTGTTTGTAATATACATTTGGCAATCGTGTGGATGCAGGATCAGAAAGGGAAAAGACAAAATATGAGACAATATTGAAATAGTTCAGGCAAGAAATGCAAAGGGCTTCCATTAGGTGGTTGTGGAGTGAGTAAAGAGAAGAGAATTTAGGAATGAGATGTTGAGAATGTAGAATTGACAAAACTTGCCAACTTTTTGAAAATAAAGGGTAAATGAGAATGAATAATTGAGAATGAATCCTAAATCACAATCCAGAGCGACTAGAGGAATGATACTGGCCAGGGATTTTTTTTTTAAAGGCAAGAGGAGGAGTGGATTTAGGAGTAAAAGTTGATGGGTTATATTTTAAACAATTTTTAGTTTAATTTTGTTTGTGATGCAAAGCAATTGTAAAAAGAGATAACAATTGCCTACGCATATATTTGATCTTCTTACTGAGCAAAGAGATATAAAGCAGCTAATAGCAGCATTATTTTAGAGAATGAAATCATTTTAAGTTATTAGAGAGGAGGAAAAAAAGGAAATTAAGTTCCTCATAAAGCAATAAGAAGAAATGGCGAAAGAGAAAATTAGAAAATTTGGTAAGAGATCAAGTAAGCAAATTTGTAGCCAGAATATCTAAGGATGAAGCTTAAAAGAAAATAACAAAAAGATTTAAAACAAAAGATGTAGAAATATCATGATAAACCTTTGAGCAGTCAAGGATAATGAAGCCACTACACTCAGCAATTTTCTATCTAAAGAAGAAATACTACTTAAGAAAACTAAGTTTGAAACAAATATACTCAAAAGAGGTACATGCAAGGTGTGTATGTATGTGGGTGTGGGTGGTTGTGTGTGAGAGAGAGACAGAGAGAGACAGAGACAGAGAGAGAGAGATTTAGGTGTAGTTTCTCAATGGATCTGGAACAGGGAAAGACATCAAATTCCTTGAAAAATCCTGGAATTGACTATCACCAAAAAGGCCAGTGAAGAAAGTATTGATTACCACTGGCTAATATCCCTAGTTTCCCTTATCTCCAAAAAAATGAAACTAATCTATATATGTATCATTTAATGTGATACACTATGAAATATTATCTTTATACAAAGTTTACCCTAGTCACACAGAAAGAGTTTAGTTCGTCTATGAAAAAGATCTTGTCAGACAGAAAAAAAACGTCACTGAAGAATCAACCTTCCTAATGCCGCAATCCTTTAATACTCCTATGCGGGCATATCTGCATGTGGGCGGACCCACCTGCAGACAGAGGAGTCACAGTTCCTAAGACCATCAGAAATGTTTTCTGATGGTCTTAGGCAACCCCTGTGACCCCTGTGAAAAGGTCGTTTGACCCCCAAAGGGGTTGCAACCCACAGGTTGAGAACTGCTGGTCTATTGTATAGACATCAATATGATGATACAGGTAACTCATAAGTATATTTATCTTTTTTATGCATTTTTGGAGGAGGGAAGGCAAGATAATTGGGTTTAAGTGACTTACCCAAGGTCACTTGGCTAGTTAACTGTCAAGTTTTGGGGGCCAGATTTGAACTCTGGTCTTCCTGACTTCAGGGCCAGTGCTCTATTCACTGTGCCACCTAGCTGCCCCAAAATGATCATTGTAATTACATTATGTTGAAAAAGTTTTTGTACAACCATAGCAAATGCAACCAAGATTACTAGCAAAGAAGAAAACTGGGAAAGAATTTTTACAACCAGTGTCTCTGATAAAGGCCTCATTTCTAAAATATGTAGAGAACTGAGTCAAATTTATAGGAATAAAAACCATTTCCAATTGATGAATGGCCAAACGATATGAACAGACAGTTTTCAGAGGAAAAAAATTAAAGCTATCATAGTCATATGAAAGAATGCTCTAAATCACTACTGATTAGAGAAATGCAAATCAAAACAACTCTTAGGTACCACACACCTGTCAGATTGGCTAACATGACAAAACAGGAAAATTTTAAATGCTGGAGATGATGTGAGGAAATTGGAACACTCATGCATTTTGAGTAGAGTTGTAAATTGATCCAACCATTTGGGAGAGCAATTTGGAACTATGCCTAAAGGGCTATAAAAATGTGCCTACACTTTGACCCAGTAATACCACTGCTAGCGCTATATCACAAAGAAATCATACAAATGGGAAAAGGACACACATGTACAAAAATATTTATAGCAGATCTTTTTATGGTGGTCAAGAATTGGAAATTGAGGGGATACCCATCAATTGGGGAATGGCTGAACATGTTGGGTATATGAATGTAATGGGAATACTATTGTGCTATAAGGAATGCTGAGCAGGTGGGCTTCAGAAAAAACCTGGAAAGACTTATATGAACTGATACTGAGTGACAGGAGCACAAGCAGGAGAATTTTGTACACAGTTACAGGCACATTGTGTGATGACTAACTTTGATAGACTTGGCTCTTCTCAGCAATGCAAGATTCTGAGACAACACCAAAAGACTCATGATGGAAAATCCACATCCAGTGAAAAAATTATGGAGTCTGAATGCAGATCAAAGCATACCATTTTCTCTCTCACCTTTTTTTTTTTGTTTTGTTTCTCATGTATCATTCCATTGGCCATAATTTTTCTTTACAACATGGATAGTTGGAACATATATTTAATATAAATGCATATGTAGAGTCTATAACAGACTGCAGGCTGTCTTGGAGATGGAGGAGGGGAGATAGCAGGAAAAAATTTAAAACTTATGGAAGTGAATGTTGAAAATTAAAAATAAATAAATCAATTAAAATTATATATATATGCATATTTATACACACATATACACTAATATAGATACTATGTATTTATATCTATCTATATATCTATCTGTCTGTCTATCTATCTATCTATCTATCTATCTATCTATAATTTCCCCTAAGTACTACTTTGGCTGTGTCCCATAAGTTTTGGTATGTTGTCTCATTACTCTCATTATCTATTATGAAAGTACAGATTGTTTCTATGATTTGTTGTTTGACCCACTCATACTTTAGGATTATTATTCAGTCTCCAATTAACTTTTAATTTATCTTTCCATGGCCTTTATTACACACAATTTTTACTTCATCATGATCTGAAAAGGATGCAAAGAAAATTTTTGCCTTTCTGGTTTGATTGTGAGGTTTTTATACCCCAATACATGGTTAATTTTTAGTTAGGTGATATGTACCACTGAGAAAAAAAATATATTCCTTTCTATCCTGATTCAATTTTCTCAAGAAGTCTATGATATCTATTTTTTTTCTAAAATTCTTGTCACCTCCTTAGCTTCTTTCTTGTTTGTTTTGTGGTTAGATTTATCTAGTTATGAGGGAGGAGGTTAAGGTCCCTCCATTAGTACAGTTTTACTGTTTATTTCTTCCTGTAACTCACCTAATTTCTCTAACAATTTGGAAACTATAACACTTGATGCGTATATGCTTAGCATTGGTATAACTTCATTGCTATGGTACCATTTAGCAAGATGTAGTATCCTTCTTTATCTCTTTTAAATAGATCTATTTTTTCTTTTGTTTGTATGAGATCAGGATTGCTAAGCCTTTTTCTGCAACTGAAGCATAATATATTCTACTCCAGGCTTTTACCTTTATTCTGTGTGTATCACACTGCTTCAAATGTGTTTCTTGTAAACAACATACTGTAGAATTCTGGTTTTCAGTCCACTCTGCTAGCTGCTTCCATTTTATGGAAGAGTTCATTCCCTTCACATTCACAGGTATTGCTACTTACTTCATATTTCCTTCCATCCCAACCCCCCATTTTATATTTTTTTCTATCTCTTCTCCTCATCCCTCCTCACTAGTGTTTTGTTTCTGACCACTACATCCCTCAGTCTGCCCATCCTCTCTCTTTTCTTCTCCCTTTCTACTTCTACTTGTCCTCCCTTCTGCCTTCCCTTCTATCAATTCTCTTCTCTTTTCTTTCACCTTTCCCCTCCTAATTCCTTACAGGGTAAGATAAATTTCTGTATCCACATAATTGTCTATGTTATTCCCTCTTTGAG
>CM053582.1:278944628-278960561 GCA_028627135.1 Pseudochirops cupreus | reverse complement strand
GGGCGGGGGAAAGACGGGGAGAAAATATGTAACTCAAAAAAATTTAATAAAATAAATTTCAAAAAAAAAGAAAAAAAGAAAAAAAAGAAAATCACAATATAGCATTCACAACAGCTTATCATTAAAATGGCCACATAGTTTCCCCCTTAGTGGCCACAAAGTTTTGGACAAAGAAAAATCATCTGGTATCCTTAAGGAGGTTTTTCTCCTCATCCATTCTCTTCATCCAGTCATTCAGTCATCTCAAAGTACAATAGTCAAAGTCTTCAACTCATGGGGCTCACTAGGTTAACTCAATCAATCACTTATTTTGTAATCAATTACTAAGTAGCATTAATCACTTAAGTACAATCACAAGAAAATGAAAAAAAAAACCCTCCACCCCTAGGTCATTAGTAAACTACAATTTCATCATTACTCAGTACCCATAGAGGAGTCTTTTCTTTTCTTTTCTTTTCTTTCCTTTTTTTTTTTTTTTTTTGCTTTTTGGAGGGCAGTTGGGATTAACCAACTTGCCCAAGGTCACATGGCTAGTTTTTGTGTTAAGTGTCTGAGGTCAAATTTGAACTCAGGACCTCCTGACTCCAGGGCTGGTGCTCTATTCACTGCATCTCCTAGCCACCAGAGAGGTCTTTTCATCTTGACTTTGGGGCCTGTTCTCAGATTACCTGGATCCCCTTCTATGGAGCCAGATTCCACCTAGATTCACCAAACTGTCACCTGGGTTCAATGGCAGACAGCTCCTTGTTACTATCTAATATCCAGGTAGGTCCTGCTCCACACTAAATTTCACAGGTCCAGTCCATCTCACATCCCTCACAATTTCTGTTCCTGGGAATTCAAGGCTCAACCAAGCCACAAATAGACAAAGTATTAGCTTCCTGGTCATGCTTCCTCAGTCTTCTGCAGCCCATTCAAAAAATCAGAATCACCTTGTCTAGCCTGGGGGAGGAGGGGCTCTTGGGCTCCTGGGCTCCTCTTCAGAACAGCTTCTGCCACCAGATTCTTGTGGCAAGAAATTCTGACTGTCCCTCCCTGGGGCTTTTCCTTATATACACACAGCATTAGCTTCTTGTTTAAGCCAACTCCTTCTTGTTACATCAGACAGAGGATTGATGAATTACTAAGTGTTAAATCCCTACTTCCTTTGCTTAACTTGAAATGAGGTACTAAGTACCTGCTTGCTTGCCTATACAAAAAGGAGTGTTCAGATTCAAATTATATTACCCTTACAGCAAGAAAACCCCAAATGCGGTCAGGAAGAATTAGCTATGACTGCTTAAACAAATAATAATGATCTCATCCCTACTATGCAATTAATTAATTTATTTTATACATACACACACAGACACACAGACACAGACACAGACACACACACATACACACACACACACACACACACACACACACTCTTTTTAGGGGAGGTGGAGGGAGATACTTCTCTCATATCCCATTCCCTTCCATTTTCACTACCATTACCCTAATTCAGGCTCTTACCAACTCATGTCTTCTATATTGCAATAAGATTCTGTGGTCCAATTTTCAATATTGCTAGATTTGTCTTCCTAAAACCTTGCTTATATTTTTCTCCTTCTTAAAAATCTTCATTGGCTCCCAAACTTACATGACATCAGATTCCAACACCTTAGCAGAGTTTATTCAGGGTCCTTGAAAATCAGTGCCCAAATTGACTTTCCAATTTTATCTTCTACTGCATTCTAATATTAATTTTTATGCAAGATTTATCTCCTTATTCTTTCCAAGAATACAATATACACCTGATGTATTTTCATTTCTGCTGTTTGTCCTCTTTCACCTCTGCCTCTGCATTCCTTTCCTGTAAAATCCTATTAATGTCTCCTCAACCATTTTAGCCCATTTGTTGTCATTGTTGAATCACTTTTCAGTCATGTCTGACTCTTCCTGACCCCATTTGGGGTTTTCTTGACAGAGGTACAAGAGTGGTTTTTGCCATTTCCTTCTCCAGCTTATTTTACATATGAGGAAACTGAGAGAAACAGGGTAAAGTGATTTGCTTAGGGTCACACAGTTAATAGGTCTCTGAGGGCAGATTTAAACTCAGGAAGATGAATCTTCTCATTTCAGGCCCAGAACTTCATCTGCTGTGCCACCTAGCTATCCCAAATGGGGTCACAAAGCATTGAACATGTCTAATTGACTCAACAACAATAAGTCTATAAAGATCTTTTATTCCTCTGAACTCTAAAGACTTATTTTTCGCATTGTCGTATAATTGTCTGCAACTTCATGTAGTCTTTTGCACTGTTGACTTCTTGTGCTGTTTAAATCATATTGTGCTTTCACTTTAATCAGCCCTGTGTTTCTAACAAAATTGTAAATGTCATAAGGATAATAAGTTACTGTATTTCCACAGTGCCTCTCACAGGCCCTGACACATAGTAGGCATTTTGAAAATATCTGTTGAGTGAATGCATGGGAGAATTATGTGATAATGAAAGTTCTTAGATTATAATAGATTATTGAGATTATAGTATTTCTTTTTTTTATTGAGCTTTTTTTTTGAATGGGGATAATTTAATTTTCTTCTACTTAAAAGATTGACAGTTAATTGGATTATATGACACCTCAAGATTCCTCTACATTTATGGAGGCAGAAAGGCCTATTGTATGTAAGAACTGCTCTCAACTCCATGAAACTCATTTTGAGATTTAGTTTCACATGACCTCTTATAACAGAGAATTCAGTATAAATTGGTTCTAGTGTGAAATCTGTCCAAAAGCTTTAATTAGTGGAAAGGCCAGAAAAGTCCCCTATGAAAAGGTGAATTCTAGCAATGTTCACTAGTATTAATATCCTACATTATCATGCATATTTCATTTAAAATATTCCTTTAAATATTTCCTTTATTTAGCTGCAGTTTTTAAAAGATGAAACATTAATATTGTTTAATTCTGATGTAATGAACAGCATATATTTAACCTTCATAACAATATATAATGTCTGGCTAATTTTATTTTAAATGTTTATATGTGATAGACTTTTGCCATTGTGCTTCTGCCTAAATTTATTTTGCTAACTAGAAATTAGTGAAAACATTTTAATGACACATTTCACTCTGTCCTTTTATTTCTGATGAAATTATTTTATATCTAGCATTTTCTCCACAAGGCAGCTTAGTGACACAGTGGATAGAGTACCAGGCCTGGAGTCAGGAAGACTCATCTTCCTTAGTACAAATCTGACCTGAGACACATATATTAGTTACCCTGGGCAAGACACTTAACCTCCCTGCCCTTTTGTTTCCAGTATAATATGGTTACTATACAAGAGATTATCATGTGTCATACACAGCGACTGTTATGTACAAAAATATGAAAGCAAATATGGAAAGAAGAGGAAATACATTAGTAGAAACCACAGGGAGGGGACAATATGATTTTGCTTTAGAACTGAAAAGGACCTTTGAGTTCATTGAGTCTCGCCTCCTTTTTTTGTTGATGATGTAAATGAGCTGTAAAAGATATAATGATTTCCTGAGAATCATACAGGTAGTAAGTATAAGTCAGAACTCAAATTCATATCTTCATAACTCCAGGATTCTAATCACCATGACCATGAAACCTTTAGCCACTGCTTAACAACAAAAGCAACAGCCAAAGCAAAACATGGAAAGTTAGCATACGGGAGTAGACCAACGGTTCTCCACCTGTGGGTTATGTTCAATTTGTAACAATGAAAATATATCCTACACATCAGATAAATTCGTGACAGTAGCAAAATTACAATTATGAAGTAGCAACGAAAATAATTTTATGGTTGGGGGTTACCACAACATGAGGAACTGTATTAAAGGGTCGCAGCATTAGGAAGGTTGAGAACCACTGGACTAGCTGGTCTCTAAGGTCCCTTGCAGCTCTAAATTTATGATCTTCTGTTTTGTGATAAATTGAATGAAGAGTAATGGTTAGCCAAAAATTACAGAATTGCCCAACACTAATATTAGAATGCGTCTTGGAAGGCAATTAGTACAATCTGTACCTGAGTAAGTATCTTCTTTATAAGATTGCTAAACAGGAGTCACAACCTTTCTTTACTAGATGTGTATTGAGGATGAAACAATACCCTCATACCCTCACACAACAAGTATTTCTTGCTACCTCCTTGTGTGCCCCCTACACATAAGAACAATAATATTGGGTAAATACATATTTACTTTATGGTATTAACTTGAGACATTGTGACATATGTGTAGACACCAGAGCAAGGGAGTTTGAATTAGCACAAAGGGCAATATCTGGGTTAGCTGAATTATTTTCTCAATGACAATATCTATATTCAATCTGACTCCAGCTCCACCACACATCCATATTGGCTGGTTTGGCTTAACAGCTTAAAGAAACTTGGGTGGCTTTCCCAGATACCAACATATTTGCTAACTATCCATGATATTTTCCTGTGGCTTCTGAATTTCAGTCAAGTTTAGGAGATGTTGTATTATTCAGCTTTAAAATTTTAATTTTAGTATTTATATTTTTAATTCTACCTGCAGGACACTTCCATTGACATAGTTATACTCCATATGTAACCATACTTTTTATTGTCTAAAATGTAAAACAAAATACTCAAAATTATCACATTCTGAGATACTATCACTTTCTCCTTCTACCATCATCGCTGTTTCCTCACAGATCTGCTGTGCAGTCTGATAAATTCCCCCAAACAGTATATACCTAAGGTAGAAGCAGCCAGGTTGCATAGTGAATAGTATTGGACTGGAATCAGGAAGACTTCAATTTAAATCCAGCCTGTCTGTCTCATTTTCCTTAACTGTTAAATGTGGATAACAATCATATTTACCTCCGAGGTTTGTTCTGAGGATCAAAAAGATAACTGTAACATAGTTAGAACAGTGCCTGGTATAGAGTAGGTACTTAATAAGTATGCGTTCCCTTCTCCTTCCCAAAAAGAGAAAAACAATGTGGCAAAGGGAAAGCATGTATTCACTTTTCTATTTCAGATTCATGGATAAAAAAACTCAGGAATAATAGAATTTCCCTGGGCTTACCTTATGATTGTGAGTAGAATGCACCATGATTCTTGTTGTGATTGGACTATCAACAATACTGGTTATAGCAACAGCTCCTGTTTATGTGGCCTCCCTTGACTGGGCTTCTTTATTCTCTTAGATAGAACTCAAGGAAGGGGAGAGAAACAGAGACACAGAGAGTGGGAGACAGAGACAAAGACAGGCACAGACACAGAGCAAAGAAAATACAGTGTTCTTTTATCCTTCTATGAAACATATTTTCCTGTCAAAGAAAAAATCTTTGTGACTACAGAAAACATAGTTGGAATCTTTTCCCAATTCTGTCTTTAGAATTTGTTTTGCTAGGATGCTTTCAGAAAGGCCTCAAAAGATTTACATCAACTGATGCAAAGGGAAGTGAGAAAAACCAGGAGAAGAGAGTACACAGTAGCAGCAATACTGAATGATAATCAACAGTGAAAAACTTAACTATTCTCAATAATGCAATAGTCCAAGACAATTTCAGAATACTAATGATGAAAAACACTATCCATCTCCAGAGAAAAAACTTATGAAGTCTTAATACAGACTGAAGCATACTTTTTAAAAACTTTATTTGTTTTGCCTGAGTTTTTTGTTTTGTTTTGTTTTTCGTCTGTACTTTCACAACATAACTAATAGGTAAATAAGTTTTGCATGACTGCACACCTATAAACTGTGTCAAAGTGCTTGCCTTCTCAATGAGGGTGGAGGGAAGGGAGAAAATTTGGAAATCAAAATTTAAAAAAGAAAAGAATGTTAAAATTGTTTTTACATGTAATTGGAAATATATCTATCTATATCTATATCTATATCTATATATATCTATACATATCTATATATATCTATATATATATCTATATATATTTGCTTTTCAGAAGGCAATTGGGTTAAGTGACTTGCCCAAGGTCGCACGGCTAGTTTTTGTGTTAAGTGTCAGAGGCCGGATTTGAACTCAGGTACTCCTGACTCCAGGGCCAGTGCTCTATTCACTGTGCCACCTAGCCACCCGGGAAATATTTTAAAAATTGAAAAAAACAAAATTTTCCTGTTAGCCAGAATAATCATATCCTCAAGTCCTGAATATTCCCCTCTCCAGAAAATAACAGATGTATCTATGTCTATTTTACTATATTGTATCCTTCAATAAAGGATTTTGTAGTACCTGTAAAATTAGTTGAAATGCATGTGAACACCTATACATGTATATGTATATGTATATACACATGTTTGTATATAAACACATATTAATGCTTTTTGTGAGTTAGTGTGCATATTTAGATGTGTGTACATAAGTGTGTGCATATATACACAAACATACATGTATTGAATCCCAATAAGCACCAAAATTCAATGCCTTTAAGTAATTATCTCAGTGTCACAATTATCCTATAGCATCATACCCATATTAACACTATATGCAATAAATATAGTACAGTATAAAACATCACTTGACATAGATGCTTGAGTGACTATATGCTTAAACTATATATAGCACATAGCTTATACACTCATGGTGATGGTATGTATACATTCTTAATGAGTGAACTAAATGACATAAAAAGCCAAAACAAAATGAATTACACAATAAGCAATATAACAACTATCTATGCATACAATTTTTGCATTAGCAAACAAATTCATACATTAAAATGAATCACTGTATACCAACACTTGCAGTTGTACCCAAATTGAACATTAAATGTACCAGCATTGATGTTGCTCTCTGATGAAGTGATACAATTTCTCCTATTTCTCCTCCTAAGTTAGTTTGGTCACTAGTGAGAGATTCTCTTTCTCCTGCTGGCCTTTTAGCACCTTTGGTTGATATGGGCCTAGTCCAAGCCTCCAGGTTACATGTAGCCCTCTAGTTCCCTTTGACTGAAAGGGCTGCACTCAAGAACTTAGAGGGCCACATGTGGCCTGGAGAACACAAGGTCCCAAACTCTGGCTCTAGTCTGATCATCAATATCCTAGACTCCAATACTTGAGTTTAAATATGGCTCAGGTCTGCTACTGGAACTCTTGAATATTGATTCTATCCTTACCCTATGGTTTCCCATAGCTGAAATGTTAGCTTTAATGGTTAGGAAGATTATTTTTCCCCCAAAAATCAATATACACTCTTCCTTCCCACAGTAACCACCCGTTGTGCCTGGTGCTGCTCTTTTAAGACCAAAATGAACTAGTACAATTCATCTTCAAGGTAATAGTTCTTCAGATACTGGAAAACAGGTATAATCACTGCTCCCCCCCCCACTTCCTAGTCTCCTTTTCTTCAAGTTAGATATCTTCAGTTGCTTTATCCATTCCTCATATAGATTAATCTCGAAACAGTCATTACCTTGCTTTTTTTCTTTACTAATCACAATCTTCTCTAAAATATGGCTCCTGAACTGAACACAGAACTCCAGAAATTCTTGACATGGTAGAATTTAACAAGGTTATCATTTTAATTTCCCTGGCTACTATACCTCTTTTATTGTACCCTAGAAATGTTATTAGCATATGATGGATGCCTTAGAAACTGTTCTTTCATATTGAGTTTGTGATCTACTAAAACTCCCAGAAAATTTTCAATGAAATTTTTATCTAAACACTTCTTTTCTCCCTTTCCAATCTTGTAGTTGTGAAGTTGATTTGTTGAATTCAATATTTTTTCCAACAATCTTTTAAGCATTGACATGAAGCAAGTTATGATGCTCACTGAAGTTATTTCTCCCTTTTAAATTTTATATTACCAGATGTATGCCAATATTTATCTTATGAACATCTTTTAATTTTCAATTCTGTCTCTGTCATCTAGTGTATAAACTTTTCCTCCCAGCTTTGTGCCATTTGCAAATTTGAAAAGCATACCCAAGGCATTAATAAAAAGGTGGAACAGTCAATGAGTCTCTCTACCTCTTAACAACCTGGCATCAAATAATTAATTAATATTCATTGGATCTGACAATTTAAGCAATTTTGAATCTACCTATATAATAGATTTTTTTTCTAAATATTTTCCTAAAATCTAGATGAATACTAAATGCAGTAATTCCTTTTCCTGATCTATCAGTCTGCTGTCTCAAAAAAGTTATTATAACTTAGTATTTTTTTATTGACTTGTATATTTACTTTTAGTTTACAGATTCAGTTCCACAATCCCTTGAGTTTCAAATTTTCTCCCCTCCTTTCCCCCCACCCATGGTGGCATGCAATCAGATATAGCATCCGCAAATACTTTCACGTTGTACAATAGTCTGGTTGTATAGAAGGGTTGTAACCAATGGAGTGAACAATGGGAAAAAAGAAAGAAAACCAAACATGAAAAAGAACGATAGGAGGTAGATTGCTTCAGTCTCCATTTAAACTCTGGTCTTTCTAGATCTTTCTCTGAATGTAGATATCTCCTTCCATCCTGAGACTTGTAGAGTTGTCTTATAACTGTGTGTTGCTGAGAAGAGTCCAGTTTATCAAGGTTAGTCGTCACACATATGACGTGTCTGTGATTGTGTACACATTTCTCCTGGTTCTGCTCTTCTCACTTAGCATCAATTTGTATAAGCCTCTCCAGGTAAGTATGAAGTCCTTCTCCTCCCCATTTCTTATAGCACAATGTATTCCAGTAACTTATTCTTGATGAAATGAGACTGATTAATATTACCACATCCTCTTCTGTATGTTCACTAACTATTCTGTTAATAATATATTATAAATTTTTCCAATAAGTGAAGTCAAGTTCACTCTCTTGGAACTTATTAAATGCCTTTTTCTTCCCTTAAAAAAAAAAACAAAACAAGACCAGCTTTTGTACTTTTCTAGTCCAACAGTTCATCCTATGATCCTTATCATCTGTTCTGAAAGCAACTCAGCAATCAACTCTCCCATTTCTTTCATGGATGTAGTTCATGTGGCCTAGTGACTGAAATTCTTTAACACCTACTTTTTTTTTCCTTTTTGGAGGGGGGAAGGCAGGGCAATTGGGGTTAAGTCACTTGCCCAAGGTCACACGGCTAGAAAGTGTTAATTATCTAAGGTAGGATTTGAAGTCAGGTCCTCCTGACGCCAGGGCTGGTGGTCTATTCACTGCACCACCTAGCCACCCCAATTGCTACCTATTATATGCCATTTTTTCACCTTTGCTTTCTAGTCAAAAGATCCCTTTCCTTTCCTGAGAAATGAAAATTAAATAAATCAGTTATAAGTATTAAGTGCCTACTATACATCAGACATGTTGCTAAGCCCCAAGGACTACAACGACAAAACCGAGAAAGGCCTGCCCTTTAGCAAATTACCTTCTATCAATATGTGTGTGTATTAGAAAATACAAAACACACATATAAAAATTAATTACAAGGTCACACTTTAATAGCAGTCCTGTGATTTGTATAACATGTCTTTCACCATTACTGTTTGAAAAATCAAACTTCTATTTCTGTTGTTAGGTATTATGAGTTTGAGATGTTGTATACATTTTTAAGTGTGGACACTGTTGATTTTTTCTTAAATTTTTCTTAGTAAGGAAGGTTCATTTTGCGTATAAGATTTTGGGGGATGTTAAGTATGCCTAGAAATGATTGTCATTAGGGGAAAAGACAACAATAATACTATGTTGTTGTTAAGGTCTAGACTGATTTAAAGATTTGTATCATTCTTTGTGGAATTTCTCTGCTTCTCATCCTCTGCAGAAGGTATTGGAATGTGAGCGATGATTTTCTTCCTGATGGGCTTTTTGATTTTAGTCATGATGAGTAACTCAAGGCTATGTGACCAAACTCACTGTGAAATGATATTTTTTTGTTGCCTTTGGGCACATAATAAAACCAACTCTTTCTTCTTTTATTTACCTTTCCATGGAGAACCTATGAATCATCCTTCAATTTTGCCACACCTTGTTTGTGTCTTCTGGATATCAATACAAGGCAGATGCACAGTGTTAGTATTGTGGGATGAGAGTGGAAGACAAACAAACAAAACAACATGAAAATGTTGGTCTAGGTATTAGGGCACTGCTGCTGGAAACATAACTCTGACAATAACTAGGCCTGTAACATTAGACAAACCAATTAAGCTCTCTGGGCCTCATTTTCCTCATTTATAAAATGTAGGTTTTTTTCTGGTTCTTAAATCTCTGAACCAAACTAATTTTTCATTTTCTTCTTTTAGTTTAAAAGTAACTCTTTCTTTAATCTACCTGGGTTTTTCCCTCCCAGAATATTTCTGAAACCTGTCAACTTTTTTTCTATCAAAGGAATATCACAATTGGATTCCACCAGAGGGATAAATGTTTTACAGATAATTTCACACTTGGAGGCTTATGCTGCTTTCTATGACCCATCTTGACTATATTCTTCTTAGATCTGATTTTCAGTTTGACTCCTTTTTAACAGCCATATTTAGTTTTTCACCCTCAGTCACTATCACCCCCAGCAGATTTTAAATTGGTTTTCATTGTTCTTCCACTTAAAAGCATTATTTGGCTAGCTATCAGCTCCTTTAAACATTTGATTCATCTGGAAGGCATATGGTGCATACTGTGAATTTCCTTTAAATGCTTGCAATAGTCAAATATATTCTAGCATTATGCTACATGTTAATAATGAGACAAGAATAAGAAATAACAAAGGAGATGCTAGAGCAATTAAAGCATCTTCTTGAGAATATTAGTCCCACTGAACTTTAATTTTCTTTTTTTTACATTTCTAAAATTTTAGTAAACTTTGTTTCTTTTTTCAAAAGAAAATGTATATCCTTTTATTTTACAACTTTTGGTTCCAAAAGTTTTTGAGTTCCAAATTTTCTCCTCCTCTTTTTCTCCCCCTCTTCTCCCTCCTTACTTATCTATCCATTGAGGCGTGCAATTTGATATAGGTTCTACATATATCTTCACATTAAACATTAGTCAAGTTGTAAAGAAGAATTATAACCAATGGAATGAAAAATAAGCAAGAAGAAACAAAACAAAATGAAAATGAGAGCAAGCACAGAGTTTGCTTCCATTTACATTCAGACTCCATAATTCTTTTTCTGGAGGTGGATAGCCTTTTGCATTATGAGTCCTCTGGAGTTGTCTTATAACCTTGTATTGCTGAGAAGAGCACAGTCTATGGAAGTTAGTCATCACAGATACGATGTGTCTGTAATTGTGTGCACTGTTCTTCTGGTTCTCCTCCCCTCAATCAGCATCAGTTTATATAGGTCTCTCCAGGCTATTAGGAAGTCCTTCTACTCCTCACTTCCCAACAGTATTCCATTAGATTCATATACCACAACTTGTCTAGTCATTCCTCAATTGAAGGGCATCCCCTTGATTTCAAATTCTTTGGCACCACAAAAAGAGCTGCTATTAACATTTCTTGTATATACAGGTCCTTTTCATTTGTTTGATCCCTTTGGGATGCAGCAAACTTTAATTTTCTTATTTGTGAAAAGGAAGAACTCGACTAAATCACAATCTATAAGGTTTCTTCAAGTTCTGAAGTTTCAATAACAGTACTTGTTGATGGGTTTGTTGATTTATGCAAAAGTCAAACAGAGACCTGGTATGGTCATAAAAATAATTTTATTTAGCCACTAGAGGTCTGGATTCAGATCCCAGATGTTACTCTTAAATTTTATGACCTTGGACAAGTAATTTCACCTCTCTGACACTAGCTTTGCTAATCTGTGAAGTGGGAATAATACATGCAAATCTAATTCACTGTATTGTTGTAATAAGAAAAGGGGGAAGCACTTTGTAAACCTTTAAAGCACTATATAGATTTTAGTGAATTATGTTGGTCTCATAGATAAAGGAGTTTTAATTTATCAGTGAATTGAAAAAGTCATTTCTCAAGTAGCACCCTTGAAAGACTTGATGCAAAATACTCAGGTGTCTAAGTATCAAGGAGCTGTTTCTGCATGGGAGAGTCAGGCTTACTTAGAGTCAAATTGGTCTTTTCCTACAGAAACCATCCCTTAAATAGGGAATATTTTAGTGGATATGGAGACAGGCTCAGAGTCAAGAAAACCTGGTTTCAAGTCCCATTTCTTATACTTACTGTTACTTGACCCTGGACAAATTATTTAAACGTTCAGCAGTCTAGGCAAAACTCTTAAAGTATAAATTACAGAGCAGTTGGCTAGCCTGCACTGTTAGAAATTGTTCCTCTCTGGGAGCTCCTTACACTTAAGAAATCACAATTGCAGGCAAAATAATATTAATACTCATGTTAATACTAATAAATGCTAATAATAGGAAGGAGGAAGAGGACAAGGAGGAGGACAAGGATGAGGATGAGGAGAAGGAGAAGACAATGTCAAAGAGAAATAATCATAACACCTGTTTATATATAGAATTTTCTTTAATAACAGAAGGAACCTTCAGAAATGGGCAAATAAATTATTATTTTATAAGTGCCAAAAAATTAAACCAAATCATTTTCTGAGTTTTTCATGCTAGTATAATATATAGAGATTTGGGGCATGGAGTTATTGCTTTCTAGTTGGTTGATTTGGATTATCCTGTAAATATACATAGTTAATGTCACAGTGAGCATCCTAAAATGGAGCTCAGGAAACCTGTGATCTAACAAATTGTTCTGCTGTTACATTGCCACATAAGCTTGGACAAATCACTTACTTTCTATAGCTTCTATAGTTTCATAGTTAGCCAAATCAAAAGTGATAGAGCTTAGATATCTATGAAGTCCTCCAAATTTATGAATCATTAAGTTTCCCAAGATGGAAAGTCCATGAGATACTAGGCTCTTTGTGATAAAAACAAATAGCATGCTTCCTAAAAGACAGAAGGAACCTTTAAACAATGATCCCATTTATTCTTTTATAAATGCTTTATAGAAAAAGTTCAATTAGAATATAACCTATTTCATCCCTTATTATTGTGAATTCCCAATGTTGTATTTATGTCCAGTTTACTTTTTTTTTCTCCTCTTTGAGACTTTGCTTGCAGCTGTTTTGACATCTTTGTCTTCTTCTGGGTTTGTGTTTTCTTCTTCCCTGGCACCTTAGTAGCATTTTTATGATCAGGTTATTTTTGTTGTTGTTCTTTGATAATTTTTCTAGCTTGTTTCTTGACTTTGAACTTTATGTTAAAATTGGACTTTCTTCCCAAAGCAGGGGTTTACAGAATGGGTGGGGGTAAGGGACTGTTAAAAGCTTTAGGTTTTTTGTTTTTGTTTTTGTTTTTTGTTTGTTTGTTTGTTTGCCCTACTTTTTTCAGAGCTAATTCTTGGGGTTTAAAACTTTTGGGTGCTTCCTAGGTGGTTTGATCCAGGAAGAAGTCTAAACACTCCTCCCTGGCCTAATTTATGCTTCTTATCCTAAAAGAGCCCAATAAGAATTCCTAAAGGGCTAAAATGTCTTTAAAAAATCAAATAAAAGTAGTAGAGGAAAATTGGTAAAAGAAATGAAGGCAATCAAGAAAATTATGAAAAGATGATTAACACCTCGGTAAAAGATAGGCTCAGAATATGACAACTTAAAAATCAGATTGAGCAATTGAAAAGAAGTTCAAAACTTCATTGAAGAGAAATAATTCCTTAAAAAAGCAGAATTGGGCGAGCAGAATATAATGTCTCCATGGGACATCAAGAAACAATGTAACAATGTCAAGATTGGAAAAAAAACAGAAGAAAATGTGAAATATCTCATCAGGAAAAACAACTGATCTAGAAAATAGAGTGAGGAGAGATAATTTAAGAATTATTTTACTACTTGAAAGCCATGATAAAATAAACAGCCCAGACAAACTGCTTCAATATCCTAGAACCAGAGTATAAAATAGAAATTGAAAAAAATCCCCCACTTACCTCCTGAAAGAGATCCCAAAACAAAAACTCCAAGGAATATTATAGCCAAAATCTGGAGTTCCTGGTTCAAAGAGAAAATACTCTGAGGTCAAAGACAGAAAGAAGCCATTCAAATAACCTGGAGTCACAATCAGCGTTACACAAGATTTAGCAGCTAATACATTAAAGGACCAGAGGACATGGATATGATATTCCAGAATGCAAAGTGACTAGCATTACAACCATCAATAACACAGCCGTCAAAACTCAGTACAATCATTCAAGGGGAAAATTTGATATTTAGTGAAATAAAGATTTTCCAAGAATCCCTGATGAAAATGTAATAACTGAATGAAAAATTTGACTTCCAATACAAGACTGAAGAGAAGCAAGCACAGGTAAGCACAAAAGAGAAATCATAAGAGACTTTATAAATTTAAATTGTTTATATTTCTACATGGGAAGATGATACGTATAACTCCTAAGAACATTATCATTTTTCAGGTAGTTAGAAGAATTCTTAGTCAGAGGGCATGGAAATGAGTCAATTATGTCAGGATACTCTCAAAAAGTAGATGAATGAGAAAGAGAGATGCACTGTGAGAAGCAGGGAGGGAGAATAGTTAATACAAAAGAGGTATATGAGTCACAAAAACTAAATACCAGATTGGAAGAATAAGTTCAGCTTGTTTTTTGGATTTGTTTTTCTTTTTCTTTCCTGGAATGACTTAAATGCATGAAGTCCTCACATTAATTGGTAGGTAATTGCTTTTGCTCTAGTTGAACCAGCCATTTATGATAGTTAGGCATTATTATAGTAAAAAGAAATATTTATTACCAGTTGTTCATTTCCTAATTATCCGTGCTGTGTACATATGTACAGGGCGTCCCAAAAGTCTTAGAGGTATTTTCTCATCTAACACTTTTGGAATACCCTATACATATATGAATGCTTAAACACACACACACACACACACACACACACACACACACACACACACACACACACACACAGATTCTACCAAAAATGTAGGGAATTTTTTTTAGGCTGACAGTATATGTGATGGTTAGAAGAGGAATTTTATTGTTATGCTTTTGCTTTTGCTCTAATTCATGCGAGGTAGAATGTCAGAGTAGAGAGCTGCCCCTAGAGTCAGGAAGATATTTGTTGTGTGACCATGGGCAAGTACCTTTACCTCTCAATGCCATAGACAGCTTATTAAGTTCATAAATTACAGAGAAGTGAGATGAAGTCTAGGAAAGCATACATGACTGGTCTCTTTCTTCCTGGCTGTTTCCATTTTGTCATAACTGACACCAAATTTCCCAGATAGTTGGGGAGAACAAAGAACAACAAGAGAAAGAACAACAAACCTTTAGATTTTGAGTAAGAGGATGCAGTTTTGAGTGTGAGCTATATTCTCTGCTACGTCTCTGACTTTGGGCAACCTTGTTTCACATTCTGCCTCAGGTGATTTCTAGTGGCATATCTCTGGGCAAATCCCTTAACCTCTTTTTATGCCTCAGTTTCTTTGTTCATAAAATGAGGAGTTTGGGGGGGGGGGGTGGAGCCAAGATGGCGGCATAGCAGCTGCAACATATTGCAGCTCTCACATAGCCACCCCAAAATACCCATAAAACAGGATTCTAAACAAATCCTAGAACTCCAAAACGCACACTAAGATACTTCCCACTGAAGTCAGCTCGGCTATGAGGAACCATATTAGCACTGTGAACCGAAACCAGCCTGCCCTGAAGCTGCGGCTGTGCCCCGGGGGCGGCTGGACTCTGAGGAGCCTCTCAGGTGAGCGGATTAGCAGCAGCTGTGAGTGGGGATAGCGAAAGGGGGGGATAAGCAGTCTGGCGAAAGGCCTCCAGAGTGGAAAAGTGAAAGGCAGAGGTTTTGCACCCGCCTCCATGTTGTAGCTTCCCGCCCGCAGCCTGCAGACAGTAGGGGGACTTAGCGATTGTTCTCAGGCCAGTGCTTTCGCGTTGAGCGGCCTGGATGCGGATCGCCATCTTGGGCCTCCGTCTTGGAGTCTTCATTATCCAGTCAGCCAGAAGTATTTAGGAAGAGTCCCAGCATCTTCGTGAGAGCTACGGCAGCCGGG
>CM053582.1:278925498-278944128 GCA_028627135.1 Pseudochirops cupreus | reverse complement strand
ATGCAATTATTATTATTATCATTGACTACATGCAACTGGAACTTGAGATACACAGGCACTGCAGTTGGGAGATCCATTCTGCCCTACCAAAAAGTGACATAGGAGAGAATACACTGGGGGAGGGGGGAAACACTGGGATGGCTGTTTTGGGGTGGTGGGCGGGGGAAAGACGGGGAGAAAATATGTAACTCCAAAAAAATTTAATAAAATAAATTTAAAAAAAAAAAGAATGATTTTGAATGTATATTATTTTGTCTATAACAAATACCCAAATTAACCAGTGGCAGCCATCTCTAGGACAGAGGAAGGGGAAAGAATAAATAAATTAACATTTGTTGTACATTTGAAAAGAATGGCAAGTTGTGCACAGTAGATTTGTAGTTTCATGTACAATCATCTTTTTTATTGTATTATGTTAGAGAAATGCTTATCTTATTCAATAAATTAAAAAGAAAATTTAAAAAAGAAAACAAAATGACGCAAGAAAAATTAATTTAAAAATAATTTAATGCCTAACATGTTTTAAAGTTTCAAAAGTATTTTGCAACATAGGCAAATCACTTGAACCTAACAACAACGTAGATTTGTAATCTATGTACTAAATGTGTGTACTAAATGCAATACCACCCTGACTTTGCTAGAAAGAAAACAAACTTAGAGTCTGTTGGCTCTTTCACATAGAAAGAAGCATTAAGCATGATTTAATCAGGTTTCTCCTAATTCAAAGTCCATCATTCAATTGACTATAAACTGATGCTCAGCATTCAGCATAGTATCTTATTCTAAGTAATAAATAATGTCCTTAGATAAAGAAGGGAGAAGAATATGTCATAAACATCATCATCAGAAAATCCATATGATGGAGAGTCATTATATACAGCAAGGACATGGCAAGGTTAGTGGATAGAGCACTGGACATGAAGTCAAAAAGAACTAAATTCAGACCATACTTCAAATACTTAAAGCTGTGTGATCTTGGGCAGATCACTTAACTTTCTCATAGTCTCACTTTCTTTTGAGGATAATAATAGCACCAACCTCACAAAGTAGTTCTACGGATCAAATGATGGAAAGATATTAGATAGCTAGAGAGAGAGAGAGAGAGAGAGAGAGATAGTATTTCACAAACTTTACTCATTAAATCAATGCTAGTTATTACTAGCTATTATAATGCATACTAAATATACATATATTATTGATAGTCATTGAATAATTATTGTATAAATTAATTATTCTTAATAAAATATTTTTGTTTTGCTGAATATAATTGGAGAACCATCTTAATACCCTTCGAATGTTAACATACAAATGGTCCCTAATTTGCCTATGTAAAAACTCTCCCTCATAGTTGTCAAGATGCTCCATGATTTGGGAACTATGTTCACATAAAGTATAGCAGAATGATTCCAAGGCCTAAACTCATTGTAATATTTGGGGGAAAGGAGGAAACTTATCAAAAAAGTCTTCCATTTTAATGTTTTTGGAGCAATATCTACAGATGTTGACAGGAAAATTCTTCATTTGGGCTTTCACCCTGATTAATAAGGCAAAATTCAGGACAAAGAGAATTAAAAGGATTTTATTATAGCAACATGTATGCAGTGATCACTGAAGATCAGCCATGACTTCAAGTTTGGGACAGCTTTTACACATAACTTAAAATAATCTGGATAGGTCCAACTCAGCAAAAGAGGTGAGTACTTGAATCTCAGTTCCTCCTTAAGGTAACAAGAACCTGACAATTTGCAGGTAGGGGTACATAACAAAGAGAAGGTGATACAAAAACTGTAGACTTGGTGTCTCCTTCCCTACTAGAACCTCACACAACACTGTTTGATAAGCAGGACTGGGAACAATGAATAAATGAGTTACCACAACTTTCAACCTAGGCATTAGCCAGTTATGCTTCCATGAAAGTCGAATATACCTAAATCATTTCATCAAGAATTCTAGAACATCAGTATGCTTCTAGGATTATTCTGAAGCCATGTGTACAAATGCACTTGAAGAGTTGACTGACCTCAAAAAAGTGCATTCACCATTAAAACATACTTAACTTCCTTTCCAGGAATAGTTTATGTACTGGAAAAAATGTAGCTCAAAATTTCAACAAAACAAAAGGAATTGAAGGAGACCCATTGTGCTCTATAATCCTCTGAAAGAACATTGGATACAACTTAGTGAAGTTATCTGAGGCTTAATGGAGGTCGACTGTCAGCAAGTTCTTCTTAAATGTTTATTGCCAACGACACAACTTCTTAAACTTACAACTGAAAGGAAATAATTTTACCTGGTTACTTGCTTGAGCTGCTTAAGCACAGACAGAACTTCCCTGGTCTTAGCGCTCCCTCCTTATTTCAAATAATGTATAGTTTAAGTATATAGGTTCATAAAATACTGTTAAGTTGTGTTTTTTTTTGGGTGGGGGGGTTGTTTGTTTATTTTTGGTGTTTGTTTTTTTTTTTTAATTAAAGAGGCCATCCCTTGACTCACTTCTTTAAGAGGCCTATTCACTGAATGGGTGTTACCTCACTTACAGTGAAAACCTGAAAAGGCCTTAGTATAAAAGGGCCAGGGTCTCTCCTTACATCCTGGGTCATCTCCAGTCATCCAAATGAATGTCTGGTCACTGGACCCAGATGGCTCTGGAGGAGAAAGTGAGGCTGGTACCCTTGCACAGCACTCTCTCACTCAAATCAAAGTCAAGTGCAAGTCATTTCAACATTTCCCTAATATAATGGTCCTCTTCAAAACTGAAGACCAAGCAAACACAAAGTCTTTGAAATTTGAAGAGAAGGAAGAAATGTTCTTAAGATGACCAAACTAAAGACCTGGGTAACAGAAGAGTAGTCTCTTACTTTTGTTGAATGTGGCTAGCTATGAGCTCCCTTTGTCCAACCCCAGAGCTACTAAACTGCCTGAGGATTTTCAAACCTATTCAAACCAATTAAAAAACAAACTAGCCGGTTTAATCTGGAGCCAGTTGTTCTGACCAAAATGTACCACTCCCCAGCTTCCCCAGCCTTTGGCTATTGTGTAAAACAAGTTAACTCTCCTTGTTGCTACCCCTCCCGAGCATTCCTCCCAGTTGAAGTGTATCTGAAGCCTGCTCCTTCTGCCCCTTGGGGTCAGTCTTGTACTCAAGTTCTGGGTGCTGAATTCTGGGAAATGTCCTAAATCACAAGTCCTTTGCCTTGATTAAAAACCCTTGTTGTTGCTACTTTGCTAGTCCTCTTTATTTCTGGTTGACACTTTGGGCTGACTGATCATCCGGCGGTTTTAAGGAAATGGCCAAATGCTAGAAATGTGGTATTTGTGTTGTCGCTCTTTTTTTTTTAAATATTTGCTAAAATTTTGAAAGTATTATTGGAATTTATATTGAAACTTTTTGTAAAAATAGTACAACGGAAAATGCCGTATTTTTCCAAATGTTTCCATTTTGTCGTTTTAGGGAAAGCACACACATTTTAAAACTCTTCAAACTTTAACATGTGAATAGTTACTTTTTTGCCACCATATTTATTTCGTTATTTAACTATTTTGTCATAAGTCAACAGGTACAAACTATGTGAATTGCTGACTAACAAATCAAACCAAGCAAAACAAGTGCAATGAATGAATGTTCCTATTCGTATGGAAGAGGGATTCTTTTTAATCTGATTGGTTGTAAGGATAAGAAGAAAGAGCAATATTTGAAACAACAAAGAGGTGAACTTGGTTTAGCTTAAGGAAAAATTCTAAAAAGTAGGGCTACTGAAATGTGGAATATGTTTGTTTGTTTTTTTTTTTTAAGAAAGTAATGTTTTGCTTTGTTTTTCTTATTGAAGGCTTTTAAGTAAAGGTCGAATGATCATTAGTGAGTATTTTATAGAAGTGGTTCTTTTTTTCTGACACAGGTTAAATCTGATGAATGATGACAGAGTTCCTTTCACTTCTGATGTTTCAGGTTATATAAAAACATAAACCTATTTGATTTTTAATATTTCATTTTTATTCCTACTAATTTGATCATCAGCTTTAAAAGTGTATAAATACATATACACACATATGACTATATGCACACATGTGTGTATAATTTTCAACCACTTGCTTATTATCATGTTATCCTAGCTATGTAAAGGCATTTATAAATAGTACTTAAATATTTATAAAAATCATACCCAATTAATTTAACAATAGGATGTAGAACATAAAGCACATTGATTAAATTTATTTCATAATGATTTTTGTGAAAATTATCCTTGCCAACTTCTGGGTCACCTAGTAATAATATGGAGGACTACACACTTCTTTCACATCCCCATGAAATCTCAAGCCTGTACAAAATAGGAACTGCATGAGAGAGAAAGCAATTTCATCTGTCTCCATAGTCTAGCACATCAAAAACCCCAATAAGGTAACAATTCAGTGAACTAACCACATAGATGACTACCTAATATATGCTCTCTTAGAACTATCTCTGCACCCACCTTCACCTGCCAGAAGTTGGACTGACTGAGCCAAACCAGAGTCTTTCAACAGAATTCAGATCTGTACTCTCCCTTCTACTACTCAGTGCTATAAAACAAAGTGGTAGAAGTTGCCTTGGGGTGAAGCAAGAACAGAGTAGCCATCAGTACTACAACAGAAATCATCCAGATAATGGAAGAAAGACAGAAGGAACTTGTACAATACCTGTATGTGACTGTATGTTACCACATTAAGGCTGATAGATTTCAGCATCCTTCTGAGGACATACCTGATTTCCAGAAGTCATATGGGGCAGAGAATGAGGCTGATGAATCTTGAACTACTGAGAGTATAAAGATACTGACATGGCTTTGTGATCTAGCTCCCATACATACTTTCATCAAAGAAGGAGTCAAAAATAAATGACAGGTCAATATAAGAGGAAAAATGGAGAACTAAATATCCTAAGACCAAGAAAACTTAAATTAAAACACTGGAGCATAATATGATAAACCCAAAGATGAAGATATTAGTAATTAATGACAGAAAATATGACCTCCCTATCAGTTAAGTTTGTCCAGACATCTATGAGTGACTATTGCAAGATAAAGAAAAATGAACCAATATCTGATGAGACAGAGAAATTCATGCATTCTCAGCCACAACAGGATGTTCCTAAATATTTTGTAAGAGAAATACATATTACGAAATTAAAATTTGTGTCTTGTACAGCATAATCAATTGACACAATTCAAAAACTAGAACCCACAGTGGTATGACCAAAGAAGAAAAAGAAAAAAAGTAACTGATTGGGAATATAAATGTACAGAAATGAAGGACAATTTGGAAGAAGAGAAACAAAATGTAATAATGTTAATATAGAACATTTTACCCAAAGAATCAAAATATATTGTTCTGAAAGACAGGATGCATAGTGGTGACTTAAAGATTATAGCTTTGCCAGAACAACCTCACAGTGAAAACATTTGAATAGCATTGATGCCAAATACTAACAATACAAGAAAACTCTCTAGTGCTTCTGAACATGGAAAACAAAATTTCATTAAAAAAAATCAGAGATCATCTCCAAAAACAAATATTCAAATATAAAGGAAAAAAAAATATGAAGAATACAAAACAATTCTGCATCCAGCAGGAAGGAGGAAGTGAAATGATGTGGTTCAGAAAAGCAAAAGAGCTGAAAGTGCAACTCAAGTTTACCTATCTCAAAAACCTGAGCCAAACCAGCAATGAAAAGAGAGGAACATTCAACAAAAAGGACACTTAAAACATTCACGCAAAGAAACAACTTCTGCACAAGCAATGTGCTTTTCAAAAACCTAGGGTAACAAATACAAGAGATATAAATGGCTGGTTGCTGTCCTTCATTCTCAAGGGGGACCAAAATGACATCACCATGCTAAAGAAAAGTTACAGATGTCTGACTATGGCTGATCAGACCACTAGGAGATCAGAATGTTCTACTATAGGTGGGGCACAATTAGTCCGTGTGAATATTTGGGGTGGATTCTCTTAATTTGTGTATCTCACATTTCTTTTGAGATGCTTCAATTCTGCTTGTCCCAAAGAGTACCTAACCTTCTTTGATGAAGTTATGCCATGCTGAGTGGTCCTATGCCAGTGACACCTTTGTCACACAATCAACTCCAAAGTTCTTAAAAGAGACCTTGAGAATGTCTTTGTATTGCTTCTTCTGACCACTATGTGACCACTTGCCCTGCATAAGTTCTCCATATGCTTTTTGACAAGCATACATTTTGCATTCAAACAACCTGACCAGTCCATCTGTGTCACATTTTGTGAAGTCCAATTTAGTTGGCAGTTTACTTCTAGAAAGGACCTTAATGTCCAGTATATTACCCTGCCAGGTGGTCTTCAAAATCTTCCTAAGACAATTCAAATGGAAACAATTAATTTTCCTGCCAAGGTAATGGTATACTGTCCAGGTTTCATAAGCACACACCACTGAGGTCAGCACAATGGCTCTGGAGACCTTCAGTTTGGTAGTCAGTCTTATAGCTCTTCTCTCCCATGCTTTCTTTCAGAGCCTTTCAAATACTGAGTTAGCTCTGGCAATGTGTGTGTCAACTTCATTATCAATGTGTACATCCCTGGAAAGTACATTGCCAAGGCAAGTAAATTGATCTACAAGATAGTTGCATATATAAATGGTGTAGAGGTGGCTGATGGAGCACTTCTGTTTATCTCAGTTGAAGTCAATCCCTCCCTAGCTGAAGAAGTTTGGAATCCCATTAGGCTCCTTTCATTTAGAAAAGCATCTGGTTTTGATTCTTTTCCAGCTGAAATTTACAACATATGAGGTCCATTGCTCATACGAAGCTGCTTGAAATTTTCCAGGTTATATAGCAAGAGGAGATTATCCCCTAGGAGTTCAAGGATGCCTCCACTGTCCATCTCTAAAAAGGTAAAGGAAATAAATTGTCCTCTGTCCTAATCACAGGAATGTCTCTTTCTTGCTCATTGCTGGCAAAAATTCTTGCCAGAGTCCCCCTTAAAAGACTGATCTTTCACCTGGAAGATAGCTTTCTACCTGACAGCCAGTGTGGCTTCAGAAAGGGCCAAGGAATAGTCAATATGGTGTTTGCTGCCCTACAACTCTAGGATAAATGGCAGGAGCAGAACAGAGGTCTGCACACAGAATCTGCAGATATGACCAAGATCTTTGATGCTGTCAGTCATGAGGGCGTATGCAGAATTACGTACAAAATGTGTATGGATGTGATACTTAGAGAAACCACTCATCCTAACTTAATTGATAGGAAATAAGAGATCCTAATAGCAATTGACACTCAGCAAAGTGGGTAGTAGGGGTGGCTAGGTGGCATAATGAATAGAGGACCAGTCCTGGAGTAAGGAGGAAGTATTTTTAAATCTAGCCTCAGACACTTAACACTTACTAGCCGTGTGACCTTGAGCAAGTCACTTAACCCCATTTGCCCTGCTTTCTTCCCTCTGAAAAGCAAGGAGAAGAAGAACAAGAAGAAGAAGAAGAAAAAGAAGTCTCCATTTGGTACCATGTTGTGTGTGTGTGTGTGTGTGTGTCTATGCACTCCCTGAAATGATTATTATTTTTATTGCCTTATCATTTATAAAGGATATGGTTCCCTTTTCTGTCTTTTAAATTTTTTTGTAATACTTCTGTGCCATAATGTATAGTCAATTTTTAAACTGCTACATGCAATGCTTAAATACAGAACATTTTATTTTATCTGTCTCAATTAGAATATGCCACGAGTCTTTTAGTTTTGGTTTCTGAAGTAACTTGTTCAGTTAAATATCTCCTTTTTGTTTATCTTTCTATTAGAGTTATCCAAAACTGAGAGAGGACCACTGACATTTCCTGTATGTATTCATATAGATATGAATTATTGTTATATTATGAACTTAGATGTTAAAATATTTGGAACCTAAAAGTTTAATATTGTTATTTGTTTATCTATGATTTCTTTTAGTATGCTGTGTTTCCTTTATATCCCTTCTTAAGTGATAAGTGTTTCTTTTTGCTTTTCCTGATAACCTGATTGTGATATTGGCTTCTTCCCTTCCCCTGCCCCACCCGGATTCACCTACTATATAGCAGTATATTTTCTCTCCTCCCTCCATGTTATTCTATACATGTTTTTGTTTTGATTTGTGATTTTTAAGATGTCAATGTTCATATGTTCTTGATTGAGCAGTTCAATGCTAATTTTTACGACCCCAAAGTATTTTTTTCAGACCTCAAATTTTTCTGACTTCAAACTATAATTTAAATAAGCAAGGATCAAAACCTTTTGGTATTGGTTAAAAAAAAGTAGATCAATGAAAAAGACTAGAGAGTAATCTGAAAGAAAAGGAAACAATACGAGTGTTTAATAAATCAGAAAATATAAATTACTTAAGGAAGATATTACTATGTGATTAAAAATTACTGAAGAAACCTGGAATGCCATCTATTAGAAATTAGGCTTAGGCCAATAACATGCTAGACTATATTCCACAATATATTTTAAAAGGATGTGTGCTCATGATACTAAATTCATGTTGTTTAAAAAAAAACATAGAAAAGTAAGTTTATGTATGTCTCAAAGAAGGTAGAGGAAATAACTAAATTCATTTATACGAACCTGAAATGTTTCTGCACCAAAAAGTTAATGTACCTAGGATAGGAAGGGGAAAAAAAAATCTTTGTATCAAATCCGATAAGGGTTTGGAATCCAATACGTCTGAACAATTAATAGATTATATATACGTATATATGTATATATACATATATTTATGTACATATATGCATATGCAATTAATAGATTATATATACACATACATATATGTGAATACATATATACATGTTAAAATTACTTATACATGTAGAAGAGAGAGGTATAGATACACCTATGCTTATGGATATAAGTGAACATATGTAATGATATAAGTGAATCTAAAAGTTTATGGATATAAACATACCCCAAGGCCATTCCTGAATGGAAAAAGGGATAAAGGACATGAATAAGTAGTTCTTAAAGGAAGAATTGAAAACTATTAACAACCATATTTTTTAAAAAATGTTCCAAATCCCTTGTATTAAGAGAAGTAAACATGAAAACAACCCTTGGATTCTACCTCAAACCCTGTAAATTGGTAAAGATCATAAAAGACAAGGATGGTCAATGTTGGAGGGCTTGTAGAAAGACACACTAGTGCATTGTTAGTGGAACTATGAATCATTACGGTTATTTTGGAAAGCAATTTGACATTTTATGAGTCAAGTGATTAAAACATCCATATACTTAGAATTGAAAATTCTATTACTAGGTTTATAAAAGAAAAAAGAACCCTATATTCAGCAAAATCTTTATAGCAGCAACTTTTGGGAGAACAAAGAATTAAAAATAAAGTAGATTCTCATCAAATGGGGAATATCTAAAGAGACATGATAGATTTCGTGAATAAAATGAATATCATGTGCTGTGTGAAATTAAAAAAAACGTAATGAATTCAGATAAGCATTGAAACATCAACTAATAGCTAAAATGTATATAGTACATCAAAGTTCGGAATGTGCATTACAAATATGGCTTCACTTCATTCTCACCACAACCATGAGGGTTATTATTATTATTTTGCCTTTTTTTGGAGGGGGGAAGGCAGGGTAATTGGCATTAAGTGACTTGTGCGAGGTCACACGGCTAGTAAGTGTTAAGTGTCTGAGTCCAGATTTGAGCTCAGGTCCTCCTGACTCCAGGGTGGGTGCTCTATTCACTGTTCTACCTAGCTGCTTATTATTATCAATTAATACTACTACTACTACTACTACGACTACTACTACTACTTCTACTACTACTACTACTACTACTACGACTACTACTACTACTACTACTACTACTACTACTACGACTACTACCACTACTACGACTACTACTACTACTACTACTACTACTACTACTACTACGACTACTGACTTTCCCAAGGACACATAGATAGTAAGTATTTGAGGCCATTTGAACTCTCTTCTTCATTCCAGACCCAGTGCTCTATTCATTGAAATACCTAGTTGTATATTGGAGCTGCTACATGTGATAGAAGCCAAAGAAAATAGCATCACAATGACAACAGGAACGAAAATTAAACATCAATCACCAAAATGTTGCCAAATTATATATAACAAGCATAGATAGAAAATAAAAATAAAAAAAAGATGTGAGAAGCTACCCATGATGTCACCACTTTACAGAGATGAGAGGTCCACAAGTGATGTATATTTCACAGATTTTCAGATTTTGTTTTTTGTTCATTGATTAGTCATGCTGATTTTCCCTCTTCCATCTTCTTTTGTCTTTAAAAACTCTCATTTAATTATTAGAGTTATTTCTCAGGGGGGGGGTTAGGATTATGGGGAAATTATGACAGATAACAGCATTAATAAAAATGAACTAGCTGTGTTACCCTGGGTTACTCAACTAACCTCTCTGTGCTTAAACAACTTTCTAAGACTGTTTCAGAACTGGTAGTGGAACTCTTCATCAAGAGCTCCCTACATAAATGAGATCACACATCCAATTAAATTTTTTTTAAAAATCGGAATTTTTTTTTACTCGAAGCCATTCATCTAGCATTTTATTACTGACAGTTTTTTGAGCACTTTATGTCTACAGAGAAATCACTTGTCATAGAATCTCTTATTGTTAATCGTGGCTTGTAATAATGATCAGATTCATGATCCCCTAGGGACTGAACATATCCATCATTAAATCCAGGAAAGAGTATCTCTCAAGAAAGCAAAGAAGTTCGAGTGTTACCATCAACCAAAATCTTCCAGGGACTTATAAAGATTCAATTTCAACCAATACTAACCTAGAACTAGGACTAACTTGAAATGTGACTAGGAAGTATAATGAATTCAAGGAAACTTTTTTTCAAAAATACATGTCCAGCATTGCTAATTTCTCTTCATTCTGTCTGCAATGGTTATTGACTTAATGTAACAAAGAGACTATTCACAAATTGCATATTATATTCAGTTAATCAGGACCATAGCCAATTCCAAACACCATGTTTTCACCATTTACTGTTATTTCCTTAGCGAGTTTCTTAAAAACAAAAAATTAATACCGGTATAGAAATTTTACAAAGAATAATAAGGGATAGAATCATGAGAGAACAAAACTATAGAAAAATTTAACAGACAGATCAGGAAGTGGCTTGACTCTAAAATTAGAAGACTGAATTTGGAAACAATTGAGAATGTGATGATTTCCCATGTTTTTTTTTTCTTTTCAGATAACAAGCAATACTCATGTAATAATGGAGCTGGAAAATAAGAGACTGTCTTCAAATGAGCCAAGGACAATGGAATGGCAGATCCTATTTAATTCTAGTAGAGTTTACCAACTAACCACATTTATCTTCAGAGATCTGAGAAGCCAATGGACATCACATTGTACTAGAGTTAAGTCTGATCTCATAATTAATCTACTTAAGAGAATAAAAATTATTTCATTTATAAGAATTTTCTCAATTTTTCAAATAACATTTTCAAGCACTGCTTTTGTGCTAGGTATGGTGCTAAGTGATGGGGATACAAAAAAAATGTTTAAAAGAAAAAAACAAAAAAAACCTGTACTGAAGGAGTTTGTATGCTATGCATTGAATCAGTGCTTCACATATTAGAGGTAACATGAAGAATGGAGAAAAGGAATGAGTATTTAGTATGACTCTAGTAAGGTGTTATGCACTGCACTAAGCGTCTTATGAGAGTATTATTTTGTTCACTCCTCAGAGTAACTCTGGGGGGGTGGACAAATATTATCTGCATTTTGCAATCAATAAAAATGAGGCAGAGAGAGGTTAAGTGACTTGCCCAGAGTAAGTATCTGAGGCCAGATTTAAATTCATGTCTTCCTAACTCTAGGCCTAACACTCCGCCACCTAGCTGCAAGCTGTGTGGAAAATAAGGTTCCAGTCTTGTGTAAAGACCAGCAATAAAAATCTGGAAGAGTCTCTTATAATCTGAGTTCCTCTTGAGTTTCTAAATCATGAATTTTCTATATTGATGAAATCACAGTGGGGAAACCTAAGAAATGCCACTGGTGAAATTGTTCAACATCCTTCCCCTCCCTGCAACTATTTATTCTATATTTCTTTGTTTAAAAATGACTCTGTTATCTATTATTCTGTAATAATGCCACCCAACTGCCAAGTATGATGAGGTAACTTGTCCTTCTAGAGATAATTGATGTGTCATTTTTAAAATGAATAGTAACTTAAATCAAAAATTATAAAGGTTGCTGAAACTTTCTAGAATACTCAAAATGTGTGGTTGGCTAATATTTCCAGCTCTCGATATGGGGTAGAATACTCACAAAATCTGCTGCTCATCAACTAGAACGTTTTTTTAATGTTCCAGATTTTAATTCTTCAACTAAGTAAGCACTGAGGTAGTTATACCTATATTTAGACACTGCTTTTGACTTCTTTGTTATTTTGGAAAAATTACATGTTTTTAAATCAAGCTGTACAGAAACCTAAAGGTATTGGTAAATAATGGCTTTGTCTTCTCAATGGCTGTGTGACCAATTCATTAAAATTATTGAATTTGCATAAGACTTTAGACCCACCACAACTAATAACACGATTATTTTTTTGCTGGTTCATAAAGGTTAAATAGGGAATACTGGTAAAGACTATTTGCTCCATTGCTGTAATACTTACTCCATTGCTACAATAACACCATTCAAGAAGTTTATGATTAAGCACATATGTTGGCTGTGATTTCAGAAAGGGAAGAAAAATGACTGGGACTGGAAGCACTGGTTTCCATCTGCTCAGGGAGCATTACTTTATTTCATATATTTGAAACAAAAGATTTTTTTTAAACTAAAGTAAAAAATAAAAACAAAAAATACTGTTTTGCTTATATTATTAATGAAAGTTATGTTTCAGGCATAGTGCCAAGCATCACAGGCGTTAGAGAAGTGTGTAAAATTACTCTTAAAATCAAAGACAACCTCAGGGGCCTATTGATCCTTCCAGCATACAGTTCATGACCCCATCAGTCCAAGGTCCAAGCTTCTCCCCGCTGGAAACTGCTGAAATATTAGGCCCCCGATTTTGAAGTCAACCCTTCTGTCATGTCCTAATCACATACACTTCACTGTCATCTTAGTTTATTGAGATCCATGAGTTAGACTAGTATTGCGACTACAGAGGAAGAGAGAAGCAGAGGCAAAGGGCTTCTTAACGTACCATTTAGGCTAATACATGAAGGAAAGAGTTTCTAGTAGGAAGTGTGAGGGATAATTTCTCAGAAATGAAGCCTCCTCAAAAAGGTTAATAGTTTTTCCACACTTTGCAACACAGCCTTAACTGTGCATGCTTACACACTCTTGCAAAACTTTCCCACCTTTTCTTGTCCTTTGTTTTTTGTTGGTGGGGAAGATTCAAGCAAATAGATTGTGCCCCCTGAAGCCCAGCCAACGAGATAAGGGAAGGGGTTAAGAGAGGGGGAGTTGGCTCTGTTAGGGTATAAAAGGACCTTGCTTTCTGGAATCAAGTGGTACTTCCCTGGCTGTCACTATTAGGGCAATGAGAGGGGTATCCTTTCTCGTGAGAAAGCAATAAACCCATTTCTGCTTTCAGGTATCTAAATCTTTGTATTGATTTTTTGGTAGTGGTCTCTGTCCCACACAGTTTTGGGGCCTTTTTGTCTCAGGATTCCCCTTATTTGGGGAAGGGTCTCAGAGCCAGTCCTAAGACAGGCACCAGCCAGCCATTTGCCAGCAGTCCAGGGAACAGTCTGCGAGTTTCCTTTCACATTTAAGGAACAAACCTGAAGAAGGACAGCTACCTGAAAGCAGAAATTTTGGAAAGGGCATTACAACCACCACCCACTAATGAATTTGAGTCAGTCACATAAGTCCTGTGTGCACAGACCCAGGTAAGACAAAAACAGTGAGTCCCTATAACAGGGGCAAGAACTAATGAGTCTGGGTTACTAGGGTGGGGAAACAAGGCTGAAGTTAGTGAGGCTAGAAGGAAAAGATCAGTGGGCTTTCTAGAGAAAGCAAGAACTAGTGAGCCCTCTGACAAGATCTAGCCAGCCTCCGCTCCCATAAGGGGAAAAATCAATGAGTTCTCAAAATTAGTGAGCCACTACCCTTTGGTAAGATACAGTGAGCCTCAATGGGCAAGAACTGGAGACTTGGGGAAGCGCATGGGGAAATCCTAGTCAAAAGCAGGTGGTCAGCAACATAGCCCCTTTCCAGATGTTCTGGAAGATAGCCAATTAGGGGCAAAGCTTGCTAATTGGACATTCATTACCAAAGAAAAAAGAGAAATGTGCCTAGGAGCAGGGCTTGTTTTGTGTTTGGGTCTCTGTGTTGTGTCTCTGTGTTTCTGTGTGAAATGCGTGTCTGTGTGTAATTGGTCTCTGTGTTCAAGAACAGCAAGGGCTACTGTTTAACAGTATTAAAAAAACAAAACAAAACAAAACTTGTTTCTCTTTACATCTAAGGTCTGGCCAGGTTTTATTCCAAAAGTGAAAGAAAGATAAGAAAAGAGAGGAGAAATTTTTTTCCCCTCTTCAGGTCAAAGTATGGTAGGCTGAACTATTTCCTGTAGCACCCAAAGTGAAAAGTTTTGGGTATTGGAATGTAACTAGAAGGTAACTAAATCAATTCTGGAAGTATTTTGAGTAATAGGTCAGAATTCATTATAACTTGGAGATTTATGGACTGTCACATTCATATAGGATTAAAGTATCCAAGGATAAAAGGAGAAAGACACTGGATGAAGGCTAATTTAAATTTGGGAACTTTAATATCTGGAAAACATGAAATAACTGAGAAATAAATTTGTTCTAATACTTTGAAAATTTATTTGTGTTTTCTAAGGACACTTACACCAGTTGAGTTTTAATGAATTCGGATTCTGGAAGTTTTTAGCACATAGTCACTGTCATGAGTTGAGGAACTTTCCAGAGTAGTAGATTTTACTGAAAAGCCATTGATAAGGAGAGAGGTAAGGGAAAAATCTCTACTTAAGATATCTGGGGTAGTTTGGGTGGAGATTTATGACAGGGAAAAGGTGGAAGGTAAATCTATATAGATTGGAAGTTTTTGTAAGTCTGTCAGAAAAGGAGGGGCAGAGGGAAAGAAGAAATCTTGCTCTACAGGTATATAAATGCTTAGACTTTTAACTTTAAGGAGCAGGAAAGCAGCACAAAATTGGGGGATTATTATTTGAAATGTAAAGGAGGACATGGGTGATCTGTGTGAAAAAGATGGGGTGGAGCAGTACCAAGCCATGTGCACTCAGGCCCATGTGCTCTTTAGCCATTTCCTCTCCCCATCCTATGGAGATGTTGGAAAAAAGTGCTGAAAGACAATTGATTATTAATCTCCCAGGGTTTCTGCTTGGAGGGGGAATTAGTTGCACCTTGTTAGGTCTTTTTGTTCTGGGCCAAATACTCTGGCAAATCTGATTAAAACTTTTTGCAAATGTTTCAGAAGAATAAGAGTGAGGAATTAATGCCTGGGGCAGTTTTGTTTGGGGTCTAGGAGAGGAGACAGGATTTTAGCTTTTTAAAGAGGTTATACACAGCAAGTTTTTCTTTTTATGTGATATATAGAGAAATATGATTGTAAAATGTAGAAATTAGTATTGAAGCAATTTTCAAATTGAATTTTATTGTATGTAAATTGGCTTTTGAAGGCATATGATAAAAATATGAAACTATTATATTTTGGTATAAATGTAATAATGATACTGATGTTTACTATGGTAGTAGGTGGCTCATTTGAAATCATAGGTCTTATGAAAATGTATACAGTGATTTAAACTTATAATTTCCTTTCCGTGCTAGGTGATTTGGAAATGTAGTCACCCAAATAGATAATGGGGTGTTTAAAGAGCAAGTTCTCTTATCTAAATGTTATTAAGAAGCTGTTAAGTAACCTAAAAGTTCTTACGAACTTGGTACAAAAGTTGCTGTGTTTCTGGATTGCTGGATTCTTATTTCACAGAAGAGAATCCTGGGGAAAAGATGAGAGCTGCAGTTTTTCAAGTTTGTTTCACATATTTACATATGCTAATTTGGATATATGTGAAATTAATAATATTTTGGGAATTTATATTACTTAAGGACACCAAATTAGTTTTAAGGAATTTCCATGTTTGAAGGTTTATTTTTTGCTTCAAAAACCAAAAGAAGCAGTAAGAATATTGGCCCAGTGTATTTTAAACTGACCTGATTATAATAGGTTATTTCAATGCTTGTAAACTTTCCCAGGAAAATGTGAACGTGAATGGGGAACTGAAATATTAAGAAAACGTATAAATTTGTGGATGAGGGCCAAGGACATTAGAAATTAGTGCTGCATGGCCCTCAGAAAGTTTTATTTACCTTAGCTTACTGTTCACTAAGGGAGGGTGGTAGAATCCACATCTTAGGGATTTTATGGGAATAACAGAATTGTAAAGGTACTTGGCACAATATTTGGGAAAAAACAAATGCTATATGAGTGTAAAAGGCGTAGCTAAATTTATTTATTTCTGTGTAAAGCAATTTGGAAAATGACAAAATTATGGTCAGCTGCATGGTAATAAATTGGGTTTTATTTCTAAGATTAAATTTAGTTATAATTCTAGACTTTCTCTTACTGTATAACTGAGTAAACAGGTATATTATCTGTGTTATAAGAGAGGCAGTTTCCCTTATAGTCTAAAAAATTTTTCAATTAAGAATTATACTGTCAGAGGAACAGAAAAATAATGAATGGGGCATTCTGACTATGTGTTGTAATATTTTGAAGTATTTTAATTTAAGAAATCATAAGCTTCCAAATTTTTCTTTGTTTAAAAGGAGATTTCAGTTCAAATTGTTTTCCTAAAAGAAAATTGGTAATTATACTGAATGAATGAGACACAGGTTGGGGGAAATAAGAAATTTTAAAATTCAGGGATGAGGAGACCAGGAGGGCTGGAGAATTAAAATTGAGAGAGGAACCTATATTGTTTCTCATCCCCTCCCTTGATCTGAGTCTGACTCTCCCAGCTCCTGAATGGGGAGGAGGAGAAATCAGCAGTAGATCTAAGTGATGAAAAAAAAAACCTTCAAGGAAGGTGGCTCCTACCTGATGGATGTTAGGTACTGAATAAGATGAGACAGGTTTTACAATACCTAAACCAGGGCAGCCATTGGAATGTCCAGAACCTGTGTGATGCAGTGTTGACCTGGTATGTATGTCCCGAAATACATACATTGGCACATGAAATGATCAATGGCTTCATTGTGTGTTGAAGGAAAAACAGATACAGTCAATGCCAGACTCCAGTGGGAGGGTGGCCTCCAGGTATCAGGCCTTTTCAAAGTATACAAGTGAACTTCACTGAGGTATCACCAGTATGATAACTAAGATACCTGTTGGTCATTGTGATCACCTCACATAGTGGGTGGAAACCTTCCCTTTTGCACAGGCTACTGCCTCTATGGTTACTAAAACCTTGTTGGAACAAATAATCCCTAGATATGGACTTGTGGAGCATATAGACTTGGATCAAGAGACCCATTTCACAGAAAAAGTTTTATAATCCATTATCAGAGCTTTAGAGATATCCTGGGAACTCTATGTCCCCTGACATCCTCCTTCTTCTGGGAAGGTAGAAAGAATGAATCAGGAAACAAAGAAACAATTAACAAGGGGGCAGAGCCAAGATGGTGGCATAGAAGCAGGAAGATTCCGTGACTTCCCCCATAACCACCCAAAATATCTATAAAATATGACTCTAAACAAATTTTAGAGCTACAGAACCCACAAAGTGACAGAGAGAAAAAAAAAGGATAGGTATAGAAAAGATAAGGTAAGGGACAGAGACTGGAACTACACTGAGATGGAACTCACAAATAAGGAAATTTTCTCTATCGATGCAAGTTGAAGCCTTCTCCAAAATTTAAAATCTCAAAAAGCACTGATTGGTCAAGTGACTTGTCCACTATCACACAGCCATGATAAGTCAATCAGAGGTTGAAATCTTGTCTTTCTGTTTTGTTTTGTTTTAATAATAATAATGTTTTTTAAACATTTGATTTTACAACTTTGAATTCCAGATTCTTTCCCTTCCTCCCTCGTCACTCACCCTTACTGGGAGGATAAGCAATTTAATATAGGTTGTGCATTTGTAGTTACACAAAGCATTTCCATAGTGGATATATTGTGAAAGACTGACTATATTTCCCTCCATCTTATCCTGCCCCACACTTGTTCTAGTCTCTACTTTGACCCTGCCCCTTTTCAAAAATGTGTGTTTCTAACTACCCTCCCCCCAAACCTGGCCTCCCCTCCATCATCCCCGTTCCTATCCCATACCCTCCTACTCTCCTATAGGGCAAGACACCCAATTTATTGTACATGTCATTCACTCCCTAAGTGAAATTCAATGAGAGTAAGGTTGACCCATTCCCTTTCGCCTTCCTGTTCTTCCCCTCCATTGTAACATTTATCCCTTGCCTCTTCTATATGAGATGATTAACCCCATTCTGTCTCTCCCCATTTTCTCTCATTATATTCCTCTCTCACCTCTCAATTTCACCTTTTAAGTATCATCCCTTCAAATTTAATTGATCCTGTGCCCTCTGTCTATGTATACCTGCAAACATATATACAC
>CM053582.1:278905164-278924998 GCA_028627135.1 Pseudochirops cupreus | reverse complement strand
ATCCAACTGGAACTTGAGATACACAGGCACTGCAGTTGGGAGATCCATCCTGCCCTACCAAAAAGTGACATAGGAGAGAATAGACTGGGGGAGGGGGGAAATACTGGGATGGCTGTTTTGGGGTGGTGGGCGGGGGAAAGACGGGGAGAAAAGATGTAACTCAAAAAAATTTAATAAAGAATCTCATATAAAAAAAATGTTCTAAATTACTATTGATTAGAGAAATACAAATGAAAACAACTCTGAGATATCACATCTCACTGGTCAAATTGGCTAAGATGACAAAACAGGAAAATGATAAATGCTGAAGTGGATGTGAAAAAATTGGAACACTAATGCATTGTTGGTGGAGTTGTGAACTGATTCAACCATTCTGGAGAGAAATCTGGAACTATGCCCAAAGCGCTATAAATAATTGCATACTCTTTGAAATATCACTTCTAGAGTTGTATCCCAAAGAGATCACAGAAGTGGGAGGAAGACCCATATGTACAAAAATATTTGTAGCAGCTCTTTTTTTGGTGGCAAAGAATTGGAATTGAAGGGGATGCCCATCATTTGGGAAATGGCTAAACAAGTTGTGGTATATGAATGTAATGTAAAACTATTGTGGTATAATAAATGAGGAGCAGATAGACTTCATATTTACCTGGAGAGTCTTATAAAAACTGATGCTCAGTGAGAAGAACAGCACCAGGAGAAATTTGTACACAATTACAGACACAACATATGTGTGACATCCAACTTTGATAGACTGGACTCTTCTCAACAATGCAGGGTTATAAAACAACTCCAAAAGACTCATGATGGAGAGAGATGTCTACATTCAGAGAAAGAACTGGAAAGAGCAGAATTTGGATGCAGATTGAAGCAAGCTACCTGCTCTCATTCTCATTCTTTTTCCTGTTTGGTTCTGTTTCCTCTTTCCCATTTTTCATTCTCTCTACTACAGTCCTTCCTTTTTACCTGACTAACGTCTAATGTGAAAGTATTTGCAGATCCCATACGTGATTGCACACTGAAATTGAGGGAGTGGGGGAGAGGAGAAGGAGGGGGAGAAAATTTGAAACTCAAGGGATTGTGGAACTTAATCTTGTAAACTAAAAGTAAGTGAACATATTAATAAAGATGAAAAAAGGAAAAGAAACATGAGAGAAATTAAACACATAAACATACATTTATGAATAAATATTTGTTTGTTTGTACATATTATGTGTGTGTATATATGTATATATATATGTATATATATATATATATATATATATATACATATATATATATATACACACACACATATATGTTTAGGGTCTATTGCCGGTACTAAAGAAAATTTGCACATAAAGTAAAAGAAAGCAGAGGTAAGATACAGTACACCTATATATATATATATCTATATATCTATATATCTATGTCATACCTATATCTCTATCTATCTATCTGTCTATAAAGATAACTCAGCTTAAAAAAATTCTTGCTGAATACCTTTGACCCAGCTACACCACTTCTGGAGTTGTATCCCAAAGAGATCATAGAAGCAGAAGGAAGACGCATATGTACAAAAATATTTATTGCAGCTCTCTTTGTAGTGGCAAAAAATGGAAATTAAGGGGATGCCCATCAATTGGGGAATAGCTAAACAAGTTATGGTGTATGAATGTAATGGAATACTATTGTGCTATAAGAAATGGGGAGGAGATGGACTTCATATTTACCTGGAGAGGCTTATACAAATTGATGCTAAGTGAGAAGAGCTGAACCAGGAAAAATTTGTACACAATCACAGACACATCATATATGCAATGACCAACCTTGATAAACTGGACTCTTCTCAGCAACGCGCAGCTTATAAGACAACTCAACAAGTCCCAGGATGAAAGGAGATACCTACATTCGGAGAAAGATCTAGAAAGAACAGAGTTTAAATGGAGACTGAAGCAATCTACATCCTATCTCTCTTTTCCATGTTTGTCTTTGTTTCCTTTTTCCTGTCGTCCACTCCATTAATTACAATCCTTCTATACAACCAGACTAATGTCCAATATGAATGTATTTGCAGATTCTATATTTGACTGCATGCTGCCATGGGAGGAGGGCAGAGAGGGAGGGGAGAAAACTTGAAACTCAAGGGACTCTGGAACTGAATCTTGTAAACTAAAAGTAAATAAACAAATCAATTTAATTAAAAAAATTCTTACTGAGCTTTTTAACTAAACCTTTAGGTGCAAACTCACACAAACATGATATCACCTTTTGGCTGAGAAATCCTTCCAGTTTGCCAAAGAATGCTCCTATCTCTCACATTTTGTGTGCAATTTTGTCTTTTCTGTACTTCTCTAATGATGAAATATTTTTTTTTCTGATGGATTGAAGGCCACTGCAGAAAATAACACCTTAGCACATGGGAATGTAACATGGCTGAGAATTTAGCAAAAAAAAAAAAAAAAAAAGCAGAGATTTGACTTATCATGAGATCTTAGTGAAAGCAATGCCCTTGCTTAAAGCATACAAGCAAAACTGAAGATACATTTATATATATTGGACTTTGGAGGGGATAACATCCAGTTACTTCTTACCTCATGTGGGATTTGATTCATTTTTTCCAAAGGCTAATTTAAAAAGAGAAAGAGAGAGAGAAGGAGAGAGAGAGAGAGAGAGACAAATAGAGAGAGGGGGAGAGAGAGAGATGTGAAGATGTGATTGAATTTTGGACAAATATTTATACTTGGAAAATATGCAAAATTAAATTAATTAATTTTCCATTTTTTCTTAAAATAAGGTAGTCTCATATTCCAATGCCATTGTTTTATTTCTACAAGAAAGTGTGTGTACATGTATAGTACAAATTATCAACATGTGATCCATTTCATATTCATTCTCTGCTTTTCTTTTTAGCAGCTGTGGGTTTCGTTTGCAGTACCAGATGCTCCTTTGAAATTTTCCCTTTGACCTAACAATTCATTACTTCAAAATAAGCCCTGTAGTAATAATTGCTTCCCCTGATCAGACTCTCCAGGGGTCCTCCACTGACAAAAGAATAAAGTCTAGCTTCTATCTAAGATGTCATAAGCTTTGGCCAGGTTCTGTGGCAATCTCTACTGTTTCATTCTATGTACATCCAGAGAAGTATGGTAAACATAGGAAAAATTTAATTAGGTGGGATAAGGAAAACAAGGCTCAAAAGTGAAAATGCATAGTAGGAAAACAAAATATTACAATGGGGAGAACGGAATCAGTAGACTTGTTCCAAATATTGTAGATCCTGCTTTAACTAATGATTAAATCACCCTAGTACTGGCATTGTATCTAGTTCTAAGGGATAAAAACAATAACAACCCTAATAAGATGCTCATGTCACAGTATGTTGGTATCAGGATTTGGTTGGAGATCTCCATGGGGAATAGAGAGTAGCATAAGGGGTCTATCAGCTAACTACAGTAACTGTAAGACCCATTTTTGAATAATTTTCTCTTGATTTCTGTACCTTCTGATAATTTCCAATTATTTGTCAATTAGAAATGTTGCATTCTAAGATCATGGTAATTCTATGCCAAAATAAAAAACTTACAGTTCCAGAGCTAAGATACTAGCATTCAAGGCTTTCCACACTCTAGCCCTAATCTTCAAAAACCCTAAGTTGATCCTTTCATTCCCACTAATTATTGTGTTTTATATATTCCACCATTTGCATTTAAACTCCATGACAAGGCCATCTACTCTCAAAGAGATCAAAAAAAAAAAAAAAGAAAAGGACCCATTTGTTACAAAAATATGTATTGTCATTCTTTTTGTGGTGGCAAAGAATTGGAAAGAGAGGGGATATTACTCAACTGGAGAATGAATGAATATGTCATAGTGTATGATTGTGATTGAATACTGTTGTGCTATAGGAAATGATGAGACGGGTGGTTTAAAAAACAGGGAAGTCTTATATGAACTGATACAACATGTAGTCAGCAGAACAAGGACAATGTAAGAACAATATTGTAAGGATGCTCAACTGTGAAACTCTTAGTTACTCTGGTCATGACAATGATTCAAAACCAATGAACTCTGAGTTTAGATTGAAGCATAAGTTCTTTGCTTTCTTTATTGTTTTGTAGTCTGTGTGTGTGTGTGTGTGTGTGTGTGTGTGTGTGTGTGTGTGTGTTTATGTATTTTATTTTGGAGCATAGTTGATATGGAAATATGTTTGGCATGATTTCTCATGTATGATTGCTATCATTTCTTTCCTTTTCCATGGGTGGAGAAGAGTAGGAGGGAGGGAGTAGAAAGATAAATTGGAACTCAAAATTATTTTTAAAAAAAGAAAGTTGAAAAAAATAAAATGTAATTGGTAAATATTTAATGAAATAGATTTTAAAATGTTTATTTCAAAGAGATCATCTACTATAAGTGCATGCATTTTCACTCCTCTAATTCACTTTCCAATACCTTAAAATCTGGTTTTAGTTACAACAATCTCTTATTTGCCAAATCTGATAGCCTTTCGTCAATTCTTATTCTCCTCAAACTCTCTGACAGTGTTGATCACACATTGCTCCTTGTTGCTTTTTTCTTTCTAAATTTTTGGGACATCACTATTGCCTGGGTATTCAACTAACTGTTAAACCACTTCTTCTCAGTATCATTTGCTAGATTCTCAACCAGGTGTTATGTACTGTAATCATAGATGTCCCACTAAGTTCTTTCCTGGAACCTCTTTTTTTTTTCTTTCTATACACATTCAGTTAGTGATCTTCTCAGTTCTCAAGAATTTCATTACCACCTCTATGCGGATGATTCTCATATTTACTTAGTCTGCCCCAAAATCTTTGCTGACCTTCAATAACACATTTCCATTTGTGTTTCAGACATCTCAAGTTGCATTTCCAGTAGACGACTTAAACTCAACATGTTCAAAATGGAACTCGTGTCTTTCCACTCTTCCCTTGAAAGGAAAAACTATATCTATATCTATATTTTTATTTCTATTTTTCCCTGAAGTGCCATCAACAGTGTCTTGCTATTAGTAGAATTTTAATTTTAGTAGAAAAAATTAGTGACATATAACAAAAGGCAATGTGAGGCACCAGCAACAGAATAGGGTTTGGTGTCAAAAGAAATGTGTGTGAATCTTTATCACATTCATAGCTGTGTGGTGTTGGGAAGTAACTTACCCTATCTTGAAGTTAATTTGTCCATTTATAAAATTAATGTACCATAATAAGAGGTAAAAGGTAGAGAGAGAAACAAATAACTGAGAAATCAGTAAAAAGTTTCCTGTTTGAAGAGGAAATTTTGATGAGTTTTGAGAAAAGGAAATTTCAAAAGGCAGATTGTTCTATTTATTTAAAACAATGTTCTTTTAAAAATTAATTATTGTTCATTCAAAATAGATTTATCTCAATCTGTAAGTGTAATGGGTGGTAGAATGAGTTATGTGATCAAACTAATTCTATTTGGATTTATTCAAATATTTGCATATGACATACTGGCATGATATCTCAAACCATATATGTAACAATGAATTGAGTGATAGCTTTGAGATACTGAGTCAATACATTGAATGAACTGTGATTAAATCTTATAATGTACTCCTCTCAAAAAATATTTTTGAAGAGTATTTGTTCTTTGATGTCCAGCTTGTTATAAAGTTTTTATATAACTTTATTTTTACTAGAACTTGACATTAACAATACAGAAACAATACATGTGCATTTCAGAGAAAAAAGAAAACTAGTACTAAAAGAATTGCAGAACTTATTTATAGTGTTCCTTTGTTCAAATCAAAACTGAAACAAGTCCAAATTTATTCAGGAAACATGCATTTTTACAATAGTCTGATTGTTAACTTCAGCAAATCAAAGAATATGATAACTATACACTTTACAATAAGTTTAGTCTAATGCTCTGACCCAAATATGAGTCCAATGTCCATAAACATTTGAGAAAGTAATCCTGTTATAAAATTGTGTTATATTCTGTCATGTTTGAGTATACAGGTAGAAAAATAAAATAAAATCCCTCCAAGATAAAGTCTGAAGGAAAAAAAATTAACACATTGCCTATAGCAGTTTGAAAAATCTTTTACAGCAGGGGAGGCCAACACTACATACTCTTAGTCATTGTACTAATGAGAGTAACAGGAAAAAGAAAAGCGACAATGCCCTTGGAAAACAGAAGGAGAATCAGACTAATTATGATTTGATACAGTTCTTTGAATTATTTTTTAAAGTTACTTGACGGAATACATTACGTAAAATCCAAATAAGTTCAAATAATATTGTCTATCACAAGATATTAATTTAACTTCAAATGACAGACTTAATAGTGTAATATTCTCAGTATTAACTTAAAAGTGAGTCAAATACATTTTTGGCCATAAGAAATTTTTAAATAGAAATATTTGTTATGAATATTTCATTTAGAAAACAAAAAATAAGGCACCTAAGATGAACACATTTTGCATTCTACTGTTCCCATTAAAAGTAAGAATTATACTGCGGTTGCCATGTTAACAAAATAAAAATTAAACAAAAAAATCTCCAAAAAGGTGAAATTGAGAGGTGGGAGAGAAATAGTAAGAGAACAGATAGGGAGAGACAGAATAGGGTTAATCATCTCATATAGAAGAGGCAAAGGATAACTGTTACAATGGAGGGGAAGAATAGAAAGGGCAAAGGGAATGAGTGAACCTTACTCTCATTGAAGTTGGCTTAGGGAAGGAATGACATATACTCTAAATTGGGTATCTTGGCCTACAGGAGAGTAGGTGGGAAGGGGATGAGAGGGAGGAGAATGGAGGTGAGGGCAGGTTGGGGGGGAGGGTTGTTAGAAGTGCACACTTTTATAAAGGGACTGAAACAAAGTAGAGAATAGAACAAGTGGGGGGTGGAATAGGAAGGAGGGAAATATACGGGTACTGGGGTATGAGATCCATCTTGCCCTACCGGAAAGTCAGAAGGGTGATGAGGGAGGATATAGGAGAGAGCTGATTGAGGAAGGAGGTATACAGTGGGATTGCTGTTTTGGGGTGGTGGGTAGGGGAAAGACAGGGAGAAAATTTGTAAATCAAAATCTCACGGAAATGAATGATGCAAACAAAAAATAAAAAAAAAAGCTTAAAAAAACAAAAGAAACCTCTACATTATTTATGTTTAAGAAAAAAATACTGTAGTAATGATAAACATTGAGGTTTCTTATCCATAATTTCACTTGTACTGTCAAATTGAGTCCAAAGAGGGTGACTATGTCATTTCCAGCTCAGGTTTCTAAGGGTAATCATGGGATTAAGGTGTCTTTATAATGCCTTTTATCTTGAGCCACAGTTCTAGCAAGTGTTCCCCAATGTAAGAGCTAGTTAATATCCCATTGATATCATTAATATAATTAATTAGTGACCCACTGTCAATAGACTATTTGTTTTATGAATATGGAATGACAATAATTTTTAAATAAATTTATTTATTTTCTTGTTTACATCATTCGTTTCCATGGGATTTTGAGTTGCAAATTTTCTCCCCATCTTTTTCCCTATTCAACATCTCAAAATAGTCATCCCACTGTATGACCCCTCCCCCAATCTGTTCTCTCCTATGCCCTCCCCCTTGCCCCTCTGACTTTCCGGTAGGGCAAGATGGATCTCCCTACCACAGTGCCTGTGTATCTTAATTCCCAGTTGGATGTAGTTTATAATAATAATAATAATAATAATAATATACATATATATATATATTAACATTTGATTATAGAACTTGAAATTCTAGATTCTTTCCCTTCCTCCCTTGTCACCCACCCCCACTGGAAGCAATTTAATCCTGGCTGTACATGTGTACTTACACAGAGGCTCTCCACAGTGGGCATATTGTGAGAGACTGATTATATATCCCTCCTTCCTATCCCACCCTAACCCTAGTTCTATTCTCTACCCTGTCCCTGTCCCTGTCCCTTTACAGGACTATGTACTTCCATCAACCCTCCCACCCACTCTGTCCTCCCCTCCATCATCCAACCTCCCATCCCCATCCCCCCTCCTCTCCTGTGTGGCAACATACCCAGTTTGAAATTTATGCCATTCCTTCTCTAAGCCAAATGTAATGAGAATAAGGTTGATCCTTTCCCTTTTGCCTTGCTGTTCTTCCCCTCCATTGTAACAATTATCCTTTGCCCCTTCTATATGAGATGATTAAGCCCATTCTGCCTGTCCCTGTCTCCTCTCATTCTAATCCTCTCCCACCTCAGAATTTCACCTTTTAGAGTATTGTGCCTTCCTATTCAATTGATCCTGTGCCCTCTATGTATTCATATATATACACATACTCAGATATGTGTTCCTACTAATATAAACCCTCCTATATAGACATATGTGTATGTATATGCATGTATACATTTGTATTCCCTTCACCTTTCCTCATGCTAAGAAAAGTTTCATAAGTTACAATTATTGCTTTTCCATGTTGGCATGTAAATAGTTCAATTTTGATAAGTTCTTTATGATTTCTTTTACATGTTTACGTTCTCATGCTTCTTGTATTTGAGTGTCAAACTTTCTTTTCAGTTCTGGTTTTTTCAGCAAGAATGCTTGAAAGCCCTCCACCTCACTGAATGACCATACTTTCCTCTGGTATACTATACTTAATTTTGCTGGATAGGTGATTCTTGGTTTTAATCCTAGCTCCCTTGATCTCCAGAATATCATATTCCAGGCCCTTTGATCCCTTAATCTATAAGCTGCTAGATCCTGGGTTGTTCTAGTTATGTTTCCACAGTTTTCAAATTGTTTTTTCTTGGAAGCTAGTAATATTTTTTCCTTGATCTGGGAAATCCAGAATGTTGCTGTAATGGTCCTAGGAGTTTTCATTTGGGGATGCTTTTCAAGAGGTGATTGGTGAATTCTTTCAAGTTCCATTTTGCCCTCTGGTTCTAAAAGCAGGGCAATTATCTTTGAGAATTTCTTGAAGGATTCTTTCTAAGTTCTTTTTTTGATCATGGCTTTCAGGTAATACAATAGTTTTTAAATTGTCTCTCATGGATCTATTTTCCAGGTCAGCGGTTTTTTGAAGGAGATATTTCACATTGCCTTCTCTTTTTTGATTTGTTTGGATCTGTTTAATAGTATCTTGATTTCTCATAAAGTCATTTGCTTCCATCTGCTCCACTCTAATTCTGAAGGAATTATTCTCTTCAGAAAGCTTTTGAGATATTTTTTCCATCAGGCAAATTCGACTTTTTAAGGCATTCTTCTCCACATTTGCTTTTGGGGCCTCTTTTGCCATTTGGGTTAATTTATTTTTTGAGGTGTTATGTTCTTCAGTCAGGTGGTTGACTCTCTTTTCATGATTTTCTTGCATCATTCTTATTTATCTTCCAAATTTTTCCTCCACTTCTCTTTTCTGGTTTTTAAAATCCTTCTTAAGCTGAGCTATGAATTTTAGGCAGTCTTTATGTTTCTTGGAAGCTTTTGGTGTGGGAGTTCTGACTCTGTTGTCTTCCTCCTGTTCCATACTTTGATCCTTCTTGTCCCCAAAGAAGGAATCTAGAGTTCGGTTGCTATTCTTACTTTGCTTCCTTTGCCTGATCATATTGGCCAGTGAATTACTTGATTTTTTAGCTCTGTTGAACTCTGCTTCCAGAGGGGAAAGCTCTGTCCCAAATCGCTGAGGTTTTCCCAGCTGCCTGTGGTATTAGGGGGCTGTCATTTTTTTGTAGCCCCCACCAGCTTTGGCTCACTGAAAACACATCCCAGGACTACCATCCAAGACCACAATCCAGATCCAGGCCACTCAATGCAAGAGCACTTAGCCTCTGAATGATCACTTGGCCCCCCTGCAATCTGCAGGCCATGAGCTCTGAAGCAGCCATGTGGAGGCAGCTGCAGGGCCACCACTTCAGACTGTTTCTAGCTCTGGAAGCAGTTGGCTGGACCCTCTCCTCCAAGTTTAGCTGAGTTTCATAGACCTTTTCCCTTCTTTGGCATTTATGAGCTGATAATTCTCGAAATTGCCACAGCTGCTGGTGATCTGCTTTCCTGAAACCTCCAGCCACAGCTTCTCCTGGATGGCCTGGGGGTATAACTGCATGGGTCTGGACTCTGCTCCCAGAATGCTGTGATAAACCCTTCCTGTCCACCTGCTGGGCTACCTTCAGTGATATCTTTTTATTGTTATTTTCTGGGTTCTGGGGCTCTAAAAATCAGTCATATTATATAGGTATTTGCTTTGGTTATTGGGGGAGCCATAGAATTCTCCTGCTTTTATACCACCATCTTGACTCCCAACATCTGGGTCCTTTTTATTAACTCTCATTTCCAGCTCATTCTCAAATTTTATTTCTGATTCTCTTTCTCAAGTACCAAACAAGATATTCTCAAAATATGTAGAGTCACTGGGCTTTCCTTCCTGAAGCTGGATACATTAGAATATATACTTTATATTATTCACATATGATTTTCCCCATATCTCATATTCATTATGTCTATCTCTAGCACAATGTAGTAAATAGTCTCTTTTGCATTTTAGCTATATATATATTGACATTCCAGTAGCCATTTTATAGATAAGGCAACTGAAATAATGCATATATCCTAAAGGAAGTGGAGGTCAAATGTAAGCCTTTTTTATGAGGACAGAACATTCAAGCTTCCTAAATAATTGGGTAGGCAGTAGAGGAAAATATGTAGAGGCATCAGCATAGTATAAGAATGGGTAGGTGACCAAAAAAATCTTCAATTAAGTCCCCACAATATGTAGAGTGAAAAGTTAATGCTATAAGATCTTAATTGAATCTTAGTTCAGAGAAGACCCACTGAATACTGGAAGTTTCTTCTTCCTTTTATATCAAACAGTTCATCCCTGCCAAGAATTTGTCCACCATGTTAGAGTTAAAGTGACCTTACTAAAATTAGTATGTTTTAATCATTTTCTTTGGTGGTGGTCTTGATGGAGCAATCTGTTGGAGAAGACAAGATGTATCAGGATCATTTGAACAAATAGAGGCTTTACCCCTGGCAAAGGGTAAAGTAACTTCATCATGTGATTTAAGGTGAAATAACAGATAATGACAGAAGGCACTTGAGTGATAGGAGATGAAGAAGACAAGAGAAGGAGTTCACCAGAAATGGCCTAATATTTTTTTTTCTGTAAAATATAAGATAAGGATCTCAGTTGGAAGGGTTAGAAGAGGAGGAGTCACAGGAGAGAGAGAGAAATAGACAGCCAGACAGAGAGATAGAGACAGAGAGACAGAGACAGAAAGACAAAGAGTTTTCCTGCTACGAAAAGTACAACAATTTTAAGTCTTATGCTTACTCTACTGTTATCTAATTAAGTGATTCTGGACAAATGACTTCTCTTCTTTGGCCCTTATTTTTTGATGCTTAGGTAAAATAGGCATTAGGGACTGAATTTGATAATTTCTAAGGTCCATTGTAATTCTACATTCTATGATCCTTTAATAATCAAAAGCTGTCTTTTAACACTTGAACAAATTAGCATGGAACCACTTATAAAATAAAATCTTTGAAAATCCAATGACCATCAAATAATTGATTAGATTGTCCCAATTTCCCAGTCAGCTATTTGGGGAGTTATGGCATTTGACAATATCGTTGGTAACCTTCAAATTATATTATATTGCATTAATTACAACAGGAAGGAGACAATATTTTTAGATTCATCTTGAGTAATGCATCTCCATGGCAACCTTTTACTTTCACTGTTTCTATTATCTAGAATTTTGTCATATTAATAATAAATAGAAAATAGCTACTGATTGGCTTAGGGCCATGGAATTGTACCTTGTTCTAGACTAGAATAAAAAGTTTGGTTTCTGCAAGGACATTTCTTCTATTTTGTTTCTTGAATGAAATTTCTATAGAAATATGTTACAGCTGTGTACAGGTCTCTGAAAGGTTCTTTTTTAATGACTTTAAGCTAGTACATCCATTAGAGAGAGAAAAAATGTGAAAAGCTAAGTATTTTTATATCACATTCTTACTTTTTTAGGACAGATGGAAAATGGATTCAATATTCACTTTCAAGAATGGTATTTAAGTAGTTCAATAGTTCTACTTTGAATGAATGCTAGAAGGAATTTTAGTAATACATTTAGTTGATTCTGTATTTGTCTATGAACCAATTGGAACACACATCACCTGTGGAGGAAGTTAAGCCTTACATGACATTGTTTGTTCACAAACTTTATTGTGCAAAGTGGTCTCATGTCAGGAACCCTAGATCTATAGTACTTTTGACACAGAACTGTTTTCTATGGTATTAAAAACGAAAAGAATAATTCCATAATTATAAACTTCTTATTTGATAGTGCATTATAGTTTATAAGACATTTTAGTATGTTTTATTTCAATTTACTCCTGTTGGGAAATTAGGACACATTATTTCTATTCTTTAGGAACCTGAGATGGATAATTTTTATTATCCCTACACTGCCTTGCAACCAGGTATTCTGACTTCAAATCCTTGTCTTTCATATAAGTTTATGATTCTGTATAATTGTGTAGTGTTTAATACTTTTCAAAGTACTTTCTTCTGATATTTATAAAAATTGAATTAATGGTAATTACATAAGGTCATTGCTACCCACCTTGACAGAAAAAGCAGCCTTAAGAAGCCCAGACATGGATCAACGAAGTCTTTGCAAGAAAATGGTAGCTTCCTTCTATTTTGGGGCAGCTAGGTGGCACGGTGAATAGAGCACTGGCCCTGGAATCAGGAGGACCTGAGTTCAAATCTGTAGTTGCACACTTAACACCTACTAGCCATGTGACCTTGGGCAAGTCTCTTAACCTCAATTGCTCTGCCTTCTTTGCTCCAAAAAGCAAAGAGAAAAGAAAAGAAAATGGAAGAAACTGTGTAATAAATCATTATAGGTTGAAAAATTTTAATCCCTAAGCAGATACTTAGAAAGATTTGATCAATTTACCAGTCTTGCAGACATAAAACTTGTTATCCTTAATACGTTAACGTGAAAAACCTCTACTACCAATATAAACTCAAAAATATCTCTGAAAATTCAAGAAATTAAATGTACCAAAGTTGGATCATTATAGACTCTTCTCTACAGTTAATTGAACATATTACTGATTCACAAATAACTAGGAACATTGCTTTAAATATTGTTGTTGTTCATTCATTTTTAGTTGTGTTCAACTTATTAGGGCCTCATTTGGGCATTTCTTGGTGGGAATAAAGGAGTAGTTTACCATTTCCTTCTCCAGCCCATTTTACACATGAGGAAACTCAGGATAACAGGTTTAAGTAATTTGCTACAGCTAGTAAATGTATGATACCAGATTTGAATACTCAGGTCTTTCCAGGCCCAGTGCTCTACCCACTGTACTACCTAGTTGCTTTCATAAATGAATTTAATGACAAAAATTAGTCATTTTATACACCTACAAAATACTCCACTGAATGTGAAATATGAGTAAATAAAAGTTGGGTAAAAGTGGTCCCAATAATCTCCTTTCTAAAAATTTATTATTGTGTTTAACATTTGAAACTGTTCTGAAGAAGCATATGTAGAAAAAGAGCATAAATGCTTTATTGGGTAGTCTACTTTGCCCTTCATGATTTTTATTGCAAATCCGGTTTGCATCTAGAGAGTAATTTGTTTCATAAGCCTCTCTTTAACTTGCCTAGACATCTATCTTTAAAACCAGTGTATTATCCACCCTTCAGCATGATCATGACACCTGGATCTGTTATATACCATGCTTTGTACAGAGCACATGCTTAATAAGGGATTCTCCTAAACTGAAAGTAACATTTCCCCATCAGAAGTATCATAACACTTTTTCTAGCTCTCTGATTTGTACTGCATATCAGAGTGTTTTTTTTTCTGTTTTGACCTTTGAATTCATCAATATAGGGAGCTTCAAGAAATGAAGGTATATTGCTATGCTTCAAATCATCCTCTTAGAGTGTTATCTCACCCATTAAGAGTTTAAATGACTTGTCCAACATTACATAGTCAGAATATGTTAGATATGGGACTTGAAAAGAGGTCTTCCTGACTCTAAGAGATACTCTTTTTGCTGCATCATGATATGCCACAGGTACAGAGCATGATTGATGATGATAATGATGAAGAAATAATATTTCCAGGTATATAAAGTTCATCCTTCCCATCACTATGTTTTACTTTACCTCTGCAGCACCTAGTCTAGCATAGTACTATGTAAATTAGTTGCTTGAATAATTGAATTTTATTTCATAAGCTATGATCTCATCAGAGTAAGGAATTCCCTCAACTGAGGCAGATCACACACTGTCTATGACTTTGGAGATACAGTCTGGTGAATTTCTTGAACCACTTAGAGGTTAAGTAATTTGTCCAGGATCACACAGACAGTGTAAGCATTTGAGGTAGTATTTGAATACAGATTCCTATTACTTCAATCCCAGTCCTTAAACGATTAGAGTGATGTCATAATTCTGTCTCTTTTTTAGGCATACAGAAAGCTAAATGAGAATGTATGATCAATCATAATGACATCTTGGAACTGGACTGTGCTACTGGTCCTAAAGTAATGGCAATTACTACATACCTACAACTAAACAGGAAACACATGATGAGTAGCTATAAGAATATGCAGAGGGGTCATCTGCAAAAAACAAGAAGACAAAGGAGTAAGGGTCTGCTATAGAGGATAGAATAAAATTGAATTGATTTGCAATGGGGTCAAACTAGAGAATAGAGGAGAGTGAATGGAATAAAAGTGAAAACTTCTCAGGTAGCATTCCAGAAACATGAAGAGAACTGTAATAAAGTACCATAGACTTAGCAACACAGGCTGGGAGCCTGGGACCCTTTTCTTACTTCCCTAATTATAAGTTGAAGTTTTTGCTAAGCTTAGCTAATGTGTAGGAGGGGAAAGCACAGACCCTACAAATTCAATCACAGATACAAATGTTCCAGATTTGTTTCCACTGACCACCATCTGACCTGTACAAATATAAAACTGGAAATCCTGTTGTGGAACTCCAGGCAGGTCACCATGTCCTAAAATCCCCATGGTTCACAAAATATTGTCTGCTTTCGTATCTATATTGATAATGTTAGAACATTTATCTTCTGCTTTCATATCAATGCCAGCAAATTTTTGCGGTTAAGATTAGGTATCTCAGTTCCTAATTAACGGGAACAGGACAGAACAAGGGAGGGGGAAATGGGTGTTTTTTTGGATATATAACCAAACTTTGCATTTTGTATTTTGCCTCTCCAACTAGACTGCATCTAGCAGCATGACTACCCTTCTTGCAAAAAGAAATAATTAAATAAATCCTTTCTGTTTCTACTAGGAGATATCTCTGCTTATTTTATTTTGGGCAAGGGTTGTCTTTGTCCCACGCAAGAGTATAACTATTATAAGGATACTAACTTTAAAAAAAGAAGGAATAACAAGATTTTAGGTTACAGTAAGATCAAAGAACAAAGTTAGGTGTCATAAAACAGAAAAGAAGATGGAATAATAAAATATTCTGACAAAATAAAGGAACATCAGTGTGCATGAAGAAAACAGTAAAACATCTGTGGGGATGACGACATCAATTGTGTGACCATTTTATATATTGCTAAGTAAGTTGGAGGACATGAGCACATTGAGGAACTGAGAAGTTGAGTATACTCATTAGAGTGTCAGATAAAACAGTCCCTTAGTGTGAAGACAGGAGTTGGGATTAAGAGAAAGAATGTGAGTCAGATACTGAACTCATTGAAGTAGGAAGTGAGCCAATAGCTTATAACTCCCCAAACCTTGAACTGAAAGAAAAATTTGTATTGAACCAACCTCAAAGTAGGTAAAGTCACTAAATAGTGAAGAAGGGAGAGACTGGAAGTGAAAATGGGAATTAGTTTCCTTGACAGTTTCAAGTTTCCTTGAAAGAAAACTAGGTCTTGGTGAAGTCCAGAAGATAGAGGGAATGAGAAAAGGAAAGCTTTAATATGAAAACAAGTATGTTAATTATGGGGCAGGCTCTCTAAGATTATATGTTCCAGAGGAGCAGTTAATCTACTTTGATAAGGGGTTGCATCTTCTAGGTGACATCACCTATGCCACTGAAATCACAATCCCTATCTCCTATATGTAAAGCTGAGCACATGCAGCTTTCCAGAGGACTACTGTTGTGAAGAGCTTCAAGGTTGTGATTATATAGTATAGTGAACTCTCTATTCAGCAGTGAATTAAGGCAAAACATTCACAGAAATCAAAGTACAGCTCTCCCAATGTTATGACATAAAAACTGATCACTAAAATGGCCACATACTTATCACCAAAGTGACCTCATAGTTTTAAAGAAAGTACTTCCATTTAGTAATCTTTAGTAACTCAATCATTCAGTAAGTCCTTAATTCAGTCATCCTGAAGGAGACTTGTCTCCTTAATGGACACAAAGTACAAAGGTCAAAGTTCTCTACCCCTAGGTCACAGTAAATCATAATCTTCTCAGTCAGAATCAGTTACCAAAGAAAAGATCTTTTCATCTTGACTCAAGGCTGGCTCTCACCTTTGATGGTTCCTCTTCCACAGTCCCAGGTCCTGCCTGAATCTGTACAACTGTCACCTGGATTCAAAGGCAGGCAGTTCCCAGTTCCTTGTCCTGCTCCTCATCCAGTTCCTTGTCCAGTTACTTGTACAGGTCCCATTCCACATTGAAGCTCACAGTGTCCAATTCACCTCAAGTCCTTCACAGTTCCTGTTTCTGGGAAGACAAAGCTAAACAGAGCCATACACATTCATACACATTCATCACACCATCATCAATTCACTATATGCCTGTGAAATCAACACAGACCCACAAACAAGGTCCAAGAGTTCAACACAAATCATCGACCTAGAAATCAACACAGATCCACAAACAAGGTCTGAGAACTCAACACAAATTATTGGTACAGTCCCAGGACCTCCAAAACCCTCCTCCAAAACTTCTGTAAACAGACAACCAAAAAATCCTCTTTCAATGCTTCTAGTAAGGTCCCAGGGCTTCTGTAGAAAGTATCACAAACACACATCAACAAAGACATAATAGACAGAGGGTGCCACGGTGCCACAAGTTTTCTCCTTCTCCACCACAAGAGCTCCCTTCTCAGTTCTGCTCTCTCCAGCCTGGGCCTCTCCTTATATATGGTTATTAACTCCTCCCTTTCCTGTTTCAGGAGTTCAAATGTTCTAGGGTTCACAAGAAGTGTGATTCATAAGTTCTGGATCTTAATACTTGATACAATCATGAACCAAATCAATTTTTCTATTTCACCTGTTTCTTTTCATCAAGAATGCTTGAAAGTCCTCTATTTCATTGAGTTAGCATATTTTCCTCTGAAGTATTATACTGAGTTTTTTCTGTGTAAGTGGTTTTAATCCTAACTCCCTTGACCTCCAGAATATCATATTCCAAGCTCTTCAATCCCTTAAGGTAGAAGCTGCTAGATTCTGTGTTATCCTGTGTTCCACAATACTCAAATTGTTTCTTCCTGATTGCTTGTAATCTTTTCTCCTTGACCTGGAAACTCTGGAATTTTACTATAATATTCCTAGGAGTTTTCTTTTTGGGATCTTTTTCAAAAGGTGATCAGTGAATTCTTTCAATTTCTCTTTTCCTCTCTGCTTCTAGAATATCAGGACAATTTTCCTTGAGAACTTCTTGAAAGATGGTATCTAGGCTCTTTTTTTGATCATGGCTTTCGGGTAGTTCAATAATTTTTAAATTATCTCTGCTGGATCAATTTTCAAGGTCAGTGGCTTTTCCAATAGACTATTTCACATTGCCTTCTATTTTTTTTCATTTGTTTGGATCTGTTGTATAGTATCTTAATTTCTCATAAAGGCATTAGCTTCCATTTTCTCCAATCTAATTCTGAAGGAATTATGCTCTTCAGTGAATTTTTGATATTCCTTTTCCATCTGGCAAATTCAGGTTATTATGACATTGTTCTTTTTGATCCTTTTTTCGCCATTTGAGTTAGTCTGTTTTTTAAGGTGTTATTTTCTTCAGCCAGGCTGTCACTTTTCATGATTTTCTTGCATCATTCTCATTACTCTTCTAAATTTTTCCTTCACTTCTCTTACTTGATTTTCAAAATCCTTCTTGAGTTCCTCCATGGCCTGTAAACAATTCATATTTTCCTTGGAAGCTTTTGATGCAGGCATTTTGACTTTGTTGTCTTCTTATGGTTCCATGTTTTCATTCTTTTTATCCCCCCAAAAGATTCTATTAGTCTGATTGCTCTTCCTCTGTTTGCTCATCTTGCCAGACAATTACTTGACTTTTAAGCTCTTTGACACAGTAGAACTACACCTCCAGAGTGCAGAGAGATATGTCCCACATTGCTGGGGTTTTAATAGTTGTTGTCACAGCTGTTGTCAGAGTTATGAGAAGGGGACCCTCTCAACACCCACCACAAGCTCTGGAATACTAGTGTTCCTCACCCGAGGAACACCATCCAAGACTGTGACCAAGGTCCAAACAGGTCGAAGCAAGAGTGATTACTCTTTGCATGGTTGCTTGGTCCCCCAAGATCTGTAGGCCAGGAGCTCTGGAGGCCACCACATTGAAGTAGTTACAACCACCTCCACAACTTCTGCCACCCTTGAGTCAGGGACAAGACCACACTTTTCTCACCCACTTCCAACAGAGTTTCCTAATGATCTTTTACTTTCTCTTCAGCATTTGTGGGTTGAGAACTCTGGAAACTATGATAGCTGCTGGTGATTCACTCTCCTGAAGTCCACTCTGAGCAGCCTGGGCCATGAGTCTGGGCAGGTGTGACTCACATGGGATGATGCCTGGCTCCCAGCCCAGTGTGATAGACCCTTCCCTAAGGCCTGCCAGGCTTCAGTGGGAGATTTGTTTCTCTCTGTCACTTTGTGGACTCTGTAGCTCTAAAATTTGTTTAGAATCATTTTTTAACAGATATTAGAAGTGGTTGGAGTGTGAACTCAAGCAAGTTCTTGCTTTTACTCCACAATCTTGGATCTGTCCCTCCCTTTTTTTTTTCTTTTTTTACCAACACTTTCTTGGTGAACTAATCAGATGCCATAGGTTGTGATCATCATTTAAAGGTAGATAATGCACTGATTAGTATATACAACTGGTTTCTCACCTAAGCTTCAATCTTAATCAGCAAATGTCATTTTTTCAATCATTCCTGATGACCAGAGCTCAATTTAAGAAACAACAAAAACAACAAACATTCAAACACAAGATTCAGATGAAGTATAAAAAGGTAACCACAAAAGAAAAATCATAAGTGACTTAGTAGTGTTAAACTGTTTATGTTGCTATGTGGAAATATGATACATGTAACTCTGAAGAACTTTATCATTACTAAGGCAGTTAGAAGAAGTCTATGTATACAGAGGACATGGATGTAAATCAGTTATTTTGAGATAATGTCATAAAAAAAGAAAGTGTTAGAAAGAAGGATGAACTGGGAGAAGAAGAAAGGAAGAAGAAAGGGAGAAATTATTTTTACATGAAAGAAGGGTACAAGGAAGAGTTTTAGAGTGGCAGAGGAAATGATAGCACAGTGGGTAGCACTTGAATCTCACCCTTATGAAATTAATTCAAAGGGAGAGCAATATATGTATATATACACTCAATTGGATATAACATACATCTTATTCATCAGGGAAGTAGTAAAGAAAGGGAATAATAAAAAAGGATGTTACAAGAAAGGGTGGATTAAGGAGGCAGTAGTTAAAAGTGAAGCAAACTTTGAGGGAACAGAGTGTGTGTTTGTGTGTGTGTAATAGTAATCTGTTTAGAAGGATACTTAGCACTTAGTACTAAGTGCTAAGTGTGGAAGGGGCAAACCCTGTCCCACTGTTGAGAAGGCA
>CM053582.1:278893549-278904664 GCA_028627135.1 Pseudochirops cupreus | reverse complement strand
TTTTGTTATTATTATTAGGAAAACTAGACCATTTTTAAAAATTGTCTATGATAGCAAAGAAAGCTCATGCTTCCTCTTTGATCTTAATTGTGCATGACTGTGCCTCTATATCAATTCATCCCACATATACACAGAACATACTGAGTAAAAATGTATACACTTTCATTCACCTCACTGCCTTTCATAAGCGTTGATGAAACCAATAAAAGAAACTGACACAGAAAAGAAAGGGATGTCACAGGGAAATCTAAGAATCCTGAAGACATGGTGATTCGTTACAACTAAAGCCCTACCTGCCTCCTGCTTCCTACTTCCTTCTCTCCTTGAACTATAGTGCTCCAAAATAGCATGATTGTGCAGGTCCAGTCTCATAGGCACCAGCATTGCCTCTAGAACAGGGCTTTACTTTGTATATGCCCAATTCACCTCGTATGGAAACACACATGTGGGAAGAGTTCAGACTATTTTCTGGTGGAAGAAATGAGACTTTCTCCTACCATGTGTATGGGAACAAGTTCCTTCAATTGGTTACATGGTTAGACAGACTGCATCTTTATACATTAACAGACTCGGTTTCATGCTCCTTTTATTTTTGTCTTGTTCACCCACAGCCCAAACACCATGAACTGAATAGGGTGAGGAAAAGGATTAACTTCCTTTCTCTCCCTTTTTACCCTGTGACCCTGAGAAATAGACTTGGAGTTTTGTTTTGGTCTGTTTCATGGGTTATTTCTAGTTGTAAGCCTAGGAGATAGAATGCCCACTGAATTGAAAATTTGAGCCTTAGAGGCAGAATTGAAGGCGATATATTGTAGGTAGTCCAGTAAGAAGTCCCTGAGAAGTCAAGGTTCCTGGGACTTAAGCCCAGGATAGACTTCGGACTTTGAACTTGGCAAGATTGTGTTATATGCTACCAGAACTAACCTATTAAACTCATTCCCTTCCCTTCCCTATCCTAGAGACTGAGCTGTTACAAGGCTGGCTGTGCCTCCCCTCTGGTGTGGATAGATATGTTTTTTTCTGTCTATAACTCAGAAATAAGCATTCATTTGTAAAAGTTAATCTGATTATTATGTGATTAAATGAAACTGGGATTCTGGCTATCCCCCAAATTGAGGAGATACTCCTGGTAGGTCTGGAGTCAATGGCAAAGAATCTGGACACCTCAAACTCCCTTAAAGGTGCTAGAGAATTGAGAAGGAGAGATAAAACATGACATACCTATTCAGGTGGTGGGGGCTAAAATAATCATTGTTATCTCTCAAATAAACATATTACCTGTGCAATCTCAAAAAGAGAGAAAATTCCATTAACCTCTTCTAATATACCAATCATTCTCCTTGTTGTTTTTCAGTCATGTACAGCTCTTTATGATCCCATGGACCAGAGCACGTCAATGCTGTCCATGTACACTGCTGGCAAAGATACTGGAGTGGTGTTCCTTTTCCTTCTCCAGTGGTTTAAGGCAAAGATTAAGTGATTTGCCCAGGGAAACATAGTGTGTGAGGCCAGATTTGAACTCAGATCTTCTTACCTCTAAATCCAGAACTCTATCTACTGAGTCACTTAGCTATTTTAAAAATTCCATTACCTTCTCCCAACACACCACTCCTTTCCAATCTTTATAGCTAACCTATGTTTCCTCTGCCAACATCAGAGTAGAATCATAGAATCACAAGATGCTAGAAATTGGAGGAGTTTTAGAAATTATCTTCAAGAAACTCTTAATGGGCAGGACAAAGATTTGTGTCCATTGTATCTGCTTCAAAGGATTAATGGAGTAGTTTTCTAATATTTATTGCTCACATAGCACAGATAAATAATGGATTTACCAACTTCATTTTACAAGAGTAACTTATAAGTATTAAACTCCTCTTTGACTAATATAGTTATTCCCCACATCTCTTCAGTTCATGCACAGTGAGCAGGAATCACCAAGTAGATATCCTCTTTTTCTATCCATTTTCTGGTCCCACCAAGACTGGAAAGCTAAGCTTGCTATTAGCCCTCATAACCTCAAAATGGTCAAAGTCAATTTAATTGGATTTCTGAATGTTTAATAGTCCTTCAAGTATTTATTTACTTAACAAATTATGTACTTATTGTTCTTCTCCATGCCTTTTCTAAAAAAAATAAAAACTGGGACAAACCAATATCTGTTTCCTTTAAGATATACAAAATCTGTGATCCTTTGCTATGGCACTGTCATGTAAGGTCATTTGTCAATTTTGTTTCAAAAACAACTATGTATTTGGAGCAATTCTTGGAAGTTTTATGGCATTGTGGTATTGTAGACAAGTACCTTGTAGAATTCTTGATTTTGTGCAAGAGCCATAATGTCTTCATTTACAGTGAAACTGAGACTAGTAGTAGAAACAGTGGAACCTCTATATCTTGATCATGTTGTTGCCATATCTTGACTTGTATAATTGAGGCAAAAGCTTACAATGGGAATAAAATATCTTTTTTCTGTAGTACCCATGCAAAAAGCCACAGATACAGTCCCTTTTTTTTAATGCATTTGTAACTCAAAATAGTTTTTTTTTAAGACAGACACACATAATTAGACTCCTCAAAATGATTTAAGTTAAAAAAGAATTTTCTCAAGGTGATATGTAAATTAAGAAGCAAAAACACCAGTGCCATGGGAATAAAAATGGATTTTATTCTAAAAAAATTAATTAAAACACTGATGTTTATATTTTCCTAAGAAATATTTCATTTTCTCCATTATATGGTAAATCCCGATTTGATGTAAAAGCACAGGAGGGATAACTCTTGGAATTAAGAGCAATGAATCATTTTTTTTTATACAACATGCACATATTTTCCACATTCATTTTGCGTCTGATGTACTGGTCTTCATGGCTAGAATGCATTTGCTTGTTTTATTCTCTTAATGCTGTTATAGATGTGGATACAATAGATAATTGTTTTCTTCCATTTGATGCATGATTCTGGTAGCCAACTAGTTTTCTACTTTTGATTTCTACTTTGTAATGTTAAGGCTTCACTATAATGAAGCCATCATATAACAAAAAGCAATTTTTGTAGACATTAACCTGATTTGAGAAAGCAAACTCTTCATTCATCTACAATTTTTCAATATCATCTACATCTTCAATTTTGAGTATCATTCAGAAAATTGTACATGGGGAGATACATATTGCCCCAGAAATTCAGCTTCTGATTTTGATAAATGGATTGAAACTTTAAATTGACAATATGGTTTTATTTCCCAAAGAACTTCTTATATGAAATTATAGTTTCCTACTATCCACTGTGTTTCAGACCATGAAACATGCTAACGTTGAATACTATGAATCTTTGTAGTTCCTACATCCTATTTTTAACTGGAAATCTTTTATTTATTTCATATAGAGTGTTCTTAATTGTTGTGGGTCCTTCATTTTCAAAGAAGGACAATAACATCACAGGGTGATGTTTTGACTTGCGTGTGAATTGGATTTAAGTGAGGCAGAGTAGCACTATGTCATCAGAATTACTCTATCTTCCAGAGTCATCGATGTCTAATGGCAGGACAAAAGTCAAGATAACAGATGAAGGCCTGGGATGCAATGGATGACATCAGTGTCTTCTAAGCTTGACCAAATTCTCAGCTCTCACCAGTGTCTTCTCCACCTGCTTTCATAACCACTGGAAGAAATTGTTCTCATCCACCCATCCCAATGGGGGAAATCTTCATATGCTTATGATGGACCTCACCCTAACTCACTGAGTTATTTGATGCCTATCAGTTAGCCTGGTTTAGCCTGTGAATATGGTATTACCAGCGTGTGGCCACTGCACATGCTACAACTTCTCTGAGCCACGAGTGAGAGTTAGCGGCCAGGTAGACAGCAAAGTTGGATGAGGAGTCCTAAAAAGGTTTGGGAAAGCCATCACAGCAGAGATATTGGTCCTCCTTGAACAGCCCTTACACAGGGAATCTATTGACAAAGGTACCCTATTTCTTAAGTTTGTGAAAATACTCAACAGTTTCAATTGCGTCTCTGAAGGAATCATAGATTGCTATTGATAAGCTTGGGCCTAGTCAAATAGTGTAAACATCTTTTTTTTTTTTCAAAAAGCACTTAAAATAATTCCTGAACTGGTTGATTGCAAATACAAGTTATAAGGGTGCTCCTTATGAACAGTCCCTTTGATGTACATAGAGTCTTATCTCACAATGTCTGTCTTTTAGTAGGTGCCTATTAAGTACTTAGTGATTAGCTAATTAGATTTTAGTATTTTCATGAGTAGGAAGGAATTCCATGACATTGGACATTCCATCTTCCATATACATACATATGGAAACATATATGCAACACACACATATACACAAGCACATATATGCTCTAAAAGGATTCTTCTATATTATTGGCTTCAAACATTAATCACATTTACACATATACCTGTGTACATATATTTATACAGTATGTGTATTTGTGAGGGTGCATATTGTACATATCTATATATCTATACATACATACATACATAAATATACAAATATATGTATATGTGAGTGTATTTTCAAGGTGTACTACTTAAATAAGTTTCAATATTGGCAGTTTAGCTCATTGATTTTCACACACATAGATACATACTTTTGTCCCTGTGACTCGCATCTATTTGTGTTTGTATCTGTCTATGTATACATGCATACGGATACATACATACACACATGTGTATGCATACACACATATTTTATAGATACACACGTGTGTGCATATATGTGTATGTGTGTAAAATCTCCATACTGGAAATTAAATGAATCTTGCTTGAGTACTGTGTAGCATCAGTAAAACTAAGCCATTCTGTATCTGAGCTGACTATTAAATTACAAACTTAAACCCACCAAATAAAGATATTGTGCAAATTTAATAAAACTGAAAATATTTAAGACGCATTAGTATAAGCAATGTTTTCAAGAATCAGTAATTTCTTTAAATATATAATAATGATAATAATAACAATAAAAATATGAATCTAGTAAGAGAGAAATTATTTGCAAAGACACTTTTATCCATTATCATTCAATCAATCATTTATTGAGTGTTTATTTTGTGTCAAATTCTATGCTAAGTTCTGGTGATATAAGTATAAAGAATGAAACAATAATTGTGAATATTCTTGTGATGCTTACATTCTAATAAGGAAGAGTGGGTACATACCTATAGACATATATAAACACCTAAATTCACGCATACATTTATTTATAAATTACACACAAGCATGCATATTTATAAATAGATGTGCACTTATCTATTACCTACATATCAATATCAAATAGAAAATGAATAGGTAGAAATAGATACAAAGGAGTTAAATTCTTGGTACTCTGGGAGGAAAGAAAGTATCATTCGCAGGGGTAGGGGTGAATTCATACAAATATTAGTGCTTAAACAGAGTCTAAAAATGATGGATACTCTGCAGCCCATTCCAGGCACATGAAATGATCAATGTAAAAACACAGAGAAGGTTAATGAACTCTCACGTGTAAAAAAGAGCAACTTTTTTTGGGTCACAGAATGTCAGAAGGGGAATAGGGTTCATTCACACTGCACCTATATTGGGGGCTAGAATTTGTAAGACTTTTAAAAACTAAGTAGAGGAGTTTCTGTTTTACTCTAGAGGAACTGGGAACCCATGGGATGTACTGAATAGGTGAGTCACATGGTCATATCTGTGCTTAAAGAAGATTGTCAGAGATATGTGTAGTGAACTATAGTCAGGAGAGAACTGAGGAAGGGAGGCAAGCTAGGAAGCTGTTAGAATCCTGGTAAAAGATGACACGTGCATGAAATAATGATTTGTGTAGTTAGAAAGTTCAACAAAAGATTGGAAATCTGAGATGAGAAGAGTGAGGAACCCAGAATAATGGCAAGGTCATAAGCCTGTAAAAATGGAAAGATAGTAATGTCTTCGTAAGAAATGGGGCAGTTATAGAGAAGGTAAGGTTTGGGGGTGGAGGAAGATAGTAAGTTCTGCTGTGGATATGATAATTTTGAGATGTCCCTGGAACAACTAAATTTAAATGTTCTATCTATCTATCTATCTTTCTGTCTGTCTATCTATCTATCTATCTATCTACCAATATTTAAACTAGGTCTCCCTATTTTGCCCAGAATGAAAGTGCAGCAGCCAGTTCCAGGTCTAGTTCCACTACTGAATATTATAGAAGTTTTAACCCGGGATTTTTTAAAATGGGGCTGATTTTCCCTATCCTTATGCTGCCGAATGCCAGCCTGTAGAATGCACCTGAATAAACAAAGTGCCGTCCATGGAGTCAGAAGGACCTGAGTTGAAATCCAGCCTCAGACACTTAACACTTACTAGCTTTTTCACCTTGGGCAAGTCACAACTCCAATTGCCCTACCTTCTGCCTCAAAAAAAATGTACTTGAAGAAAATAATACACAGTTCAAGAAATTAGAATATTCTGTACAATGAGTACTTTGGGTGAGTTTTGTATTTTAAGCTATTTAGGGGCTATTATTGATCATTAGGCATTATGAATTTTTCTTTTCCATTTTCCTAAAATGAGACGGAAAAAAAAGCTAATGATTTTGTTTCCAAAATATATCTAAATTGAGAGAAATAAGAGACTCAAGTTATTTTTGAAAACATTAAATAGATGTTCTGGCTTAGAAATATAATTACAGTAAATTGTTTTAATTTTATATGGAATAGGATATATCATTTAGGACCTCAATTTAATGGTCAATATACTATCACTCACCTGATTGTCTTTTTATTGATGCGAAACCACATTGAGCAAAACTATACTCTACAAAACATTGCAGCATTAGATGACAAGATTTCAAAATATAAGATACTATCAGGAGTTCAGATGTAATAAAGCAATGATTGCACCACATGGTATTGTAAGCAACAAGGGGATTGTGAGAATGTCTCTGGGTTGCTCTGGTGGGTGTAGAAATAACATGAAGATGAAGTGGCCAGAAAAGAATTATTTCTTTCTTTACTTTGTGACTCTGATGAATCACCAGCAGATTGAGCAGAAAAACCGATGCCAGATGGTACAGAAGTGATGATTCTAATGGTTATGCTAATGTCAAGTCACTCTGGGAAGAAGACCCCTGTAATTGATCAACATAGCTATGTCACCCTAGCCCACAGTTTTGACCTTATATTTTACCAGCTCTCTTATTTCAACCTTTTTTCCCCCAGCTTATTAGTTTCTATCACAGAAAACCAACTGTAGTTAAAAAAAAATAAGTGGAATGCAGATAAATTTGCTTCTAGAATATGTTCTTGTGAGCCTTAAAGATTCTCCAGTAAATCTGAATAGAAATGGCTAGAATATGTATGGATGCATTCAATGGTATTAAGTATTACTTTTTTTTAAGCAACATATTGAGTGATGAAAAACCTTACAAGTCTTACTGGGCAACTGTCTTAAGTAGTATTATTAAAGGCATTTTTAATGTTCTGTAACTATCAATTTTAATGAAATATTTGCTTGAGACTGAGGAGATATGATAGCATATCAAATAAGATACTCATTTACGAATTCCTTAAACTCAACTAAGGCACATGAAGAAACCTTGTAAAAACTGAAGATATTAAAAAGAACAGAAGATATTTGGCAATGTTGCCAGTATCCAGTGATGAGTGTTATAATAGAGATTTGAGACTATATAACTAGAAGCACAGCCAAAAATTTTGAGGACTCTACCACAATTACAAAGAAAAATCCCTCGCATGTGTCTTATAAGATACATTTGAATTCTTTACTCAGATGACTTTGCCTCTCCCATGGAAAAGCAAATGTCTTGTCTAAGTATGTCAAGTAAATTTGGATATGCTGTGGTCCTTCCTATAATTAAAAAATAAAATATAATTTCTAGACATCAGATAAAGCTTAAAATTAATGCTGTTTAATCATTTCAGTTGTATCCAACTCTTTGTGACCCTGTATGGGATTTTCTTGGCAAAGATACTGGTTTACCATTCTCCTCTCCCGTCCCTTCTACAGATGAGGATAGTGAATCAAATGGGGTTGTGTTTTGCACAGGGTCACAAAGTCAGCAAAATTCTGATCCTGGATTTGAACTCACATCTCCCTGACTCCAAGCCCAGCAAATTATTCCCGTTTTGTTCCTAAGAAAACCCCAGATGGGGTCATGAAGAGTCAGATATTACTAAAAATGACTGAAAAACAAGAGTATCTCAAAGGTAATGTACCAGTACCTCTGGGACAGCTATGGCATTTCCCCTTAAAAGACATCCTTTACAGGCCAAACAGATTGATGAGTTGTCAATAGCTTGAATTTTCAAAGATAACTGCTCTCTGAACCTCAAATGTCCATTTTAATGAAAGAGCCAGTCTTGAGATTGTTAATTAGAAAATCATTGTTTATTATTCTGAAGTTGTAGGTTCAGGAGATCTTCTACCATCAAAGCTTTCCAAGGAGGTGTACAACATAATCTTGGAATTCCAGTTTTATTTGACTTGGAGCATCTACTTTCAATATCACTTTTATAAGCATTTAGATAATCACATAAACATATGTTTAAATAATAAAAAGTCCTCAACACAATATTCCTGGTGACACAATGAATGGTAAAAATGTCCATATAAGAGCATCCCCCAAGACATTTGTGCTATAGAGGTAGGTGTGAAACTTCATAAGACTTACAGAAACATGAAGTTATTCCTTGTTAGTTTGTGTGTAGTCTATTCAAGAGCTTTCTTCTATAAAAATGAGTCATCAATCCCCTTTTTAACCTATCAAGTGACAACAACAACTCTGAAAATTGATTTTGCTCACTAAAGGTTGCAAAGCACTTTACTATATAAGCCAATCATGGCTTGGGTTTTAATCAGAAAGAACAGCAAATGGTCCATGGAAAACCCATAGCTATAATGCCAAAGAAACATGCTCAGTAGCAGGTATCATTATTCATTATTCTTTGTTCTAATAAATACTTCCTCAGCAGATTCTGGATCACTTGTATCCCAATCATTTATACATAATCCCAGATCTCAACCTCCTTTTGGCTTGAGTTCTCTCTACCTTAGTCCTATAACAGACACTCCTTATACAACTGGAAATATGTGGCATTAGTCAAGACCTTCTACCTGATGTTATGTATGGCTCAATTACCCTGGGACATAGTGAGTGGTAAAGGAGGGAAGAGGTACCTGCAGAGAAAGAAAATACCATAGAGAAAGACGTCCACCTGGCATTGATCTGGCTGTATTGAGTGGAGGTTAAATAGGTATTAAGTAGCTCTATAACAAAGGTTCTAATGCAGCTTGCATATCAGCCTCTCAATTTATTGTAACTATTTTATGACTTGAAATATATATATATATTGCATATTACTTCCCTTCCAGTTCTAGAATGAAATTGCTCGTTTCATATCTCATTCCTATTTGTACTCTGAGTGCATTTTTACCTTCCCCCTAAGTTATATCATCCTTTCACTAATAGCCTAAATTCAACTTTTTCCTCAAAATCTAATGTGAAGGTAGAATTGAAACACTAGAGAACTTTTTCCCCTATTGAAAAAAAAAAAGGCAAACACAGAATAATGCACACAAGACAGGGTAAGGACAGAGACTGCTCAAGATTTCTAGCTCTCTTGGAAAGAGATTGTGGTCCCTGGCTATCTAAGTGCTAGACATACATGACCAGAAGCCAGCCCCAATACTTCTCCCATATTCACTTGGACTAGATCTAGGCACTGTATATCTATGAATTCTCCAAAAACTAGCAACTGAGCATGGAGATAGAGTATGGGGGACAAGGGCCCCAACAAAAAGCCATATTACTTTTAAAATCTAACTGCCTAGAGTGGTTAGGAGATTCTTATGAGTATGTAAAATCCTCAGTATTATATAAATGTAAGAAATTATTATGACCTTTATCTACCTTCTTATAAAATAATGAAAGAGTCAAAGGGTAGAATGGGGAGGGGGAGTAGCAAAGAGAAGAAAATATGAAACTGAATAATACACCACTGACTTATTTCAGTGGAGCAAAAAATATTAATTTATATATGGAGAAGACCTTAGAGGAAATTAAGGAGGCCTAGAGAAGTTAGTGATTTCTCCAAGTTAATATTGGCCATAAGTGGCAGAGCCAGGATTTGAACTCAGGTTCTTTGACTATAAATTAGTTACCTTTTAATTATACCCTGCTGTTTCCCATTTCCTCTCCTCATCCACAGACTTACTGAATTGATTTTAGTAGCAAAAATGATATTTATCTGGAAATTATAGGCCCTGTTGCCCTGAGATATCATTTTTAAAAAAATCACTAGTGTTTGAAGTTGTAACTTCTCTGTTAAAATGATTCTTTGTTAAGATGTTTTCAAAGGTACTGTTATAAAACAATCCCCATAAAGATATCCTTTCCTGTCTACTGTATAGAATATCTTTTATGAACACATAATACCAAGAGCCAACTGGGCAGGCTTCCTGATTAGGATCCAAGGGAATATGATTACATGCATTAAATTACACTAAGAATTCTTTGAGCCAAAGAAACAATGTGATTTCTTAAGAGATTGTATCTCCATCTTCTGAAGTGAGATTTCACAGAACACTAACAGATGAACAGGTCAGGTAGGTTTAAGCTAATGAGAAATAAATTGTTCTAATAAGTGACCTAACTTTGCCTGAAGGATTTCCTTCTCCAGTAATGGAGTCAGTCTGGCAATGGGGGTCTTAGCGTTACTGTTTGAAAGTCCTGTTTGGCATTCCTAATATTGTTCTTAGGCATGATTACATCATGCAGAAGTTAGTCCATTACTGAGCTTTGCCCAGGGTGATTTAATTTAAAGCTTTCTTGAATAATCAGCTTGATGGAACAGGAAACATCATTGGCTTACTGCCTACCAGCAGCATGGCTCTTGGTTTTCCCCCTTTTATAATGCATCTTTTCCTGAATCCCTGGCCCCCAAGGCAATCCTAGTTCAAAAGATTTCTTGGTTGAAGAAAAAAAGCCAAATACAGTACAACTCTATTAATTTAAACCTGACATTAGGCAATTAACTTTGGGTGGCTTCCTTTTGGACTGAAATATTATTATACAGCATCAATAGGATATTTCATATTGAGGAAATTTCTTAACATCATTTA
>CM053582.1:278876049-278888549 GCA_028627135.1 Pseudochirops cupreus | reverse complement strand
AATTCAATGATGAAAAGAACTCCTTAAAAAATCAAAATTGGCCAGATGGAAAAAGAGATACAAAATATCACTGAAGAAAATAATTCCTTAAAAAATTAGAATTGGGCAAGTAGAAGCTAATGATTCCATGAGACATCAAGGAACAATAAAGCAAAATCAAAATAATGAAATAAAAGGTAAAATGTAATTATCTCATTGGGAAAGCAACTGATTTGGAAAACAAATTGAAGAAAGATAATCTAAGAATTGTTGGACCACCAGAAACCTATGCTCAAAGGCAGACCTAAGACATAATATTTCAAGAGATTATAAAGGAAAACTGCCCTGTTGCCTAAGATCCTGAGTGTAAAAATAGACATGGAAAGGATCTACCAATTATCTCCTGAAAGAGACAACAAAGTGAACATTCCTAGGAATATTATAACCAAATTCCAGTGCTCCCAGGTTAGAATAGAAAACACTTCAAGCAGATGGAAAGAAACAATTTTACATTCAAACAGTAGACTTAAGAGAAGAAAAAAAAGTTAAACATGAAAGAGAAACCAAAAAAAAAAAAACATTTGCATTCCTATGGGAAGATGACACATGATATGATGATATGTGTAACTCCTAAGAACTTTACCTTTATTAAGGCAGTTAAAAGGAGCTTAAATACACGGAAAGCAAGAGTGTCAATTGATTATGTCAGAATCATTTCTGTAAAAATGAAGGTGGGAGAAAAGGGGGATGCACTTGAAGAAGGGGAAAGAGAGAGGTAGAAGGGGGGTTTTGTCTCACATAAAAGAGGTTTACAAGGAAGGGCTCTTAAAATGGAAGGGTGCGGGGATAATGTTTGAACCTCACTTTCATCAGAATTCATTCAAAGAGGGAATTATATATAGATAGATAAGCAGATTAATATATCTGTATCTATATACATATATAGATTTGATATACACACTGTTTGTATAGAAATGTGAATATACCCAATAGAGAAACAGAAAGGGAAAAAGATAATGGATGGGGGAAGTGTGATAAAAGGGAGGGCTGATCAGAGAGGCAGTGGTTAGAAGCAAAATAGACTTTGGACTTTACAGGAGTCATAGAATGAGAGAGACAGAGAGAAACAGAGACAGAGACAGACAGAGAGACAGAGAGAAACAGAGAAAAAGAGAGACACAGAGAGACAGAGACAGAGAGAGAATAAAATGGGATAGAGGGAAACAGATAGTGATAACTGTGAATGTAAATGGGATGAGCTCATCCATAAAATGAAAGCAGATAGCAGAATGGACTAGAAACCAGAACCTGAAAATATGTTGTTTACAAGAGACATGCTTACAACAGAAAGACAAATAAAGAATTAAAATAAAGGACTGGAGGCAGAATCCAATAAGCTTCTCCTGAAGTAAAAAATGCAAGAGTAGCAATAATGGTCTCAGGAAAAGTAAAGATAAAATTAGACACAATTAAAAGAGAAAGTAAAATGCAGTTTGCTAAAAATGTTATAAAATTAGAGAAAGTTTCTCTCATGAAGACTTCATTTCTTATATATACATACATATATATGTGTGTATGTGTGTGTGTGTGTGTGTGTATACTGAGTATATAACTGAGTCAAATTTATAAAAATCAGAGCTATTCCCCAATCAATAAATGATCAAAGGATAAAAACAGGCAATTTTCAGAAGAATAAATTAAAGATCTCTATTAGTCATATGAAAAATACGCTAAGTCACCTTTGATTAGAGAAATGAGAATTAAAACAACTCCGAGTTGCCTCCTAAGAACTGTTAGAAATGGCAAATGCTCAAGGGGATGAGAGAAAAATAGGCACACTAACGAACTGCTGGTGGAGTAGTGAACTGGTCCAAAACATTCTGGGAAACAATTTGGAACTATGACTAAAGGGCTATTCTCTTTGCCCCAGCAATACCACTACCAAGTATGTATCCCAAAGACTCTTTAAAAAAAAAAAAAAAGGAAAAGTACCTACATATACACAAAAATATTTATTGAAGCTCTGTATATGGTGGGAAAAATTTGTAAATAGAATGGATGCTCATCAGTTAGGGAATGGTTGAACAACTTGTAGCATCTTTTTTTTTCTTTTAATTTATTTATTTATATTTTACAACATTCATTTCCACAAGTTTTAGATTTCTAAATTTCCCTCCCTTCCTTTCATCCTCAATCCCCCCAGGAGTCAGGCAATCTGTCACAGGTTTTACACATACCTTCACATTAAACATTAGCCAAAGTCGTAAAGAATTATAACAAATTGAATCAACCACAAAAGAGAGAGAGAGAGAGAGAGAAAGAGAGAGAGAGAGAGAGAGAGAGAGAGAGAGAGAGAGCAAGTAGTTTGCTCCAATCTACATTCAGACTCCATGATTCTTCCTCTGGATGTGGATAGCATTTTCCATCATGAGTCTTTTGGAGTTGTCTTATAACCTTGCACTGCTAGCAGAGCCTGATCTATCAAAGTTAGTCATCACAGATACAATGTGTCTATTATTGTGTACAATGTTCCCCTGGTTCTGCTCCCCTCACTCAGCATTACTTTATATAATTCTCTCCTGGTTATTTAGCATATGGTTTTGAAGGAATATTATTGTGCTATGAGAAATGACAAAAGGATGTTTTCAAAGAAAGAAAAAAAATGGCACAAACTACATGAGCTAATACAAAGTTAAGTAAGAAAAATTGAGAGATCACTGTGTACAGTAACAATAAAAGCTTGGCTACTCTGATAAATATAATGACCCAAGACAATTCCAAAGACTCATAATGAAAAAAAAAATACCATCTTCTTTCAGAGAGAAAGCTGATGAACTTGGCATTGAAATTTTCTCACTTTATTTTTCTTGTTTTGTTTTTTTTTTGAAATATGCTTAATGTGGACATAAATTTTGGATGACTTCACATGCTATAACAGCATGTACTCTTGCAGAATGACTGCTAGCACAGGTTCTTTGATCTGCTTTTCTGAAGGAAAGCAACTCAAAAGGGGTTAACAATCTTACTTTAATCAAACATATGTGTGTGTGTGTGTGTGTGTGTGTGTGTATGTATGTATGGATGTATGGATGTATATAAAATTTACTTAGTTCAGGGGAAAAGTTAGCACCCCAAACTTCAGAAAATACAAACAAAAATTGTAGAAGACAAAAAATACAGACAGAGAAAATGACACTATTGAACAGAGCAAAAGACACGGCTTCTTGCTGTCTGACCATTACATACATACAGTGTTAGTTACCAGGAAGAGATACACCAAAATCTGAGTTTTCAAAGCCAGAGATTTCAATGGCTGCCCAGAGTCTCATCTGGCTATATCACACAACTTTTCCCATAAGTGAGCCCCAAAGAAAAACCTTACCTCAGAGGTATATATTACTTTCTCCAGGGTAAGAGAACATCACAACCTTAGTGACCCACTGCCTAACTACAGAATAACAAAAGATGGGCCTTCCTGAAAATAAGGCTCCCCTAAGAAAGCTTCTCTTAATTGTGTTTCAAGCGAGGCCCATTAAGGGGCAGGGAAGATCTTCAAATTCCCTAACATTACACATGTAAAAGTGATATCATATTGCTTATATTCTTAGTGAGTAGAGGAAGGGGATTGAAGAAGGAAACAATTTGGAACTCAAAATTAAAAAATAAAAGAATGTTAAAACAAAGCATATTTAGCTGCTCAAAAATAAAATATTTCTATATCACAGACTCATTGGAACAATCACTTACAAGCACAAACAATGTATATTAGGCACTAGGCTACAAATAGAAAGCATAAAAAGTGGCTATGATGTGTTTTTATAGCTAGAAAATAACTTAGAAAAAAACCTTGTTCAAAGCCTTCATTTCATAAATGAAAAAGCTGAAGCCCTCTTCTCTCCCTGTGGAGTTGAATGCATTTGTACATCATTCTCTCCCTGTTTTTATATTTGCTGTCTGCCCTCTTTCAACCAACTTAGATGAATTTGAAGTTCCAATGACTCCTGCTCTCCTCATTCATTTTTGTTTTAGCGTAGAGTTTTATTTATGCAATGTGAGTGGTCTAATAAGGCTAGTGATCTTATATTTAAGATCGCACTGTGACAGGGACAAGATTCGAAACCCCATTCTCTGATAACAAATTTAGCACTTTTCTTGATTACTCCTTGCTCTTGATAAGAAATATATCAGTAACTTTTAGACTGATTATTTTCTGTAATCATTTGGTCAGGTCTAGTCACTTCATGATTTTAGAGTTTCTGTTGTATTTTTTTCTCTACTTCTTCGTAAGGCTCATTAGGGATAATGGCAATAGAGTTAAATGTGCTATCAATGATGAGAATAAGGTGTAATGAAAAACTGGAAGACTTTTTCCACTGTATGTAGGGTGTACCTATGATGCTAGTTGTTTATTTAGGTAATAGAGTCAACAGTTTCATGCAAAAGGAGAAGATATGATTTTCTTCTTGATTCATATATAAGGAAGACAATTGAAATAAACAAAAAAAAATCAGAGCAGACTTACCACAGAGCTCAAAATATGACATAAATATCTGGGAAAGTAGACTCTCTAGAGAGGAGATGATAATGAAGGAATATTTCACCATTACATACAAATCTGGGCGTCCTTCTGTAGATGGGAAGTTATAAAGCTAAACAATGATTGAAAATGCTCTGCTGCCTACACAGGAAGCAAACATTTTGCAAGATTATATGATATTAAACATGATGGTGCAATAAAAACTTACCACTTTTCCTTTGGGGTGAAGATAAAACAATTTTCTCTTTTAACGTGAGTACCGTGGTAGTATTTGTATAGAATTGTAGATGAGTGCTATCCAACAAGAGGAAATATGAGAATTCCAGAAGAAATTGGCAATACTGCTAAATAAAAGATTGATAGAAACTCTTTATCATTCCATGAGACCCTCTCCTCCCTCCCTTTCTGGTTTTAAGATACCACAGGATATTCAAAAGTGCCTTCAAGTACTGGGTGATCAAAATACGAAATGTTTAAATCCATGTTGGGTAATATTAATACTTTACATTATCTGTAATCCTTATACTTAGTACAAAATTTTAATACTCATTTCATAGTTTGCCATCACCTTCATACTCTATTTTATCTTTAATACAATTATTCACTCAATTGATTTGCCATGTCTCACAGGCTTGAAATGATCTCATCACTATTTGCTGTCTTTTTTTCCCCTTGTTTTAAGCCCTATCCTTTTTAAAGATTTTTTTTATTGCTAGTGACTTGTACTCTATAGTTCCCAATTGATACTTTATTATATAATTTCTAATGCTCTGCTTTTTTATTCACTTTACAAATAACTTTCATAGTTTGTGTCATGCACACACATGGATTTAATAAAATGATAAGCACATATTAATAAAACCATTTTGTACTTGATGTATTTATTTTATATAACAAGTTAATACCAGGAATTTATTGATGATCAATAAATATTTTTATTTAATTTTATTTTGATTTTGGTTCAAATTTATCTCCATCTTTCCACCTTCTCACCTGCTCATTGAGAAGTGAAGAAATTGAATACATATTTTATAAATAGAAGTCATACAAAGCATATTTCCACATTCACCATGTTCTGAAAACAGAGAGGGAGAGAAAGACAGACAGACAGACAGAGACAGAGACAGAGACAGAGAGACAGAGACACACACAGAGAGAGAGAGACAGAGAGAGAGACAGAGAGAGACAGAGAGACAAAGAGAGAGAGAGACAGAGACAGAGAGAGACAGAGACACAGAGAGAGAGAGAAAAAGAAATGCTTGTTTCAATATGCACTGACTCTATCAGTTCTCTGCTTGGTGGCAGATAGAATTTTTCATCATGAGTCTTTTTAAATTGCATTGAATTTTATCATTATCTTTACAATAGTTCTCTTACTTTATAAAGTATTCTGTTTCTGCTCACTTCAAATTGTGCCAGCTGATATAACTTTTCCTAATTTTTTTCTGAAATAATTCCCTTCATCATTTTTTACGGCACAGTAGCATTTTATCACATTTTTGTACCATGATTGTTTAGCCATTCCCCAACTGATGATCATGCCCCATTACAATTTTTTTGAATGATTGATTACAAGTGACATGGATAGAAGTGAATAGAAATAACGTGTTCCTATAAAAAGTAAGACACTGATGAAACAAATTCTAAATTTAACTTATTAAAATATGTATGCTAAATAATAATTATATAGGAAATCTCAATGAAATTAATTTTTCAGAATGGCTGGAGATTGTCAGGACTTGAAATATAAGTCCCACATTTGCTCACGGGGCAGATACAGTTTTGGCTATGGTACCAACCACTTAGCTAAAAAAAAAAAAAAAAAAGAAGAAGCTAATAGTGCCTGGTAAAGCATTTCAAGAAATCCTTGAGGAGAGTTTAATGTTCATTAAAATTAGATGAATTTACCTTTTCTTTTTTCTTTTTGGAGGGGGTAAGGTAGGGCAATTGGGGTTAAGTGACTTGCCCAAGGTTGTACAACTAGTTTTATGTTAAGTGTCTGAGGTCAGATTTGAACTCAGGTCCTCCTGACTCCAGGGCCAGTGCTCTAATCATTGTGCCACCTAGCTGCCCCAATAAATCTATCTTTTTAAAGTTCCAAACAAGTGGCATTTGTTTTTACCTGCAAAAGAACCACACGTAAGCAATATTTTATGATAATAGATCTTCTTTGTCACCAATTATCTATGTTTAAAGAGAAAAGGAAAATTTAAAAATAAAGCAGGTATAGCTAGAGGTAGAAGAAAAGAAAACAAATGTTAAATTATGAAAGGTCATCAGGGTAGTCAATGATCAATTTGAGGGGTTTACCTCCACTCTCAAGAGTTTATGAGGCAAAACTATTACATGTGGGCAACAGAGAGACGTGTCCTCTTGAAATTTAAGCATGGCCATAGTATTATTGATGGAATTTCAGACACTGTGCTTACCTCCTGATTATTAGTTACTTATTCTGCACTCATCTATAAAAGCAAGCTATGAAACCCAGTTCCATACTTTTGGTTTCCCGTGCACTAAACCAAACTTCCTCCGCACAAATACACACTTTCTAGTACAGTGGTACCTTGACATACAAGTTCACCAACTCAAAAAATTTCCCAGATACTAGTTGGCACTTGGTCGATTTTTTGTTTTGAATTGCGAGTCAAAATTTGAGATATGAGCCACTGCTAGTTGGCACAGCAAATGCCACAACCAACTACGCACCCAGCATACCATGACTCACTTGTTCAGTCCGTGTGTTTACCTCGCCAGTGAAGAAAATTAAGTTAAGCAAAAGGAAAATGATATTGTAGCAATTAAGTTCAAGGATAAAGTGTAGCATTAAGAGCATGCATTAGCAGATTCCTAAAAGAATGCTACTGTGAAAAGTTTTAAAGGTTATGATTACACTGTATTGTGAAAACTCCATGTATTCCATTGCAGATCAAGGCAAACATTCACAACAAATCACAATATAATATTCACTACATTACATCTTATCACAGAAAATCACAGTATAATATTCACAACAGCTTAACATTAGAATGGCCACACAGTTTTTACTACAAAGGCCACAATATTTAGAACAAAGAACAAAAGAATAATCATCTGGTTTCCCTAAGGGGAAAACCCTCCTTACTTAATCATTCAATCAATTCCCAATACAATAATCAATCTTCTGCTCATGGGGCAACCACTAACTCAATCAGTCACTAATCTAGATTTACAATTACTAAATATCATTAATCACTAAGTATAGTCATTAGAAAATTACACCCCCCAGGGTCTTCAATTTCATCATGCCTCCAAGGGGAGGCCTTTTCTTCATCCTGACTTGGCATGGTATCTGATTCCCTAGATCCCCGTCTATGGTCCCAGCTCCTACCTGAATCCACCAGTCAACTGGATACAGGAGCAGACAGCTCCCAGGTCCTTGCCCAGTCCTCCAGGCTGTCCCTGGTACACACTGACATTCACAGGGTCCGGAACATCTCAGACCCTTCACTACTTCTGTTGCTGGGAATTCAAGAATCCACCAAGCCACAAACAAATGAAGTCTTCTCCTGGTCATGCTTCTTCAGTCCTCCAGCAGTTCAGCTGGCCCTAGGACCCAGGAGAAATCTTAGCCTTCCAGGAGGCCTTCCAGGCAGCCTTCACCAGATTCTGGTCTCATAGAAAACTTTAACTCAGTTCTCAGTCCAGCAAGCCTAGCTCTCATATTCTGGGACAATCCTGTTTCCTCCACCAGGAGCCACCAGGAAGAACAGTCCTGATTGTGTCTCCCTGTCTCTAGAACTCTTCTTATATACACACACTTGCCTCCTGTCTCAGCCAATCTCCTCTTGCCACATCAGCAACAGGAGACAGAGCTCACACCTTCCGTACTTAGCCCTAAGTTACTAAGGGCTAAGTATCTGCTAAATACTGTTACAGAGTGTAGTGAGCAAGTGAATGAAAGTGACCAAAAGAGCATGAAACAAAACTCCTCTAACCTCCTCCATCTATCTCCTTCACCCTCCACCTCCACCAGTATCTTCTGTTAGCTCAAGATATCTTATATCCAAGGTAAATACACACTTTATCAAACCAGTTTATCTCTTTACATTCTCTTTTATTATGTTTTTATACAATATTTGTTATTTATAAATACTTTTTCTTATTAAAAACAAAAAAATATCAGGGTGGCATTTTGGGGGTTGGAATGGATTAATGGCATTTCAATCAGGAAAATTGATTTGATATATGAGAAAATTGAGTTATGAGCTCAGTAACGGAAGGAATTAAACTCATAAGTCAAGTTACCACTGTACAAAGAAATGTGGTGAAGAGTTTTCTCTCTCCTCTCCTTATCAAGTGCTATGTAATGGTAGATCAAAGAGGCATTTGACAATAGAGAACATACATTTGAATGTTATCTGAGAGGAATTTTTGTTCCTAAACCTCTACCATTTGTGTAGAAAAGTAGACATTTTGAATTCCTAGGGTACTATTGTCCCTGGGGTGCCTAGGTGGTACAGCGGATAGAAGACTGGGCCTGGTCTCAGCACAATCTGAGCTCATATCTGACCTTAGATACTTACCAGATATGTGACCCAGTGGAAACTCTCTTAACCTCATTTTCCTCAGTTTATTCAACTATGAAATGTGCCAGAAAAGGAACTGTCAAACCACTTTAGTATCTCTGCCAAGAAAATCCAAAAATGGGGTCATGAAGAGCTGGACACAACTGAGCAACAATAACAGCATGATCCTTAATCCTTACCTTCTAACCAGAGAATGAATGATCTTTAGGTTTTGCCTCATGTTTTATACCAATTCAAGCCCCCAAATTCAAGAGTTCTGGAGAATTAATCTTCCAGAAAGAGTAAATTATTTCCAAATCTATGAATAAAGAAGAAAACCATTTCTTCTGTGAATAATATGTATATAGCATTCTATGAATAGGGCAAAAATCAATGTCACTTTTACACTTACAAGCCTGATGGGATGGAGATTTTTCTATTCAGTAGCCCCCAAAGTATGTTGGCTTTTCCTATGGAGTTTAAATTGCAAAGTGATTCTATGTGTCTTAGGGAGATTGGAGAGTACTTTCTGGGAAAGAGAAATTCATGGGAATGAAGAAAATCACTCAAATAAGTTTAGTTCCCTTTTGGAGGAGTGAAGGAGAATGACCACTTTTTAGTTCTATGTAATTTTGCTTCTATTTATTAACTCTTGTGAGTCTCCTATATCTTACATTTATTTTGCAGGGTAAAATAAAAATTGCAACACAGTCAGTATTCATAGAATAAATTGAGTCTGTGTGGTAGCTGAGGATACTTTAATATGTGGAGGCCTCTGAATATGTGCCATACTTATGTTTTTCTGTGTACAATGTCCCAAACTAAAACATCACTGGGAACAAGAAGCCAGGGGAAAAAAAAAAGGAACAGACATTATTATGGTCAGTTCTCATGAGTAAACCCAGTAAGTCTGAGCAAAAGATATTGGACAAGTGAGTGGTTTGGCACAAGGGTCACATTAAAATGGTCACTGTGTGTTTGTTATTTATATTTTGATATCTAGATTCTAAATCTTCATCTCAGAATATGAGTCAAAGGGGCGCTCTATTGCACAGTTCATTACAAATCATCTTGACTTAATCTTTCAATAAGCAAAACTTTTTTTTTTGCTTGATGTCATCATTTCCAGGAGCTCCCTACTATGTAAAATTCCTGTTCCAATAAATATCGGCAATTCTTTATAGTTCATCATCTTAGAGTTTTGCTTAGAGTACTGACAGATAAGGTGGTTTATTCATTAGCACATGAAATTCTTGAGGGAAGGGAATGCTTTTGCTTTTCTTTGTGTCCTCATCATAGTAAATACTTAATAAATATCTATTAACTATTGACTGACTAATAACTAACAGCTATTAGTATAATTGTATCAGAGACAGTATTTGAACTTAGGTCTTCTGTCTTTGAGGTTAGTTTTCTGTTCATTATATTCCTCATCCTCATTACAGACAGATTTTTCAGTGGGTAAAAGATCACATAAGCTTAGTAAAAAATAAGATGTTGATAATTTTAACATAGCAAATAATGACCACAGAAATGGAACAAAGAGGATACACACATACACATATTTATACAAACACACACACACATTTATATACACTGCTAAAAATCAACTACATCTATAAAAGAATAATAAATCTTCCCAAAACATGAGCAAATTGTTGCTTGAGATTCAGGTGATTGTCTAAGTGTATCCAGACCCAAAAAGAAAAGACATTGGTCTTCTGCCATCATGCTATTTATTATTCTAATTTTATTCTAGACTTGGGGAGGGGAGATACGAGGAGAGAGAAAGCTTTCTTATATTAGGTTAAAGGAGTGAGTAGTAGCAATTGCCTGGTCAAATATACCACTCTGTATTTATAACCACTCTAGGCCCAAGGGAGATTTATTCAAAAAAGAATAAGAGTGCTGAGATAGTGTAGAATCCTATTAGCTCAACTAGCATATTTTAAATTTCAAATGGATAGCAACTTATCTGAAATATTTTCCAAACATCTTTGTTATATAACAACATTCATGATCCTCATGTAAATTTTCACTTCAGAAGAATAAAAGTATTAGAATAGTACTTTAAATGTCTTATCATCCCTGGACTATTTGGCAGTGATATCTATCTATATCTATCTATCTATCTATCTATCTATCTATCTATCTATCCATCTATGTATCTATCTATTTATATTTAGTTTATACACACACAGAGAGAGAGAGAGAGAGATGATTCTACCTATAGAGATAGATATATAGTGATTTCTACCATTTGCAGTATATTAGTTGCTTTGTGAATTTTTAAATTCTAAAATTTGATTCTACATTACCTGCCCAACAAGATTGAAGAGTGTATATCTTTTTAATCATTACAATCTCTTAAAGAACTTCAAAAGAAAAATTATTCACCAAAGATGAAGCAACCTCAGCTGACTCCATGATCTAGAATACCAGGAACCAAAAAGAAGCTTAAAATTTTCTGAATGGGGGGAGTCAGATTCAAGATGGCAGCATGGAAGGAGGAGAACTCCACAACTCACCCCATAATCACTTCAAATACCTATACAATATGACTCTAAACAAATTTTAGAGCTCCAGAACCCACAAGAATACAGAGAAACAAGGCTCCTGCTGAAGGCAGCCTGACAGACAGACAGGAAGGGCTCATGGCAGAGCACTGAGAGCCGAAATCCAGCCCTGTAGCCCCAGGGTAGCCAGGATAAGCAGCAGCTGGAGCTTTCCAGAGAGTACATCACCAGCAGCTATGGCAGTTTCCAGAATTATCAACCCATAAGAAATAAGGACAAAGTGAAAGGTTAGTGGAACTTGGCTAAATTAGGGAGAAAGGAGCTGTCTGGCCAATTGCCCCCAGAGCAAGAAGTAGCATAGCTGCCCTGCAGCTGCATCCACATGGCTGCTTCAGAGCTTCAGGGCTGCAGATTGCAGGGGAGCCAAGCGATCATTCAGAGGCTAAGTGCTCTTGCCTTAAGCTGCCTGTTTGGGAAACGTGGATTTGGGTGGTGAACCTGAGGTATGTGACCAGTCAGCCAAAGTTGATGGGGGCTGCAAAGATGGTGGCCTCCTAATAGCTCTGGCAGCTGCAAAAACCCCAGTGATTTGGGACAAAGCTTTTCCTCTGGAGAGATCTATTGTGCCTCAAAAATCAAGTTAATTGACTGGCAATGTGAGCAGGAAAAGGAAGCAAACCAAGCTCAGCAATCGAACTTTAGATTCCTTTTTTGGATACAAAAAGGCACAAAGCACAGAATGAGAACAAGACAACACAGTCAGAACTACCACACCAAAAGCTTCCAAGAAAAATAAAAACTGGATACAGGTCATAGAGGAGTTTAAGGAGGATTTTGAAAACCAAATAAGAGAAGTAGAGGAAAAACTGGGAAGAGAAATGAGATTGATGCAAGAAAATCATGAAAAGAGAGTCAACAACCTGA
>CM053582.1:278845715-278875549 GCA_028627135.1 Pseudochirops cupreus | reverse complement strand
ATTCTTTATGAAAAAACCTGAGCTGAACAGAAAATTTGACTTTCAAATATAAGAAACAAGAGAAGCATGAGACAATAAACAGAAACAAAGAAATTATAAGGAACTTATTGAAGTTGAACTACTTACATTCCTACATAGAAAAATAATTGTAACTCATAAGACTTTTCTCAGTATAGAGATAGCTGAAGGGAATGTGTGTGTGTGTGTGTGTGTGTGTGTACATGTATGTATGAGGATATATGTTTATATAAATATAAACAAATATAAAATATTATATATACATGTGTGATTATGGGAAATTGTATGTTCATGTATGCATAGACAAAGGGCACAGGATAAGTTGAATATGAAGGGATGATATTTAAAAAATAAAATATAAGAGACAAGAGAGGAATTTATTAGGAGAAAGTGAAAGGTAGATTAGGTTAGGGTAAATTATCTCATATAAAAGAGGCAAGAGAAAACTGTTACAATGGAGGGGAAGAGCAGGAAGGTGAAAGGGAATGGGACAACCTGATTCTCACTGAATTTCACCTAAGGAGGGAATAGCATACACACTCAATTGGGTATCTTACCCTATAGGAAAATAGGGAGTAGGGGATAAGAAGGGGGAGGATAGGAAGGAAGGCATATTGGGGGAGAAGATAGTTAGAAGCAAACATTTTTGAAAAGGGATAGGGTCAAAGGAGAAAATAGAATAAGTGGGGTGCAGGATAGAATAGAGGTTATTATAATTAAGCTTTCACAATATAACTACTATGGAAAAGATTTGTACACATGTACAATCTATATTGCATTGCTTATCTTCCCAATGGGGGTGGGTGAGGAGGGAAGAAGGGAAAAAATCTGGAACTCAAATTTTTAGAAACGATTGTATAATTTTTTTTACATGCAAGTGGGAAATAAGATATATAGGTACTGGGGTATAGAACCTCATCTTGCCCACTAGAAAGTTAGAGGGATGAAGAGGGAGGATGTAAGAGAGAACAGAATGGGGCTAGGAGCATTGAATAGGCTTGCTCTTTTGGGGTGGGGGTAGTGTAAAGATGGGGAGAGAAAAAATTGTAACGCAAGATCTTGTGGAAATGAATATTGAAAACTAAAAATAAATAAATTAAAAATTCATAAAATAAAAATATTAAACAAAATGAAATTCAACATCCTCAAGTAGACAACAACTATTTCCTTGTATAGACACAAAATCTCTTGGCAATAACATAGATTAGTGTTATATTTTACCTATCATTGTTAGGTGAATTAAAAATTGGTCAACTCATAGTCACAGGACAGTAGATCCAGCCCTGCAAGGCACATTGGAAGTTTTAATGTACAACTCATTTATTTTACAGATGAGATAAAGGAAGCCCAAAAAGATGAATAGACTTATCTGTGTAACAAGGGTACAAAAGATCAGAGACTCAGAGATGCCTAAACCCAGACTCTCTAATGATAGATTTAATGCATGTTCATAAAATCTGAGAGTAATAGGTGCCTTAGAAGTCATCTAATCTAATCTCTGCCTTGATATTGGGGATAATAGAGTAGATCATGATTTCACTAGCACAGAGAATTATATGGTCAGGAATCTCCCTTTACTTATGCAGGCCAGCACCTTTTCTAAACTACATCTTCAAGAGTTTCCTAGAACACTAGAAGTTAAATGAGTTGCTCAGGATTACACATCCAACATATTTTAGAAGTAAGGCTTGAATGAATTTAAATATTTCTGGTTTAGGAAGCTGCTTCTATATGCTACATGACCCTACCTTTCACCTTAACAGTAATGATAATCACAATCTATGTAGTGTTTCACAATTTATAAACTGCTTTCATAACATTTCACTTGTACTTTATAGCAATCCTATGAGTTAAATGGTAAATGCTGTGACTATTATTATGCCCACTTTACTGTTGAGAAACCTGAGTCTGAGAGAAATTTATTGATTTGACAAAGGCAACGAAGTTAATTAGTGGTAGAAATGTAGTTCAAACTCAGGATTTCTGACTCTCAGTTCAATTCTCGTTTTTAATGCTATCAAGTTGCATGAGTCATTTCTCCCTCTTTTAACATTCTCCCCTGAGTCTGTTTTAACATCTCCAGTTATGGGAAACTTAATACCTCACATGATAACCCATTCCATGTTTGAACATCTCTAATTGCTTAGAAGTTCTTTCTTTACTGTAAGTGTGAATTTTCTACCAAGTAATTCCAACAAATCTGCTGAACTTGCACATTATACCCACGAAAATATATCAGCTGACTGTTGCTCCTAATGATCATGTCTTATAAGTATGAGGAAAAGCTGGGAGGTAAAAAAAAAATGGGAATGCTTGAAAAAAGACAAAAAAATCATGAAAAGTCAAAGATTTCTTTAGAAGTTGCTTGGTAAGATGTCTTCTTTAAAATATGAGGCATTTAAGATCAGAGAAAAAATGACTCCTTAACAATATAAAATGTTCAGAAATGGAACTAACTGCTACAAAAAATTATAAGATTCTTGTTACTGTGGTATTTAAATTGAGGTTGCCTGAGCATCTGTAGTATCCTACTTTGTGCTCCCTCTCCTAATATTCACTAAAACTACAAAATTTTATCCCTAGATGGAATCTGGCTACTTTCCCATAAAAGATCTTGGGGTAACCCTAATGAATTGCACTTTTCTTGTACTGCTCTTAACAAGCCTAAACCTGGTGTCTTCTCCATTGATTAGTATTTAACCAGTCAGAGTTAATTAGGTTTTAGAAAGAAGTATTTACTGTGTCAGAATATGACAACATTTTGCACAAAATATCCCCACCAAAAATGGTATATACTATATCACAATTGTATAAAGCATCTATGGGAAAGTGCACTTAAGCTTAAAATGTGTATGTGGGTGGATGATTAGCTCATGGATCATAATTCATAGGAGGCCTTTTCTAACTTTGTAAAGTCTTTATGATCCTTATGAAATTCTCATTATTTTTTTTTTTTTGGAATGGGAAAGACAAGGCAATTGAGGTTAAATAACTTGCCCAAGGTCACGCAGCTAGTAAGTGTGTCAAGTGTCTAAGGCTGCATTTGAACTCAGGTCCTACTGACTCCAGGGCTTGTGCTCTATTTACTGTGTTACATAGCTTCCTCTAAACATAACTTTCTCCTGGGCTCTATGGAATGATGCTTTTGTGAAGCCAGTAGGTGTACTTATGTTGACCTTTCTATGTCACACTCAGACATAAATTGTGATATCATAAGTAAATTAGGAGAGCAAGGAATGTTTTACCTATCACATCTATGAAGAAGAGAAGAATGTATGACCAAAACATTATAAAGCATAAAATAGATCATTTTGATTAGAATAAATTAAAAACAAGATTTTGTGTTTTCCCCCCACAAACAAAACCATGCAAACCAGATTTAGAAGGAAAGTAGGAGGATGGGAAACAATTTTTACAGCAAGTGTCTCTGATAATGGCCTTAATTTTTAAATATGTAGAGAACTCAGTCAAATTTATGAGACTATAGGCCACTCCCCAACTGATAGTTTAAGTATATGAACAGATGACCTTCAGATGAAGAAATGAAAACTACCTATAGTCATATGAAAAAATTCTCTATAGCTCTTTTTGATTAGAGAAATGCATATTAAAACTATTTGAGGTACTACCTCACATCTATCAGGTTGGCTAATATGACAGAAAAGGAAAATGATAAATGTTGTAGTGGATATGGGAAAATTTGGACACTAATGCATTGTCGTTGGAATTGTGAATGATCTAACCAATCTGGAGAGGAATTTGGAACTATGTCCAAAAGGCAATCAAGATATACATGCTCTTTGATCCAGCAATATAACTTCAAGTTTTAAATCCAAAAGAGATCATAAAAAAGGGAGAAGTACCTACCTGTGCAATAAATATTTATAGCAGCTCTTTTTTGTGGTGGTAAAATATTGGAAATTGAAGGGATGTCCAACAATTGGGGAATAGCTGGACAAGCTTTGGTATATGAATATAATAGAATACTCATGCAATAAGAAATGATTAGCAGACATTTCAGAAAAACCTGGAATGACTATTATGAACTGATGTAAAGTGAAATGAATGGAAACAGAATAACATTGTACATAGTAACGGTAACTTTGTGTGATGATTGATATGAATGACTTAACTCTTTTCAGCAATACAATGATCCAAGACAATTAGAAAGGGCTCATGCATCTGCATGAAATGCTATCTGCATCCAGAGAAAGAACTTACAGACTCTGAATGCAGATCAAAGCACATTATTTTCACTCTATTTTTTTTTCATTTTTTCCCTTTTAGTCTGTTTCTTCTTTCACAATATGACTAATATGGAGATATCTTACATAAATAAACATATATAACCTGTATCAAATCATTTACTGTTTTTTTTGGGGGGTGAGGAGGAAAGGTGGGAGAAGTATTCAGAACTCAATTTCTTTCCAAAGATGAATGTTAAAAATTGTATTTACGTGTGACTGGAAAAAAATAAAAACTATTAAAAAAAAAAAAGAAAGTTCACATTCTCTGAAGTTACTTTTACTAAGTATATCTAGGTCTTTCTTTCTCAACTCCAAGTTAGATGAATTAATATTTTGTTAATGGTACAATCTCTTCAATAGTATGAACAGTGGTGGGGTGGGAAAGTATGACATTCTGGCCTCACTTCATCACTTCCCCTCTTATTGCTTTCTCCTATGAGTACAAGGGATTTGCGTTCTCCAGGTACTTTCAAAGCTCCACTCCCCTTTTATCTGAATCCCTTTTTTGATATGCATACAGATATACACATACCCATACATATATACATGTCCATATACATACATACGCATATGTGTAGATACACCCATAGTAATATATAGAAATGCTATCAATTACCATACATTTCTTGAAAGTTATCATTTGATTTTGCCCACTGTCTGAAAAGTACTTTATTCTTGCCTAATTAATTAAACATTTTCCCTAATAGTTTATATGTTTGATTGATTGATTCAATCAAGGTGCAAGTATATAAGACTCATTAACATATAGTTTATAAGATTATGTGATTAATTCTGTAACTCAATCAAAGAGATTCTACAACTCAGTTGAGGTCTAGAACATCCCCTTAGTGACATTAGCTACAATAGAGAGATGTGGATAATGTCTCATGATGTATCCATGTTGTTTTATATTAATTAGTTAATAAATATAATTTACTATGAACCCAGCTATAAAAAATTCTTTAATTTTGACAGATCTTTCTAAAGTCATTTTTAAATATAAAATGTTCTGATTCTACTTTTTTTCTCACTCCAATTCAGATATTTTTCATTTTTAAAATTGAAAGTACTGACTTACAGCTTCTTGGAAAAGTATCCACATAAGAATACATATTATGAAATGGTTTAAAAATTAAGACCTGTTTAATATGAATCAGAGTTCCTTTGTACAGGAAGGAAGCATGGACTTGCTTTGGCATCTGCAGATGATGACTATGGAGGTAGAAAAAAGAGAGTTTGGAGCCAATGTACTAATTTATCTCTCTCATATGGTCACCTTTGGTCAAATGATGCACTGATTGATAAACCAGCATATACAGTGTTTCAAAAGTGATTCAGGAAAAAAAAAATATAATTCAGCAAAATGAGACAGACCCCAAGGAAAACACCTGTAGTCATTATCCAAAGGGCAGAGGCTGAATAGTGTGGACAGATTACAAACTATGCATGAACTTGCTTAATCAAATTTCTATGCACAGGAAATAATTTCATATAACACAATGTTACAAGACGGGGTAGAACTATGTAGTGTTTCAATAATGTGTATATTTCAAGCAATGATGTTTTACTGTGAAATTGAAGATGCTATTAAAAAATAAGGCAAAATTTCATCTCATTCAGTTCACTTGTCATCTTAAGAATGCCCACTAATTTCATTTTACATTTTATCAGGCTGGAGATAGGGGTTTACTATTAAATCTTTAAAATAAAATGTGATCAATATCTAAGTATGAAACAAAATCTCTAACACTTTACTGGGAACATTTAAACTCTGAGATTTTTAGGCATGATGGTCTGTGAAAGTAATATTTTTATGATCTCTGTAACTTTTTGCTTTATACAGGATAGCAATTTTTAAGACATAAGTTTTGTGTGCTTTGTCTACAATGGTACGTAATGTATTATAGCATAATGTACGGTAATTACACTATTGGCCTGAATACATCTTATTACCCCAATTAGAATTCGAGCTCCCTGAGAGCAGGGATCATCTCTTTCACATGGTAAGTACTTAATAAATAGTTTGCCATTCATTCATCCAATTATTTCTTTATATAAGTAAGATTGCAAGGCTTAAATTTTCTATTGGCTCTAATTTTCATTTCTGTGAAAGTCTTCATTTTGTTCTGTCTCATCCTTCAGATTTTTTTATTATGCTTTTTATTTGCCAACTAATTGCTCCTCTCTGCTTTAGAATTCCCAGTGCTAAATAGGGAAATCCATATGATCTTCTTCTTAGCTTTTGAATCCTGCTCTTTGCACTTTCTGCAAAGTTTGCTATTTATCATTTCATCCTGAAGCAGTGACAAGAAGTCCCTTTTCATATGCTTAGCTATGTGTTTCCACCTTCTGAAATCTTAGCCTTAGGGAAAAACTTCAGCATTCTTCCTCATTCCTGAGAGAAATAAAATTCTTTCTCTTGAGTGATCTCACTAGCCATTTAGTACTTAGGGTACTGCATCACACATTTCTTATCAATTATCAATAAGCCATGTTATTCCCTCAAATTATCAGGAGTCTGGGGCTGAAGATATTACAAGGTTGTCAGGACAGTGTTCTATGGCTGCCCCAGAGCTGAACTCATTAGTAAAGGGGCTCCTAGGTGACAAGTGTTTTGTCTAGCACTATACCCCAACTCTCTTCATAGATTATTGTAAATTTCTCCCCCCCTCCCTTTAAATGAACCTGAGCACTAGTTGACTTAACCCTCAGGGAGCATAAATATGGTGTAAAATGAAAATGCCTTTGGTACCCAAACCATATTTTAATAAGAAAGGTAATACATCTGAGTGCTAGGTAGTGTCACTTACAGCTTACTTTCTCTAAGTATCTACATAACTCACTAGTTTTCCATTTCAGGAAATAGTAAAGAAAACTTTATTTTTATTCAGTCTTTAATTTCTATTAAAAACTGTAATTGTCATCCTGGACTTCATACTGTGGAAATTTATCTATTTGGTCTGAAAAAGGATCCGTGTATCATTGAACACGCTTTTTCTTTTCAAAGAAATATTATGCATATTACTGTAACTCAGTTAATAATGATATAGTATCAAAAATTAATACAAAGAAACCATAATAGCACTTTCTGTCAGGTGCAAGTGCTTTATAAAAACTGTTTCATTAATTCCTGCATAGTACTCTGCAAGTCCCTTGCTATCAAAGCAATTTTAGTCCAAAAAGATACAATATATGTATTTCTATCCCCTTTTAGATTACCTTGAGGTCATGCAGAGCCAGGATCAAGAAATGGTACTGTTTGTCATAGCTAATATGAGTGCCCTCTGGAAGCAAGTGACAGAATATTACTACTATTAAAATTTATATGATGAGCCAATCATTGAAAGTCTCTGGGCACATTTGCAATCATAGCTAGATTAATAAGGCTCCTGTGCCTTTGGACATTCTCTTTTACTCCCTCCCTGCCCTTATGTTTCCTAATGAAAGTAATATTATAAATAGTTATGTTTTGTACTATATCATGAAGGTCCAAACATTGGTGCTAATAAACTCCAGAACTCACTCTGAAAGGTGCTAACAGTACAAAGAACATTAAATTCACAATCAGAGAACTTATATTCTCATTCCCTCCTGTGTTGGATCTTACTTATACGACTTTGCACAAGTAGCTTTACTTCTATGGATCTCAGTTTCCTAATCTGGAATGTTGGAACCTTGGACTAAATGACTACAAAATCCTACTTCTAAATATGATGAGCCTCACCCTCATATAACAGCATTAACTATTTCAGGGTTACTTCAGATCCATCTGCAACATTATACACGACTCCATATGAAATTTTGATAGCTTGTAGAGGGAAACAAAATATAGACAGAAGAAAATAATTTAGGAGCAAAAGGAAGCATAAAAGGGAAATATGAAACACACATGACAACAATGACCTCAAACCTATAATATTAACTGATTATTTTAAAAAATAAATTACCAGTGTATATTCACATGGTAGGTGACCATATGAGAAAAGCAAATCATCACATTTTCTTTAAACTTTCTTTTCCCCATGCATAATGATAATTAAGAGCAATGTGACTCGCTTATCATTTCCACATTGAAATCTGACATCCATTCAAAGTTCTAAATTATTAGAAAACATACAAGTTATCAATTGATTTTTTTTTAAATTTTGAGACAAATTGTTAGGCATATTTTGGGGATGAAGAGCAAAGTAAGATCACTCTTTGACAGTGAAAACTAGGAGCAAGAGGGTAATTTAAATGACAAGATAATGAGCCACCCTTAATAACAGGATTTATTCAATAAAAATTAGACTCAGTCAAAAGGCTTTTCCAACAACCTAAAAGGCACGTGTGACCTCAAGGCCACAGGCTCTCCACCCCTGGACTGTAGTGATATTGAGAACTATCAGTTTCATATTTTTCTTCCCATCATATTTAATATCTGCCATAATAGATTGTTATGATGTTCAGTTGAGATGATGTAGGTATTTTGGAATTATAAAGTGCTACGTAAATTCTATTATTTAGCTATACATCACATTCTGTTTTGTGCATTTATTTATATGTATACTCATAGCCAAGCTAGGGTCAAGAGGTAGGGTCATTGTTATCAGGGAACATAAATTCAGTCCTCATTTTGTGGTCTTTGTTATTTACTCTCCTCCAGGTCACCAGTATCTCAAAGCTTGCAAAGCACCTATAGCAAGCAGCCTAGGCCTTTAAAATCATGCCTACTTGTTCCTATGGAAATCTAAGTGTTTCTTACCCCTATACTATCAGTCCCCTAGATGATTCCATTTGGAGACAATTGTCAAGGCCGTACCTTCAGGACAGGAACAATTTCATTTTTGTCTTTCTACCACCTATGTCTAACAAACAGGATAGGGATGAAAACTGAACCTTTGATATCTTTGGTATAGGAAGTCCTCAAAAAGAAACTCCTTCTGTTCATGTAAAGTGATATCTTCCCTGCAGTTACCAGTCTTACATAGTTGCCTAGAACCAAAGGTATAAAATTCAACTTGCAAAATGCTTGATCAAGGGCCCAAGCAGATTCAAATGTGACTAGGAAATTATTAACAGAATACATATAAGTACAATGTAACATAATGTCAATTTGTGTTTTTTTAAGTCAATCTGTTGCTGAGGGAACCATTTCTGCTTGATTTTGCCACCACTGGAGAAATGAGAAGTTAAGTGACTTCCTCAGAATCATGCATCCAGTATATTTCAGAGGCAGGACAGAGCTGGCAAATAACAGAGGCTTGATAAATGCTTGTTTCTTGATAGAAAATAATATTAATTCACAATTATGTAGTTCCTTGAAGCAATTGATGCACATCTATTATCTCATTTCCACCTCATGGTTATAGAATGAAGTAAGTTCTATTGCTTTTAGTATCCCCAGTTTACAGATGATGAAATGGGTTTAGAGAGGTTAAGTGTTTGCTAGTAAATTACAGAGATGGGATTTCAATCTGCCTCTGCCTGACTCTAGGTCTAGCACTCTATCCACTAAACTATACTACACTAACAGATGACTGAAAATGATCATGGCTAACCCTGAAATGCAGCTACAATTAAAATTGTAAAATAATAGATTCACTAAAGAAAACAAAAGAGCCAAGGAACACTTTGACTTTGAATATACTTGTATTTACTACTCATAGAAAGGCTAGAAGTGATTGCAATTATTTATCTGACATCAGAAAGCACTTGATCAGAATTACTGTTGGTTCAGCTTGCAAGTGAGACTAGTCTTGCCCCCATTTCTCTACAAAAATATTCCAAGTCAAGATTTTCATTGAAAGTATATGTAATCCACAAAAATTTTTCTTGGCAAAGTACACAGGTAAACATGTGAAGACCACTCTTACTGTGGGAGGGGAGAATATTCCTACCAGATCAGATTATTCTGTTACTAATGTGTCTAGTAAAGCAGAATAGAGACTCCAAATCCAGCATTATTTCAGCTTTAAAGTTGATGCTCATATGTCCTTCTACTTATACCTCTGGTTTAAAGATACAATTTCTAAGGTTACCGCAGTCATAAATACTATTAGATATACCCATGATAGTAAGCATTGAAATTTATGATCAAACAATCAGCAAACATTTATTGATAATTTGATTGAAAAGAACTGTGATGTAGGTCCTTATGGAGATGTACACTAAAAGGATACAATGCTTTCTAGATTTTAAAATTAGTTGGATACTAATTATTTGAAAACAAGAGAGAAATACAGAAAATAAAATGCCATTACTAGAGAATAAAATACTAAGTTATTTGTGGATGTAGGGAAATTAAGGTGTTGGGAATTCACAGAATGAATAAAAGTGAGACTTATTCTTGTATCATTATATTAAGGAAGGTTAAAGACCTAATTTGATATCTATTTATCAACCAAGCATTAATCACAAGCATTATGAAAAATTTTGGAGATTTAAGACAAAAGTGAAGTAGCCCCATGCCTTCCAAGAGTTTATATTCTCATGAAAAGAGAACTGGGAGAACATTTTATGAAGTACAAAGGGTGTGAAACACATGATACTTGGGGAAAGTAGATGGAGAAGAAAGTGGAGAGAACAGCTTGACGTTTATTTAAAACAATCGGTTCAAAATAATTTTCAAGGCTTACTTCAGAACTTAACATTTGTCCACAAAACTTTTTCTAAACAAACTCCCTATTCATAATGATATTTTCCTTCCTAATAAGCACCTCAGTAAATCTCCCTACTTATAGAATCATACAATTATAATTTTAAATCTGATAGGGACTTTAAATATCATCTAACCTAATTCAAATTCAGAAAGTTAAGTGAACTGCTGAAAGCCACATAGTTTGATACTAACAGAACCAGAAGAAGAATTCAGGTTTCAGTGTCACACCTTCTTATATGGTCTTAAAGGACAAACTTAGGACAATGTCTATACAGATAATAACTGTGATTAGTAAATTCTTATTTATGGTAGGGTGTGTAATTCTACCAAACCTTGTAGTCATTTATGTAGACATTGTATGTCCTAACTAGGAAATGCATGCGCAAATCACAACTATTTATGTATCCTATATTTTAGGAGTACAATAAACATTTATCTATTTGATAGACTGAGGATCTCAGTTAAAACAAATTGGTGTTTACTTATTGTTTATTATTGCTATGTAAACATAGCCACTATTAATTAATTTGATTATTCTTATTCCCAGGTTAGAGATAGAAAAACAATTTCACCTTCAGATTATGTCTATTGAATATCTTTCTATTGCATCTCTAATGGAACATGTTTCCAAAGATGTTCCCTGGACACACCCTGATGACTAACTCCAGTGATGTCTCTTAAGTCTATACTGAAGTTGTCATGGAGACCACAATCAGGTCCTATAGTCTTGCTTACACAGCTACAACGCTAACAGTGGTCATTTGAAAAGCAACTCTTGATGACCTGCTGCTAAGGTAATAAACTGAGGTCATTTATAGAGAAATTTTGTCAGTACCCAGGATTTCACAGATTAATGAATTCAGGGTTTACAAAGAGATGACCAATGAAGTAATCATTAATCCATTAACAAATCAATAATAATTGATATCACAATAAATTGATATCACAATAAACATTTATCTTTTTGATAGACCAGACCAGGCACTGAGTATATATACATATATATATATATGTATGTATGTGTATATATATATATATACATATATATATGCGTATACATACATATATATATATATGTAAGATGTTTGTGACCTGAAAGAACTAACAGTGTACTAAGGGCATATGTCATATTTCTGAATGTTAGTCAGGTCAGCACTTTGTTGTAGGTAGTCAAAAGACCATGGAACAGGAGATTGTTAAGAGCTTTAAACTAGGAATGACAATACTAATTTGACTTACGTTCTCTGAAAAAAAAATGGGAGAGAAGCTGGGGGAGTAGTGTCTCTAGAGCAGTAATGTCAAATTCAAATGCATCCAAGGCTTCACCAAACTCTACATAAGGATCTTTATGGACCTCATATACGTCTAGTTTTAAAATACATTATCTTTATTTTAATTTATTTTTTATTTCTTTTGTTAAATATTTTCCAATTATATCATAATCATATTCAGGTAATGCTTAGCAGTGTTTGATACCTCTTCTATAGAGAGCTGAATTTGGAGTGTGAGGAGAGGCAGGCAGCAACAAAGTAGGTGCCAAAGATACTCTGGTTAAGCCCTGGCATTTTGTTGGTTGGCTGGGTGGATAAAATCACATACTTTCTGGAGCATCTAAATATTCAGTAGCAGGCAGAGATGAAATTGATTCTTTCATCCTTTTACTACTCTTTAAATTTTACCATTATACACAATATTTATATCATCCCGTAATATGACTGAGATGCTGGAGGCTGGGATCTTTCACTTGATAAAGTGTTGTAACTTTTTTTCTAGCATTAGTGCTGATGATTCATGAAAAGCTATGACTGAAGAAAGGAGTATTCTGAGAGCCACATGGGAATTGTATCCAAAGGGCAAAAAGAATCTAGCCCCAAGACTGGCAACAGTTTGAAACTCTGGCTTTTCCCCATAAGAAATAATATTAGTTCATACCTTAACAACACATATCATCATCATTATTCACCCCAATACGGATTTGTCTTGATTGGTCTGGGACAAAGTTAAAGTGATGTCTCCCTTGACTCAAATTCCTAGGAGTCACTGGGTGTATTGATATGACTCCCTGGTAACCTAGGACATGAAAAGGTCCCACCAATGAGGCCCTTCTGATTTGGTGGATATATAAAGAATATGGAAAAGCAATATGGCAGAAACTAGTCATAGACCAATATATTACACATTTACCAAGATATGATCAAAATGGACACATGATCTATATATAAAGAAAGATAGTAAAAGAAAATTTGAAGAATATGGAATCTGTTATCTGTCAGACTTATGGAGAGGTAGACAATTTATGAATAAGTAAGGCAAAGAAAACAGTGTGAGCTTTAAAATGAATTAATTTTGATTACATTAAATTTAAAAAGGTCCTGTACAAATCAAACAAATGTAGCCGAGATCAGAATGTAAACAGAAAATTGCGGGGGGGGAGGCATTCTAGACATATTCTCAGATAAATGTCTCATATATATAAATAACTTTTTTCAAATCTATAAGAATATAAATATAAAATATAATTAATAAATAGTCAAAGGATATGAACAAGAAGTTTTCAGATGAAGAATTCAAAAAAATATTAGTCACTGAAAAAATTCTGTTATTATTGATTAGAGAAATGCAAATTAAAACAATCTTAAGATAATCATTTTACACCTATCAGATTGACTAAAATGAGCAAAGGAGGAAGTGACAAACGTTGAAGGGGCTGTGGAAAATTTGTGACATTAATTCACTACTGGTGGAACTTTCAAGTGATCCAACCATTTTTGAGAGCAATCTGGAATTATGCTCAGAGAGTTTTTTTAAACTGCCTAGACCAGTGGTTGGGGATATTGCAGCCTTGAAGCCTATGACCTTCTAGGTCCTTAGGTGTCACCTTTTAACTAACTCCAAGTTTTAGAGAACAAATCTTTTTATTAAGGGGATTTGTTCTGTAAAGTTTGGATTTAGTATATCCCTTTGACTCAGCAGTATCACTACTAGGTCTTTTTCCCAAAATGATTAAGTTAAAATGAAAATAACTTTTATGTTCTAAAATATTCATAGCAGTTCTCTTTGTGTGGGCAAACAAATGGAAATTGTGGGGATGCCTGTCAATCGGGGGATGGTTGAACAAGTTGTGGTATATGATTGTGATAGAATACTAGTATGCATTAAGAAATGATGAGCTCAATGATCTTAGAAAAAAAATGGATAGATTTACATGAAATACTGGAGTGAAATAAGTACAATCAAGAGAACATTGAATACAGTAACAAGAATAATGCTTTAAGATGAACTTAGAGTGATTAGCTCATTTTGACTATAATAAACACCCAAATTAATTGCAAAGGACATATGAAGGAAGATACCATCTGCATCCAGAAGGACTAAAAAACAGAAGAATAGAAGTATGTATACAATGGTTTTATGTATATGTACATATTTGTGTCTAATGGTATCCATCTCTCCCCTGGTGGGTAGGGAAAAAGAAGGGGGGGAGGAAAGAAGTTACACGATAATTTTATTATAGATTTAAAAGGAATAACAAGTTGTATACGGTCAATTTACAGTTTCATGTACAATCATCTTTTCTGTTCTATTATGATATGGCAATGCTTATTTTATTTCTCAGGTTTAGAATAAAATTGTTTTAAAAGAGAATAGGGAAGTCACTATATGATGCCTTGCAGTGCAAACTTGCTTATATCTGGAGACTAGGGTTACCAATGTTACAGACAAGAAAATTTCATTTACTTAGCTGTTCAATGAGCCCCAAGTACCCCATTTTGCCCTGTTATCAAACTTGAATTAACAGGATACTGGCATCAGACCTGCTTTAAACAATTGCTTCCCAATTTAGGAAAAAAAAATCAATAACAAGGCTCTCAACCCTTAATTTTATATTTTTTAGATATCATCACTTCATACTCAACTCACACCTGTGCCCTCTGCACACATGCACTCCTTCTAATGGCCCTAACAATGAGAGGGCTCTTATGATATACAAGTATCATTTTTCTCATGAAGGGATGTAAACAGTTTAATCTTATCAAGTTCATTATGGTTTCCCTTTCTTGTTTACCGTTTTATGCTTCACTTGAGTCTTGCATTTCAAAGTCAAAATTTCTATTCAGCTCTAGCCTTTTCATCAAGAATGCTTGAAAGTCCTCTATCTCATCGAATATTTATCTTTTCTTAAAGGATTATACTAGGTTTTGCTGGGTAGGAAATATTTGGTTGTAATTCTAACTCCCTTGCCCTCTGGAATACCATACCCCATGACCTTTGATCTATTAGTATAGAAACTGCTAAATCTTTTTAACCTGACTGTGGCTTCATGGTACTTGAAATATGTCTTTCTGGTTGCCTGAAATATTTTCTCCTTCACCTGGAAGCTCTGGAATTTGATTAAAATTTTCCTAAGAGTTTTCATTTTGGGATCTCTTTCATGAGGCAATTGGTGGATACTTTCAATTTCTATTTTACTTTCTCATTTTAGAAGTTTACGACTATTTCCCTTGAAAATTTCCTGAAAGATCATGGCTAAGCTCATTTGTTGATCATGGCTTTCATATAGTCCAATAATTTTAAAATTATCTCCCCTTTATCTATTTTCTGGGTCAGTTTTTGTTCTAATAAGATATTTCACATTGTCTTCTATTTTTTTTTTCCCATTGATTTGGTTTCACTTTTTTGTTTCATTATTTCTCATAAAATCATTAGCTTTCATTTGGTCAATTCTATTTTTAAGGAATTTTTTTTTCAGAGAGGTTTTATATTCACTTTTCCATTTAAACAACTCTACTTTTTTTTTTGCTTAATAACTATTTTATTTATTTATTTTTGATTTTCAACATTCATTTCCACAAGATTTTGAGTTACATATTTTCTGTCTTTCCCCTAGCCCCAAACCCAAAGATAGCAAGATTACTGAATACCCCTTGCCCCAATCTTCTCTCTCTTATATCCTCCCACATTCCACCCCCAACTTTCTAGTAGGGCAAGAAGGATTTCTGTACTCCAGTGCCTGTATATCATATTGCCCAGTTGCATGTAAAAATAATTTTTTAACATTTTTTTAAAATTTTGATTTCCAGATTCTTTCCATTCTTCCCTCCTCATCTACCCCCACTGGGAAGATAAGCAATTCAATATGGGTTGTACATGTGTAGTTATGCAAAATATTTCCATAGTAGATACATTGTGAAAGATTTATTATATTACCCTCCATCCTATCCTGCCCCCCACTTTTTCTATTTTCTACTTTGACCTTGTCCCTTTTCAAAAGTGTGTGCTTCTAACTACCTTCCCCCCAATGTGCCCTCCCTTCTATCATACCCCTTCTCATTCCCTTCCCCCCCACTTTCCTGTAGGGTAAGATATCCAATTCAGTATGTATGTTATTCCCTCGTTAATCCAAATTTGATGAGAGTAAGGTTGACCCATTCCCTTTCACCCTTTCACCTTCCTGCTCTTCCTCTCCATTGTAACAGTTTTTTCTTGCCACTTTTATATGAGATAATTTACCCTATTCTCTCTCGTTATCCTTATCCCAATATCTTCCTCTCTCACCTCTTTTTTTTTTGATATTGTCCCTTCATATTCAAATGACCCTGTGCCCTCTGTCAATGTATATATGTACATGCATTTACACACTCACATATTTGTTTATACACACATAAACCCTCCTATATATTTATATATATCTATGTATACATATATTTACATATATGTTCCCTTCAACTATCCTTATGCTGAGAAAAGTCTCCTGAGTTACAATTATCATTTTTCCATGTAGGAATGTAAATAATAGAATTTTAATAAATTCCTTATGATTTCTTTTTCCTTTTTACCTTATTTCTTTCTTGCTTCTTGTATTTGAAAGTCAAATTTTCTGTTCAGTTTCATTTTTTTATCAAGAACACTTAAAAGTCCTCTATTTCATTGAATGACTACCTTTTCCCTGGTAACATTATACTCAGTTTTCTTGGATAGGTGATTCTTGGGTTTAAGCCTAGCTCCTTTGATCTCCGGAATATCATGTTCCAACACTTCAGTCCCTTAATGTAGAAGTGGCTAGATCTTGTGCTATCCTAATTGTGTTTCCACAATATTCAAATTGCTTCTTCCTGATTGCTTGCAATATTTTATCCTTGACCTGGGAACTCTGGAATTTGACTATGATATTCCTAGGAATTTTTTTTTTGGGGGGGGACCTTTTTCAAGAGATGATTGATAAATTATTTCCATTTCTATTTTGCCCTCTGGCACTAAAATATCAGGGAAATTTTCCTTAAGAATTTCTTGAAGGATATGATTTCTAGGCTCCTTTATGATCATGGCTTTCAGGTAGTCCAATTTTTAACTTATCTCTCCTGGATCTATTTTCCACGTCAGTGGTTTTTCTAGTGAGGTATTTCCCATTGTCCTCTTGTTTCGTTTGTTTGGATTTAATTTATAGCATCTTTATTTCTCATAAAGTCATTTGCTTCCATTTGCTCCATTTAGTTTTGAAGGAATTATTCTCTTCAGCTGCTTTTTGAAATTCCTTTTCCATTTAACCAATTTAGCTTTTTATTATTTATTTATTTGTTTGTTTTGATTGGTGTTTTTTTTTTTTTTTTTTTTTGCTGGGGGTGTTGTTTTTTGGAGTGCAGTTGGGGTAAAGGGACTTGCCAAAAGTCACATGGCTAGTAAGTGTCAAGTGTCTAAGTCTGGATTTGAACTCAGGTCCTCCTGACTCCAGGGTCTATTCACTGCGCCACCTAGCTGCCCCTTCAATTTGCCTTTTTAAAGCATTTTTCTCCTTATTGGCTTTTTGGGCCTCTTTTGCCAATTGTGTTAGTTTATTTTTTTAATATGTTATTTTCTTCAGTATTTTTGGGTCTCCTTTAGCAGGCTGTTGACTTGCTTTTCATGATATTCTTGCATCATTCTCATGTCTCCTCCCAATTTTTCCTCCACTTCTTACTTGATTTTCAAAATCTTTCTTGAGCTCTTCCATATGTCCTGTAACCAATTCATATTTTTCTTGTAAGCTTTTGATGTAGCAGTTTTGATTTTCTTGACTTCTTCTGATTCCATGGTTTGATCATTTTTGTCCCCAAAAAAAGGATTCCATGATCTGATTGTTCTTCCTCTGCTTGCCAGACAATTTCTTGATTTTTCAGCTCTTTGCCACAATAGAACCCTGCTTCCAGAGTGGAGAGATCTATGTCCTAAATTGCTGGGGTTTTTCTAAATGTTTTCAGAGATATGAGGAGGTTGTCCTCTCTACAGCCCTCATCAGCTTTATCACACTGGATTTTCTCACTCCAGGACCATGACCCAAGGCTCTATGACCCATATCCAAGCAGGTCAAAGCAAGAGTGATTGCCTTTTCAATGGTCACTTGGTCCCCATGCAATATGCAGGTCAGTATCTCCAGAGTCAGCCACAAGGCAGTAGGAGCAGCATCAGCCATGTCTCCACCACCTTTAGCCCCAGGGGCAGGTATTGGAGCACACTCTTCTCCCCCCAGTTCCAACAGAGTCCCGCACTTACCTTTTATTTTCTCTTTGGTGTTTATGGGTTGAGAAGCCTGGAAAACCACCACAGGTGGAGGTGATTCACTCTCCTGAAATCTGCTCTGGCTGGTCTCTGCTGCTGGTCAGGGCTTCCCAAGGTTTGGATTCACACAGCTCATGTGGTATTCCACTTGGCTTCCAGTTCAGTGTGATAGAAGCTTCCTGTTGGCCTGCAAGGCTGCTTTCAGCAGGAGATTTGTTTCTCTCTGTCATGTTGTGGGTTCTGTAGCTCTAAAATTTGTTTAAAGTCATAAATTACAGGTATTGGAGGTGGTTCATGTGGGAGCTTACACCAAGTTCCTGCTTTTTTTTTATCCCAACTCTACTTTTTAAGTATTTTTTTTCTTCAATAAATTTTTATTAATTTTTCTCCAAATTGCAAATTCTACTTTTTAAGGCATTCTTCTCCTCTTCCTTTTTTGGACTCCTTTACCATCTAACTAGTCTGTTTTTCAAGATCTTATTTCCTTCAGTATTTTTTGTTTCTTTTACCAAACTGTTCACTTATTTTTGCAGAATTTTCTTTCATCACTCTCATTTCTTTTTCCAGTTTTCCTCTACCTCTCTTGCTTATTTTCAAAATCCTTTTGGAGCCCTTTCATGGCCTGAAATCATTTCTTATTTTTCTTTGAAACCTTGGTTGCAGAAGCTTTGACTTTGTTATCTTCTTCTGAGTCTGTTTTGATCTTTATTGCCACCATAGTAACTTTCTGTGGTAAGAATTTTTTCTGTTTTTTGATCATTTTCCCAGCCTATTCATAACTTGACTTTGATATCTTTGTTAAAGTAAGGCTCTGCTTCCAGGGTGGAAGGCGCACTGTCCCAAGTTTCGGGTATTTAGTGCATCTGTTTTCAGAGATACTTCTAATGACCTTTAAATTTTCAGTTCTTCCAAGGTGGTATGATCAAAGGAGAGGTATTTACTCTTTTTCTGGTCTGTACTTTTGTGGTCTGTGAGTGACCACAAACAATCTTTTCTGCCCTGAAATTTTGATGACCATCCCTATTCCATTGTAGCCAGCAAGCTCTGGTGTCAAAGTACTCCTCCTTTTCCTGTGATTACCACACAGGACTGTAGCTAGATTTGAGTATTGACAAAGAAACTGGATCCTGCCCTACATGTCAGCAAAGAAACTGCAATATTCTTCTGATCAACAACTGTTCAACCCCCTTCCACTCTCTGGGCTAAATGCTCCAGGAACAGTAGCAGCTGCCATTGCTGCTCCTGCAGATTCAGTAGTTTTAAAGTTCTATGCCTGGTTTCCTGGGACCCCGTTTCCCGGATTGTGCTCCACTCTTACCCAGTGCAACAGACCTTTTCTTTCATCCTTTTAAGTTGTCTTTGGCTGGAAAATTATTTCACTCTGTCCTGCTATGAGTTCTGCCGCTCCAGAAATTGTTTTATAATATTACTTAACGGGTGTTTTGGATATTTTGGGGGAGAACTTAGGTGAGTAGCTGCCTTTTCTCTATCATCGTGGCAATGTCTGAACAAGGACATTCTTCCTCATGGTCCCTATTGCTAAAGTTAGGTAGACAAAAATATTTTCCAGTGATGAAGTGGCCATGCTCATAGTCCATAAAATATAACAAATAGACATGGGATGATTGCCAATTTGTAGGTAATTTCAAAAGTTCCACTTTTATTTCAAGAATTTATTTCTTCAAAAAAAACTTATATTTTTACTCTCCTGTTCACATTTAACACTCACTTTTCCTTTTCTTTCAGCAATATTACAATTCTCACATTTTCAAGTTCACTTTATATGTTCCCTCCTCTGCGTTTCTTTTCTTTAATTTTTATTTTTTACTACCACACAGTTCAGCATTGAATCTTATCTTGGCTTGTTTTTTTGTTTCTTTTGTTTTGTTTTTTTTCTCATTATTTTATGTCTACTACTTTTATCTCCTTCTCAAAATATTAAATTTCTTGAAACCAATGTCAAACCATAATAGTTTTTTTAAAAAATATTTCTTTGGACTTAAAGCCAACCTAGGTTTATCAAAACAACTTTAAATACCATTTGCTTATTAATTAATGTAAATTCATACATATTATTATGTACCAGAGTGATTGAAAATGCTTTGCAAATTTAAATAATTATCTCTTCTATAAAACTTATAGGAACAGTGGTCAGGAAGCTTACTATCTGAATACAATACAAAATGAAGAAAAATGAAACCCTTACAAAGAAATTGATAACAGTATATACATTGATTCTTTTAAAAAATTTTTTTTCTTAAACACCTCAAAAATGGTTTGTCTATAATAACAATAGTATTCTTCTTCCCCCCCAGTGGTCCAAAAAGATTTATTGACATGCCATGTTTTTACATTGCAAACATTTTCAGATTGCCCCCATCCTGTATATTTTTCTTGAATAATTTCTTGTAATGTTCAGATTTTGTGACTTGTCTTATTTTTCTGGGAGAGATAAAGTCCTTAGCTAATCTTTACACATCCTTGTCTTGAGATCAAAATGTATTGCTTAAATAGAGAGAATATGTTGTTTTAATATTATTACATTTGCTTTCTTCTCCTCTTTTTTGGGATGATCTTTACTTCTGTATTTACATTTCCTAGTAATTTTCTTTTGTTTCTTTGTTTCTACCATTATAAATTCAAGTTTGTTTTTTCACCATACTCTGTCAATTGTTTGTGCTGTGCAGGGCATAGACTCTGCTCTCATATTACTCATTTCTGTTTTAAATCACTCAGACAATGCATGTTGTAATTATATTATCTCCTCAAATTCTGTAGGATCCTCTCTCTCATCAAGTGGTGGATAATTTTCCTCCCCCCCAAAAAATTTATTCATAGAGTTCTGAATTTTATAAATCAGATATTGAGGTCATATTTCCTCCTGCTCTCAGTATTTTCTCTGTTCTACTAACAGTCAAGTTCTTTGAGTTTTCGTCTTCCTGAAGAACTTTTCAAAACTTGTCTTTTTTCCTTTTTTTTTTTTCACTTTTTGGTCATTTTTTGAACATTTCTCTTTTGATGGTATAACAGTAATGGAATTTGAAGATCTCTTTGTGTTGCTCAGCTAAGAGGTACTTAGTATTGAGTTTCAAATTAAGCCTCTGTTAAAGAAACATGAACCCCTGTTGCTGAAGTAACAGGAAGAAGATGAACAGGAAACCCATGTTGCTGACATGAAAGAGGTGCTGAATAGGGAGGAGTAATACTGTATATAAGAAAAAACCCCAAGTGGGAAAGGCAGAATTTCCCGGGAACTTGTGGTGGCAGAGCTTCTTCTGGGGGCCAGCTGAAGCTGCTGAAGAGATACTGAGGAGCTGCTGAGTCTGAGGAGCTGCTGAGTCTGAGGGACAGCTGGAGATTCTGAAAACTGAGGAAGCATCACTGTGGCATTGGTATTTTGTCTGTTTGTGGCTTTGTTAAGCTATGACTTCCCAACCATAGAGACTGTGGAGGATTTAAGCTGGACTGGACACTGTGAGCTTCAATGTGGGATAGGAACTGCATAGAGAGCTGGACAAGGAGCTGGGAGCTATATGCCTTTGAAGACAGGACAGTCTGTTGAATTCAGGTAGGAGCTGGGACCATGGATGGGGATCCAGGAAATCTGAGAGCCTACCCCAAGTCAAGCTGAAAGAAGACTTTACTTGGATACTGTATATTGACTGAGAAGATTGTGATTGACTTGTGACAGGGATGGATGGACTGTGTATTTTCTGATTATTGAATATTGAGTGATGAATGAATAGTGAGTGGTTTGAAAAGCCTTTGTAAGGATGATTGAATGATTGAGTTGATTGAATGACTGAGTAACTAAGTGATTCATTGATTAAATGATTGTACTTTGTTCAAAAGTATGTGACAACTACGGAGAAAACTATGAGACCATTTTAGTGATAAGTTGTCATGAATGCTATATTTTGATTATCCATGATAACGTGTAACATTGTGAATACTGTACCTTGATTTTCTGTGAATGTTTTGCTCTGAGTTTTCATTGATTAAATAGAGAGCTCACTATACTATGTAATCAGAACCTTGAAAGCTGTTCACAGCCCCAGTCTTCTGGAAAGCTGCTTGCATGTGGCTTTACAAATGGTGGTATCCCTGGGGGCTAGACCTCAAAATGAATTTGTTTCCCTTTTCCAGGCCATTTACATTTCACCAGCATAATAACTTAGCTACGACTGACTATAAGAGCAGAGAAGGGGGAGGACAAACATTGATTTTCTCTTCCCCTCTGGATTCTGGGTTCTTTGCCTCACATTTAGGAGAGGGTCATAGAAGTCTAATACATGGTATTTTGGCCATTCTCAAAGTTCCTCAGTTATCAGGTCGGATAACTCAGAGCACTGTCATGTTGCAGCTCTTAGAGGGGTTGACTTCTGTCACTTGGAGTATGGATCTCTGAGGCTTTGTAAGAGGTGGAGGAGGTGCAGGTTTGAAGTTGAGTTTTATTTCAAGGCCAGATAGGTACTCTTCCATCTTCCACTTTCGTTCTGTTGTTCTACTCTACCTCAAAGAACTTTTGTAGCCCAAAGTACTTCTGGGGCACTGGTCACTGAATCCCAAGACAACTTCCACAGTGTGGCACTGAGAAATCTACAGCACTGGTGAAAAAGAAAAAGTACAGGGGCCCCAGAGTCTGTGATTGGTTTTGCTAAAAACCTGTGGATGATTCATTTAGTACACCCTCACTAATAGTAATATAATGGGTGGTAAAGGAGGGAGTGATAAGTGAGCCCAATGTAGGCCTTAGTTCATTGTGTGAGGTTGTGTGTGTAGTTATATGTGTGTGTGTGTGTGTATATATATATATATATATATAGATAGATAGATAGATAGATAGATAGATTAGATAGATAGATATAGATATAGATATATAGATACATAGATATATATCTGCTGGTATTTATTTGTATTTTAAAACATTCATATTGATTGGATAAGTTACACAGTAAATTATAGTAAACATATATTTTTTAATTGAATTAATTGATATTTCAAGTGTTAAATCACATAGAAGGTAAAGAGAGTCAGTACAGGTCTGGGACCTTTTGAGACAATTTACAACTCAAATGTTTTACCCTACAGCTCAGTAGGTAGTAATAAAAGAAAACAGAAGGGTTTTTCTTATTTGCCCACAAAAAGCAACCCATTACCTAATGTTTAGAGTCAGTCTCCTACATGAGAGGCTCCATGCCAAGCTGAGCACTGTGGCAGACAAGAAAGCTTAAGGTACAGTATCTGCCCTCACAAAGCACACAAACAAGTAGGAGAGAGAAAACTTTCACATGTGCAATAAAGAGCAATAAACTACATGGTGGCAGAGGTTTGTGGTCTTAGCTAAATGTAATAAGATGGCAGAGGTGGCAAAGATCAGTTAGTCTGGAGTAGGCAGGGCAGGTTGTATAGACCTGAACTGTACCAAGGGGTAGGCATTTCAGGAACAGCAGAAAAAGAGGTGGAAAGGCAGAACTGAAGGTGGTATATGAAGGAACAGTGTGGAGTCTGGTCTTCCCAGAGCAGATGGGTGGGTCACAGTAATCTAAAGAGGAGGTAGGGAGAGGTTAAACTTAAGCTAGGGACTGTATAATTAGCCCAAGGAAGTCAAAAGCAAAAACAAAGGTGCTATATATACAGCTAATATTGATAATAGCAATCTTCATGGTAGCAAAGTCTGGGACACAAAGTGAGGGCCCGTCAGCTGGAGAATGACTGGGAAAAAAGTGGCATATTAATACAGGAATCCCAAAAGTGTTTGTGCAGTTGTACTAATATTATTAGGAAGATTACTGGGGAATATCATTGGAATATTATTGTACAGTAAGAAATAATGAAGAAACAGAATTTAGGAAAATGAGGAAAGATTTGTGTGAAATTATAGGGTAAAAAAAGCAGAACCAAGAGTACATGATACCTAATTACTATAATAATGTGAATGAAAAGGTCACTAAAAAGAAGCTGACCTCTTCAACTGCCTTTCAAACATCTCAAACTGATTCTGACAGACATCTTAAACTTAATTTATTCAAAATAGAACTCATTATCTTGCCCCCTAAACTCTCCCCACCCCCTACCTTCCCTACTACTTTTTAAAAATTTATTTATTTATTTATTTTCTTGTTTACATCATATATTTCCATGAGATTTTGAGTTGCAAATTTTCTCCCCAACTTTCCCCTCCCCACCACCTCAAAACAGCCACCCCACTGTATAACACCTCGCCCAATCTGCTTCCTCCTATGTCCTCTCCCATTGCCCCTATGACTTTCTGGTAGGGCAGGATGGATCTCCCTAGCCCAGTGCCTGTATATCTTAATTCCCACTTGCACGTAGTTTATGATAATAATAATAATAATATATAAATATGTATATATATATATATATACACAAATATATTTTTAACATTTAATTATAGAAGTTTAAATTCTAGATTCTTTCCCTTACTCCCTCATCACCCACCCCCATTGGAAGGACAAGCAAGTCAATACAGGCTGTACATGTGTAATTGCACAGAACATCTCCACAGTGGACATATTGTGAGAGACTGATTATATGTCCCTACTTCCTATCCCACTCTCCCCCTTGTTCTATGCTCTCCCCTGTTCTTGTGCCTTTACAAAAGTGTGTGCTTCAAGCAAGCCTCCACCCCACCCTGCCTTCCCCTCCATCATCCCACCTCTTATCCCCATCTCCCCTACTTTCCTGTGTGGCAAGATACACAGTTTAGGGTTTATGTCATTCTTTCCCTAAGCCAAATTCAATGAGCGTAAGGTTGACCCTTTCCCTTTTGCCTTCCTGTTTTTCCCCTATATTGTAACAATTATCCTTTGCCTCTTCTATGAGATGATTAACCCCATTCTGTCTCTCCCTGTCTCCTCTCATTCTAATCCTCTCCCACCTCAGAATTTCACCTTTTTAAGTGTCATCCCTTCCTATTCAATTGATCCTGTGCTCTCTATGTACACATATATACACATACTCAGATATGTGTTAACATGCATATATAAACCCTCCTATACAGGCACATATGAATGTAGACATATCTATCTATCTATCTATCTATCTATCTATCTATCTATCTATCTATCTATTTATCTTTCATTTTCTTCTTCTTCTTTTTTAATGGTTGCTATTAAGTTCTAATACCCTCCATATCTTGGAGTCATTAGTTTCGATTTGGTGTGTTTCAGTTTTCAGAGAGTACATACATTTTTTCATTAAAGTTTACTACAGCCTCAACTAAGTTATTTATTGTCCTTCCAATTCTTTCCTTAAGAGTTTTTATTTCAATTTCTTACCTCTTCCGTTATCTCTGTTAAATTTTAATGAAATCTGTGTGAAAAACCCATTCTTTCTTTTTTTTTTTTAGTGTCTGCTTCCAGAAATTATGGATTTAGATTTTTAATATATTTTATGTTGGTTGTTATTTTCTTTGACTTTTGCTTCTTTCCACCTATATTTCCTTAATTGGGGATTTATGCCAACTGTGCTTCAGGATGGGGTGATTAACCCTGTTTCATCTCTTTCTTGGTCCTTTGAGTTATTACACTGATTCCTATCATTAAGGATTTGGACTGCCTATATTTTTGATGTTTAAATGCTAAGTCTTTAAGTCTTTTCTTTTCTCAGAATAGCTTAGAATCCTGAACTACTAGTGTCTTGGAATTAACACTGAGTCATTTTATTGGTCCACATACATCGTCCTTCAGAAGCTTACAAGATTCCCAGGCCTTTCTGAGAAGCTTCTGGTTTTCATAGCATGGGTAGAGGGGAGCATAGTTTATAAATAATGCCAATGGACACAAAGCTTCACAGGTTATATTTATCCCTGATTTTGTTGGGAATGGGAGATATTCTCCCTAAATTTCCTAGGCAGTGGGTAATTAAGGATCTTTCCTGTAAATTACCAAGTACAGACATATCTTGTTTGTTACCACCAGTGGAATCTCAGGTTTATGGTCAGTTGCTGTTACTAACTCCTAATCTAATCCTATGCATTCTGAATGAGATAGGTTTTCCCCTTGCTCACCATGGTAGTTATTGCATTCCACACTGCTAAACAGAAGTGTTTGAAAAGTTTGAAAAACGTGAAAATCTCTCTGTGGTTTTCAGAAAGTGGAAACTTTTATTCTCTACATTTTCCTCTCTGTGATTGACCACCTTGCCAGTGAGTGAATCTACGAATTACTGAATGAATGGAAAAGCATTTTTAGATACTAAATATATACCAGACACTGGGATGTATGTTGTTGTTGGTCAATTGTTTCAGTCATGTCTGACTTTTTGGGACCATATTTGGGGTTTTTTTGGCCAAGATACTGGAGGGGTTTGCCATTTCCTTCAACAGCTTATTGTATAGATGAAGAACAGAGGCACACAGGGTTAGATGCCACTAGGGTAAGTAGTGGAAATATAAAAACAATCAAGCAAAACAGTCAATAACCTTAAAGACTTTTACTTTCTACTTGGGGCACACAATACATGAGATGAGCTGGAACTGATAAGTGGGTGAGAAGTTAGAGTAAATATGAAACAGCATAGTTTGCAGATGGTCACAATGTGTAGAGGAGAACTTGTTGGTACTGGTCACAATAAAGTGGTATATGAACTGTGCTTTGAATAATTAATAGCATCTAGTTAGAACAAGAAGGATATACTCTATTATAGAAACCATATGAGCTAAAAAGCATTAAATAAGGAATTGATGGAGTGTATGTGTCCATATATGTATATGTATGTGTGTGTATAAATATATATATATGTATGTGTGTGTATATATACATATATACATACACATATACATATAAATATATATATACATATACCTATGTGTAAGTTTTATGACTGAATTGAATAACCCTAGAAAGTCAGGTCAAATTCCTGAAGAAGGAAGGCTAAAAAGAAGGATACAATATGGTATAACTTCAGTAGAACTATATTTTAAAAGTTTTGAGATAGCAAAAATGGGAAAGCAGATGTTTGACAAGAAAGCCCTTTAGTAAGAGCTAAAATAAGATGAACTTATAGTTAGTATGTCTTCAGGGAAATAACCAGGTGACTGAAAGGTCAGAGGGAATTGTGAAAACATAAAGCAAAACAAGTGATAAGAAATAAAATGGTATTGGAAGATGGAGTGGTGAAGTACCACATGTATACTAAATATTTTTTTTGTTTTGTTTTGCAATTGCATAGTAACAACAACATTAAGGTAGCTGGACTGAATTGTCCACCTTTAGGGTATTATGATAATAAATCTAAATTTCGAGAGTAGGCATAATGCACTGAATGATGCAATTAAATCTTCTAAGCAATTTCTCAGTACATTTTGAGAAAAGAGTATTAAAAATACTGAAACAAGTATCAGATTCAGGCCTTTTGTGGAGGTGATTTTGTTTTATTTTACTGTAATTATACCTGCTCTTGGAGCTGGTGGAACTGATCAGAAGGTTAAAAAAATGCTTTAAGAAAACAGTTATGTCAAGTTATTTTAGAAGCATGTGGTCTCTTTTTTTTTTATTAATTATCATCCTTTTGTTTTGCTTGCATATTAACTTGACTTTATCTGCTTTCAAATTAAACTGAAATGTTTTTGGTTTTCAAATGATTCCAATTGAAAAATATAATGCAAATTACTCTGACTTGGACAAACACATAATCTAGCAGGTAAGTACATATTCCAAGTCACATTTATAAATTTTATTTCATAGTTCATGAACCTCTATATTTCATGAGTTTTGTATTACATGAAGTAAAATGTTTATGTAACATGTTAAATAATTTAAGTTTTTAACATGAATATTAATTCTAAGATGCATGAAGGTACTGTTCAATTATACGATTCTGAATGAAATATATGCATGTATACTCTATATGTGTTTATAAACATAAACACATGCAGGTATCATAATATAAATTATTAACTTTGTATGTATAATCATAGAGAAATTTAAGGTAGAAGATATAGCCAGAAATGTGAACTAAAAGAATTTAGCCAAGGAGTTAAACCAGAACACTATGATTTTACTTCTCTTTGTAGACATAGCTTTAAACCCACCAGATATCACTGTTGAAATACCTAACCTGGGACAAGATTTGAAAGATTCTCTAAGTTACTGTTAAATTCAGTCAGTCAATTAGTTAATGGCAAAGACATACTAGTATATTTCAAAATAGGATGTAAAAGAAAGTGATAATGTACTTAGATTACACAACTCTATACTGTTAGTTCTTTCAGATTAACCCAGACTAGGGGGGGGTCAGAGCCAAGATGGTGGCATAGAAGCAGCAAGGCTTGGCAGCTCCCACACAGCCACCTCAAAATAGCCATAAAATATGACTCTAAACAAATTCTGGAGCTCTAAAATGCACACGAATATATTTTCCACTGAAGGAAGCTCAGCTAGGAGGGACCATCGCTGAAACCAGCCCAGCCTGAAATCATGGCTTTGCACTGGGTGGGGCCTGACAAGCCAAGCCGAGACACAGCTGGTGCTTCAGGATAGCAGATCTGCAGCAGCTGTGACAGTTGCCAGACTTATCAAGCCATAAGAAAAAAAGGACTAAGTGAAAAGTCAGAGGAACTCAGCTAAAATTGGGGGAGAAGAGCAGATCCAGTCAAACTGCCTCCTGGGCAAGGAAGCAGCAGAAGGAGAGGCCCTGCAGGCGCCTCTGTGTTGCTGCTTCAGAGCTCCCAGCCTTCAGACTGCAGGGGGGCCAAACGATCGTTCAGAGGCCAAGTGCTCTTGTGGTGAGTGGCCTGGATCCAGATTGTGGTCTTGGGTGGTGGCCCTGGGGTGCATTTTCAGTGAGCCAAAGCTGGTTGGGGCTGCAGCAGCCTCCCAAAAGCACCAGCAGCTGGGAAAACCCCAGCGATTTGGGACAGAACTTTCCCCTCTGGAAACAGAGTTCCACAGAGCTAAAAAAGAGTCATTGCCTGGCCAACCATGAACAGGCAAAAGAAGCAAAGTAAGAAGAGCAACCAAACTCCAGATTCCTTCATTGGGGAAAAGAAGGATCAAAGCAGGGAATAGGGGGAAGACAACACAGTCAGAACTCCCGCACCAAAAGCTTCCAAGAAACTTGAAGATTGCTTAAAATCTAGAGATCAGCTTAAGAAGGATTTTGAAAACCAAATGAGAGAAGTGGAGGAAAAATTGGTAAGAGAAATAAGAATGATGCAAGAAAATCATGAAAAGACAGTCAACAAACTGACTGAAGAAATTAGCACCTTAAAAAATAGATGAACTCAAATGGCAAAAGAGACCCAAAAAGCCAAGGAGGAGAAGAATGCCTTAAAAAGTCAAATTTTCCAGATGGAAAAACAATCTCAAAAGCTTTCTGAAGAGAATAATTCCTTCAAAATTAGAGTGGAGCAAATGGAAGCAAACGACTTT
>CM053582.1:278801872-278845215 GCA_028627135.1 Pseudochirops cupreus | reverse complement strand
ACTTTTTCTTGATGTCTCATAGAGTCATTAGCTTCTACTTGCTCAGTTCTAATTGTTAAGGAATTGTTTCCTTCAAGAAGATTTTGTACTTTCTTCCCCCAATTTGCTCCATTTTCTTTTTAAGGAGTTCTTCCCTTCATTGAGTTGTGTTTCCTTTTCCATTTGGCCAATTCTATCTTTAGTGTACTTTTTTTTTTCTTTAGTATGCTTTTTTTTTCCATTTTGTCAATTGTATTTTTAAGGAATTTTTTTTCCATACTCAGTGCTTTTCCTTCCTTTTCCATGCTACTGACTCTCTCTTGCATACCTCTCATTTGTTTTCCTAATTTTTTCTTCTACCTCTCTTATTTGACTTTTAAAATCCTTCTTGAGCTCTTCCAAAAAGTCTTTGTGGTCTTGAAATCAGTATAAATTACCCTTTGAGGTTTCAGATGTAGGTATGTTGACAGTGTTGCCGTCTTCTGAATTTGTGTTTTGATCATCCCTCCAGCCACAGAAAGAATCTGTGGTCATTTTCCTTCTCTGCTTTTTCCTCATGATGTTTGCCTATTTCATGGCTTTTAAAGTTGAGCTCTCCTGCTGGAGCACAGGGGTCACTGTCCTAAGCTTCTTGTGTTGGTGGCCAAGAACTTAGTCCCTTGCTTTGGGTGCTGGGGCCCAGTTGCTGGCAACTGGATCCTGTAGGCACATGGAAACTTAAATGATGCTAAACTTGGGTCCTAGCAGTGGCGACTGGTGTGTTCTGAGGCCACATGTATTTTCTGCGGCTTAGAGCCTCCCAGTGAGTTGCCCAAACACCCTGGCACTGGGCTATACTTCCCTTTTATCGAGGTGAGACAGACCTTTCCTTAAGTCCTTCTAAAGTATCTTAAGCCAGAAAATTATTTTTCCTCATCGTTTTATGAACAAATTCCAGAATATGAACAGAATAATAGAAACTTCCTTTAACATTGTTTTGGAGGGAAACTGAGGAGACCTCAGGCAAATTCCTGTCTTCTTCCCACCATCTGGCCTATATCCCATCCACTCTTCACTTCTTGACATAGAGGTAATGAGTTTAAGATAAAAATGAAAAGGATATTTTTGGATATGACCAATGAGGGAACTTATTTCCCTTAATTCTATTTTATGCTAGTTTTGTTTTGTTTTCTTTTTAAATTGGAGGGAGAAGATTGAGCATAAGTGCTAGTTAATTAGTGGACAAAAAATAAAACATAAACACTAATATAAAAAGAAAAAACAACAACTTGATTTTGGTGAATATGCTCAGCATAATTGTAAAAAATCAGAACATTTATTCCTGGAATATTTTTTTGAATTCATGGAATCCCCTTATGATCCTAATTAACTGAATTTTGTTACTAAGGAAGTAATGCTTGTCTTCTTTTTTCCCAAGATTTTCTTGAGTAGACTTTTTTCTGTTCATAATTCCATTGGATTCAAATATCCAGAGACTTATTCAGAATGTTTTTAACTACATTTTTTTTTAATTCCATATTTTCAGATAGAAATAAAAGGATATGTAGAGAACACTGAAATAAGAGAGCAAAAATGAGAAAATAAATCAAGTCATAAGGAATGTAGGTCCTTATCTAAGAAACCTAAATTTTTTCGCATGCATATTTTTTTTATCTTTGCACATTTGCTGACTTCTTTAAAAATAACATCAGCTATGTAAATAGCACCATTTTCCAAAAAGAATGCACAAAAATTGCATTAGATTTCAATTTAATTTTCTTCACATTAATGAACTAAAAATATCAGGGAATAGACCAATAAAAATGAATTGTAATACTTTTTCAGCTGGAGATCAAAAAGTAAAAACTCTCCCTATCATATATGAATTTCTATACCTATTTCCTCATCAAATTTCAAAATTGTGATAGAAATAGTAGCACAATAATATCCAATATTTGGATATCACTGATTGTGTGTCAGACCCTATGCTAAGCATTTACAATTTGTCTATTAAAAATCAAATTTAGTAGAAACCATATGATTATCTCAATAGTTGCAGAAAAAGCTTTTGACAAAATACAACACCCATTCCTATTAAAAACATTAAAAATCATGGGAATAAATGGAGTCTTCCTTAAAATAATAAATAGCATCTATCTAAACCCATCAGCAAGTATTATATGTATTCGGGAAAAGCTAGAAGTATTTGCAATAAGATCAGGGGTGAAACAAGGATGTCTACTATCACTCTTGTTATTCAATTTTGTACTATAAATGTTAGCTGCAGCAATAAAAGGAGAAAAAGAAATTGAAGGAATTTGATTAGACAAATAAGAGACTAAGTTATCACTCTGTGCAAATGATACAGTCATATATTTAGAAAACTGTAGGGAATAAAAAAAAACTACTTGAGATAATAAATAAATTTAGCAAAGTTGCAGGATATAAAATAAGCCCACATAAATCCTTGGCATGCCTACATATTTCTAACCAAGCCCAATAACAAGAAATAGAAAGAGAATTTCCATTTAAAGCTACAGTACTCATTATAAAATATTTGAGAGCCTACCTGCCAAAACTAACCCAGGAACTATATGAAAAGAATTGCAAAACTCTTTTCACACAAAAAAAGTCAAGTCTTAATAATTGGAAAACAAATCAATTGGGTCTAGCTAATATAATAAAGATTACAATTTTACATTAACCAGTTTATGTACTTAGTGCGATACCAATCCATCTACCAAAAATCATTTTAGAGAACTAGAAAAAATAGTAATGAAATTCATTATGAAGAGCAAAATGTCCAGAATATCTAGGGAATTAAGGAAAAGAAGCATTAGCGAAGTATAATGCCATGCACTAGCAGCTTCCCAAAAGAATGCTACTGTGAAGGGCTTTTAAGGTTCTGATTACACAGTATAGTGAACACTCCATTTTTTCCATAACAAATCAAGGCAAACACTCACAACAAATCACAATATTCACAACATAACATCTTATCACAGAAAATCACAATATAGTGTTCACCACAGCTTAACATTTAAAATGGCCACAGTTTTCACCCAAGTGGCCATAGTATTAAGAACAAAGAACAAAAGAATATTCCTCTGGTTTCCCTAAGGGGGAAACCCTCCTTACTTAATCTTGCGATCATTCCACAATACAATAATCAATATTCCACTCATGAGGCAATTATAGATTAATTTAATCAGTCATTTATCTAGATACACTATTACTAAATATCATTCATCAGTAAGTACAGTCATTATAAAATTACATAAACCCTCCACCCCTAAGTGTCCAGTAAACTTCAGTTTCATCAGGCACTCTATATCTGAGAAGAGGCCTTTACTTCATCTTGATTTGGGGTGGTCTCTCAGATTTCCTGGATCCCCTTCCTTGGTCCCAACCCCTTCTTGAATCCACCAAAGAGATTCAGGGGCAGAGAGATCCCAAGTTCTTGTCCAGTCCTCCAGGCAGTTCCTGGTACACACTGAAGTTCACAGGGTCCAGAACATCTCAAAACCTTGACCACTTCTGTTGCTGGGGGACTCAAGGATCAACCAAGCCACAAACAAACAAAATCTTATCCCAGTCAGACTTCTTAAGTGCTCCAGCAGTTCAGCTGGCCCTAGGATCGAGAAGGAATCTTGGCCTTCTAAGCAGCCTTCCAGGCAACTTCAGCCTTCACCAGATTCTGGTCTCATAGAAAACAACTAAGTTTTCAGTCCAGCAGCTCAGCTTCTAGGCTCCACCAGGAGCCACCAGGAGGTAAATTCTTGATTTAGATTCCCTGTCTCTGGAACTCTTCTTATATATACACACACAGACACACACACATACACACACACACACACACACACACACACACAGACACACACATACACATTGGCTTCCTGTCTCACCCAACCCCTTCCTGTTATGTCAGCAACAGGATATAGAGTTCACACCTTCTGTTTTGTTGAAGAGGTATTTAGCCCTTAGTTACTAAGGGCTGAGTACCTGCTAAATTAATTACTATTACAAGAAGGTAGCCTAACCATACCAGATTTAAAACTGTATTATGAAGCAGCAGTCATCAAAACCACTTGGTAGTGGCTGAGTAGTAGAATAGCGGATCAGTGAAATAGAGTAGGTACATAAGACACAGTAGTCAATGACTATAGTAATCTACCACTTGATAAAAAACCAAGAGTCTTGCTTCTGAGATAAGAACTCACTTTTTAATGAAAACTGCTGGGAAAACAGGAAAATGGTATAGAAAGAAACTGAGCATAGACAAATATCTTAGAACATATAACAAAATAAAGTCTAAATGGGTTCAAGATCTAGTGATAAAGGCTGATACTATAAGCAATCTGGGAGAGCAAGGAGTAGTTAATCTGTCAGATTTATGGAGAAAGGAAGAATTTATGATGAAATAAGAGATAGAGAACATTATGAAATGAAAAATGGATAATTAATTACATTAAATTGAAAAGGTTTTGTGAAAACAAAGCCAATGTAACCAAGATTAGGAGGAAAGCAGAAAATTAGGAAAGAGGTTTTATAGCTGGTGTTTCTGATAAAGGCCTCATTTCTGAAATATTGTAGCAGCAAGCACCCTAGCATACTCAGGATGACTGCTAGAACAGGTTCTTTGATCTGATTTTCTAAAAGAAAGCAACCCAAAAGAGTTTAACAATTGTAGTTTAATCAAATATAGATATAATTCACTTAGTTCAGGGGAAAAAGTCAGCAACCTGAACTTCAGAAAACACAAACAGAATTACAAGGAGACAAAAAATACAGACAGAGAAAATAACACAGTTCATCAGAACAAAAGACAGGGCTTCTAACTGTCTGGCCATTCCTTCATACAGTGTTAGTTGCTGGAGAAAGAATAACCAACATCTGGGTGTTCAAAGGTGGGGGTTTCAATAGCTTCTTAGAGTATCATCTGACTAAATCACACAACTTATCCCATAAGTGAGCCCCAAAGTGTAACCTCCCGTCAGGGAGTATATGTAGCCTTCTCCAGGGTAAGATGGCATCACAAGCTTTGTTACCCACTGCCTAATTTTAAAATAGCCAAAGGTATGTGCTTTCTTGAAAAAGAAGCCTACCCTAAGCAAGCTATCTTTTTTGGGTTCCAAGTGAGGACCATAAAGGGGTAGGGAAAATCTTCAAATTAGCTCGGTTTATTAAGGGGCAGGGAAGATTTTCAAATTCCTTTACCATTATAAACATACAGAGAAGTGAGTCAATATATGAGAATACAAGTCATTCCCCAATTGATAAATGGTCAAAAGATATGAATAGGCAGTTTTCAGAGAAAGGAATTAAAGATATCTATAATCACATGAAAAAAAATGCTCTACATCACTGTTGACTGGAGAAATGCAAATCAAAACAACTCTGAGGTGCCACATCTCACCTCTCACATTGGCTAACATGACAAAACAGGAAAATGATAAATGCTGGAGAAGATGTGGGAAATTTGGGACAATAATGCATTATTGGTGAAGTTGTGAATTGATCCAACCATACTGGAGTGGAACTTGGAACTATACCCAAAGTGCTATAAAGATATGTATACCCTCTGACCCAGCAACAGCATACCTAGAGCTATATCCCAAAGAGATCATACAAGGAAAAGGACGTGTATGTAAAAAAATATTTATAGCACCTCTTTTTGTGGTGGCAAAGAATTGGAAATCAAGAGGATGCCTATCAATTGGGGAATGGCTAAACAAGGTGGGGTATATGAATTCTATGGGATACTATTGTGCTATAAGAAATGAGGAGCAGATAGACTTTTACCCAGGAAGACTTATATAAACTGATGCTAAATGAGGGGAGCAGAACCATGAGAATTTTGTACACAATAACAGACACATCTTATCTGTGTTGACTAACTTTGGTAGACTGGGCTCCTCTCAGAAATGCAAGGCTATAAGACAGCTCCAAAAGACTCATGATGGAAAGGGCTATCCATGTCCAGAGAAAGAATTAGAGAGTCTGAATGCAGATTGAAGCAAATTACTTGCACTTTCTCTTTTTTTGTTTTTTCCACCTTTCTTTGTTGTTATTCCATTGGTTATAATCCTTCTTCACAATTTGCCTAATGTTTAATGTGAAAGTATTTGTAGAATCTATATTGGATTGTAGGCCAACATGTGGGGGGGAGGAGAGAGTAGGAGTGGGAAGGGGAGAAAATTTGTAACTCAAATCCTTGTGAAACCTTATGTTATAAACTAAACGTAAATGAATAAATCATTTTTTAAAAAAAACTAATTAAAATTTTTTTATTTAAAATATCATTCTCAGTATAACTAGAAAATGCAAAAAAAGTATCAATCTAAGCAAAATCACACAAAGTTTTTTCTATTGATTGAATTGTTCCTTAAAGATATAAAGAACAAGATTGAGACTGTGGAATCAAGATGGTGGAGTGAAAGCAAGAACTTTCTTGAACTCTTCCCTCAGTTTCTCCAAATACTTGTAAAAAGTAACTCTAAACAATTTCCAGAGTATCAGAACCCACAAAATGAGAGAGTGAAACAAATTTCTATCCAAAGACAACCTGGAAGGTAGTAAAAAAAAGATCTTCTGGCCTGGATTGTGAGAGAAGCACAATTCAGCTTGTGCCATGATAGCACAGAATGGGCCATGCCAGCACAGAACAGGTCATATCTGCACAGACTGGGCCTCAGCAACACCAAAGCCAATGAGAAGAATTCCTTAAAAAGCAGAATTGACTAAATGTAAAAGGAGGTGCAGAAACTCACTGAAAAAACAATGCCTTCATAATTAGAATGGAACAAATGGAAGCTAATGATTTTATGAGAAATGAAGGAATTGTAAAACAGAACCAAAAGAATGAAAATATAGATGACAATGTGAAATATCTCATCAGAAAATAACTGACCTAGAAAACTGATACAGGAGACAGAATTTTAAAAATTATTGGACTACCTGAAAGCCATGATAAAAAGAAGAGGTTAGACAACAACTTTCAAGGAATTATCAAGGAAAACTGCCCTGATATTCTAGAACCAGAAGGGAAAATAGAAATTGAAAGAATCCACTGAAAACCTCCCCAAAAAGATCCCAAAAAGATAATTCCTAGGAATATCATAGCCAAATTTCAGAGTTTCATGTCAAGGAGAAAATACTGAAAGCAGTCAGAAAGAAATAATTCAAGTACTTTTGAAACACAATCAGGGAAACACAAGATTTAGCAGTTTCTACACTAAAGGACTGGCAGGCATAGAATATCATATTCCAAAGGTCAAAGGAGCTAAGATTAAAACCCAGAATCACCTACCCAGTAAAATTTAGTGTAATATTTCTTGGGAAAAAAATGGATATTCAATGAAATAAAGGACTTTCAAGCATTCTTGAAGAAAAGACCACACATGAGAAGAAAATTTGACTTTCAAATACAAGAATCAAGAGAAGCATGAGAAGGTAAACATAAAAAAGAACTCATAAGGGATTTAAATTGAACTGTTTGTATCGCTACATATAAAGAGGATATTTGTAACTCATGAGACCTTTCTTGGTATTAGTATAGTTGGAGGGAATGTGTGTGTATGTGTGTGTGTTCATATATCTTTATCTATCTATCTATCTATCTATCTATCTACCCATCTATATGTCTATCTATGTAATCTATCTATCTACAACTGTATCTATAGATATATAGATATTCATATACATCTACCTATATATACATGTATATATATATGTGTGTGTGTGTATACATATGTGTATATATATATATATATATATATATACATACATATGATATCTAAAAAACAAAATTAAGGGGTGAGAGGAATGCACTGGGACAAGGACAAAGGGAGAGGTAGAATGGAAGAAATTATAACACATTAAAGGGTGAAAACAGAAGCTTTTACAGTGAGAGGAAGAGGGGTGAGGTGAGAGAGAATGAATGAATCTTACTCCAATATGATTTGACTGAAGGAAGGAATAATATCCACATTCAATTGGGCATGGAAATCTATCTTACCACATAAGAAAGTATGGGGGAGAGATAAGAGAGGGGGATTGATAGAAAAGAAGCAAATGGGGGAGGGATAATCAGAAACCAACACTTTTGAAGTGGGAAAAGGTCACAGGAGAGAACAGAATTAATGGGGGCTAGAGAGGATGAAGGGAAATATAATTAGTCTTTTACAAGACTATTATGGAAGTGTATTGCATAACTACACATCAAATTGCTCGCCTCCTCAATGAGGTTGGGTGGAGAGGTGTAATAACAACGAAATTTGAACATCCCTTTGTATTGCCAAGCTGACAGGTATTTAGCACCTAGCTTCAAATTAAGCCTCTGTAAAGAAACAGGAGTTGTAAACCCCTGTTGCTTAAGTAACAGGAAGGGGCTGAACAGGGAAGAGCTAATACCTATATAAGGAAGAGCACAAGCTGGATAGTCAGAATTTCCTGGGGTAAGCATGTGGAGTCAGGGCAGCTACTGCTGGACTAAAGACTGAACTGAGAATTGAGAAGAACTAAGAAGAGGGATTAGAATTTAAACTGAGACAGAATTTCTTGCAGCAAGCCACATAAAGGCTGGATAAAATGATTTAGATTTTGAGAATGGAGCTTATGGCACTTAGGATTTTGGTGGGCCAACCAGAGCTATTGAGGATTTCTGAGGGCCAGCCAGAGCTGCCAAGAACTTCCAAGGGCCAGCTGGACCTGTGGAAGGCTGAGGAAGCATGACTGTGATGCGAGTATTTTGTATAAATGTTGTGACTTTGTTAATGTAATGAATGTTATTGTGGCTTTGTTAAGTCTTATCTTCCCAGGAACAGAGACTGTGAAGGATCTCAGATGTACTGGACACTGTGACCCCCAATGTGGAGCAGGAACTGCATGGAGAGCTGGACAAGGAACTGGGCACTATCTGCCTTTGAACCCAGGTGACAGTTTGGTACATTCAGGTAGGAGCTACCTTACTCAAGTCAAGATGAAAAGACCTCTCTGTGAATACTGAGTAGTGACTGATGAAATTCTGTCAGTAGTGCCTGATGAAATAGGGTACTGAGTAGTGACTGATGAAATTGTAATGTACCAGTGACCTAGGCATGGATGGCTTTTGTACTTTCCCCTACCCAAAAGAGAATACTGACTAGTGACTGATGAAATTGTTGTACCACATGGGTGGAGTATTTTGACTTTTGTACTTTGTGTCCCTTAAGAAGGTGAGACTCCTTAAAGATGATTGAATGATTGAGTTACTGAACAATTGTACTTTGTTGAAAACTATGTGATAAGTTGTTGAGCTGTGACATGGTGAATGCTGTATTTTGATTTTCTGTGATAAGTTATAACATTGTGAATGCTGTATCTTGATTTTCTGTGAATGTTTTGCTTTGATTTGGTATTAAATAAATACAAAGTTCACCATACTATGTAATTAGAACCTTGAAAGCTGTTTACAGCAGCAGTGTTCTGGAAAGCTGCTCATGGATGGCTTTACAGGAATGAGGAAGGGAGAGAATGTAGAACTCAAAAGTTTTAAAAATGAATGTTAAAATGTTTTTCTTTTTTTACATGCAACTGGGAAATAAGGTACACAGGCAATGGTGTATAGATGTATATCTTGCCCTATGGGAAAATGGAAAAGAAGGGGACAAGAGATGGCAGTGGAATTGATTGAAGGGAAAGCATATTGTGGGAAGAGGTGAAAAAAAAATTAAAAAAAATATTGATTGAGCTGTGTATCCTCAGAGAAAGAACTGATGATGTCTAAATACAAATTGAAGCAACTTTTTAAAATTTTCTTTATTTTTCTTGAGTATTTTTGTCTATGTTTCGTTTTGCAATATGACTATTATGGATATGTTTTGCATGACTACATATATATGTGTAGTATTTATATACATATCTATCTATCTATAATATGTGTGTCTGTGTGTGTGTGTGTGTGTGTGTGTGTATGTGTGTGTGTGTAAACTGTATGGAATTACTTGCCTTCTCAATGTAGGATAATGAGCAGTGAAGAAGGAAGAGAATTTGGAGCTCAAAGTTTTAAAAACAAATGTTAACAATTGCTGTTTAATGTAAATGGGAAAAAAATTTAATACTAAATAAATAAAAAATTAAAATAAGAAAACAAGAATAAAGGAACACTTTAAAATTTGCAAAACATTTTACAACTTTTATCCTCAAAACAATCCTGGTACTAGCAACACCAATTTATAATTTTGTCTACTTTTTAAAACTTGTGTAGGAAAATGATTGATAGATGATTGTAAGCAGTATTATTACATAAAGCACAGAGAGGCTATGGAGTACACAGATAATTTAAGAAAACAGTAATATCTAATAAAACAAAAACATCCATGTTTCATCACCATTTCAAGGTTTAAAATGGGATGAATATTACAATAAGCTAGAAATAATAGAATAGGGTTGGGTGGAAATCCTTACAGAAAGCTTGACAGGGGATGCAATGAAGCCAGATAATTGTAAGTGCATTTAATAATGAAAAGAGAAGACAACAAAGTGGCAAAAATTGAAACAGTTTATAAAGTTTTCTATAACAAAATCACTTTTTGAAAAATTATGATGGGATGAGTACATTTTGGCTCTTACATTGCAAACCCTACTTTGCTATGTAATTAAGTATGAATGTCACTAAAAGACCAAAAATATTGAAAATATTTTGACTATGGAAGGTAAAAAAAGGGGGAGGTTTATGTTGGAAGTGATTTTTTTTTAATTTGCAAATATATATATATATATATATATATATATATATATATACATGCACACATATACATGCATGTATATTATATATATATATATTTGTTTGTGTGTGTGTGTATGTTCAGTCTTCACTTTTATAAGTTTGATTTCTAAATCCTCCTCCCTTTCTCCCTTCTCTCTCCCCAAGATAGCACGCAATCAGACACAGGCTATGCATGTACAATCATATTAAAGATATTTTCACATTAGTCATGCTGTGAAAGAAGAATCAGAAAAATAGGGGAAAACAATGAGAAAGGAAAATAAAAAGAAAATAGAATGCTTCCATTTGCATTCAGACTGCATAGTCCTTTCTCTGGATGTGAATAGCATTTTTCATCATGAGTCTTTTGGAATTGACTTAGATCATTGTATTGCTGAAAAGAGCTAAGTTTATCAAGGTCACTCATCCCATAGTGCTGATGTTACTCTGTACAGTGTTCTCCTGATTCTACTCACTTCACTTAGCATCAGTTCATGAAAGGCTCTCCAGGTTTTTCTGAAACCTGCCTGCTCATCATTTCTTATGGAATATTCCATATCCCATATTCCAGTAGATTCATATACCATTGCTTGTTCAGTCATTCCCCATCTGAAGGGCTTTCCCTCAATTTCCAACTCTTTGCCCCCACAAAAGAAGTATTGTAAATATTTTGGAACATATTAATCCTTTTCCATTTTAATGATCCCTTTGGGATACAGAATTAGTAATGTTATTTTTGGGTCAAAGGGCAATCACATTTTTACAGTCCTTTGAGCATAGTTACAGATTGTTCTCCAGAATGGTTGGATGAGTTCACAACTGCACCAACAATACATTACTGCTCCATGTTTCCCACATCTTCTCCAGCATCTATACGTTTCCTGTTTTGCCATGTTAGCCAATTGGAAAGGTGGCATGCGGTACCTTGGAGTTTTAAAATTTGCATTTATCTAATTAATAGTGATTTAAAAGACTTTTTAAAAAAATATGACTATCAATAGCTGTGGTTTCTTCATCAAAACATTGACAGCTCATATCCTTTGACCATTTATCAACTGAGGAATAGCTTGTGTTCTTATAAACTTGACTAAGTGCTCTATATATTTTAGAAATGGATCTTTTATCAGAGACATTGCGTATAAAACAATTGTTTCACAGCTTTTTGCTTCCCTTTCTAGACTCAGTTACATTGGTTTTGTTTGTACAAAATGTTATTTTTTTTCAATTTAATGTAATAAAAAGAGTCCATTTTCTACTTCGTTAATGTCCTTTGTCTCTGGTTTGGTCATAAATTCTGACATTCTCCTTAGATCTTACAGGCAAACTATTTCTTGCTCTCCTAATTGGCTTATAGTATTAACTTTCATGTCTAATTTGTGTATCCATTTTGATCTTCTCTTGGTATGTGGTATAAGATTTTGGTTGTCAAGGCCTAGTTTCTGCCATACTATTTTCCATTTTTTGCAAAAGTTTTTTGTCGAATAATTAGTTCTTATCCCAGAAGCTGGAGTCTGAGGGTTCATTAGATTACTATAGTCAATGAATACTATCACTTGTGTACCTAACCTGATCCACAGATCCATCACTCTATTTCTTAGCCAGTACCGAGTAGTTTTGATGATTACTACTTTATAATGCAATTTAAGATCTGTTACAATTTGGTTCCCTTCCCTTTCATTTCTTTTTTTAATTCCCTTGATATTCGGGATGCTTAATTCTTCCAGATTATTTTTTCATTTTTTTTCTAGCTTTATAAAATCTTTTTGGTAATTTGATTAGCATGACACTGAATAAGTAATTTAATTTAGGTATAATTATCCTTTTCATTATATGAACTCAGCCTGCACATGAGTAAGTGATATTTTCCAGTTATTTAGATCTGAATTTATTTGTGTGAAAAGTGTTTTGCAATTCTATTCCTATAATTCCTGGGTTTGTCTTGGCAGGTAGATCCCCAAATATTTTATATTGTATACAGTTATTTTAAATGGAATTTCTCTTTGTTTTTCTTACCACTGGGCTTTGCAAGTAATATAAAGAAATGTTGATCATTTTTGTGGGTTTATTTTCTATCATGTAACTTTGCTAAAGTTGTTCATTATTTCAAGTATTCTTTTAGTTGTTCCTCTAGGATCATCATATCATTGGCAAAGACTGAAAGGTTTGTTTTTTTCATTGCCTATTCTAATTTGGAAGTGACAATTTTTAAGGTTTTAAGAGATCATTGTAAGGATATCAGTTAAAATTTTGATACCAATTATTTTTGGAGAAAAGTGATGAATTTCATGAAACTCTATTCCCCTAAAAATAATTTTAAAAAACCACCCCTTAAAAATGAAAAAAAAATTACTAATGCCCAAGAAACTGCTAACTTAAGGAATAACACTCCCATATATGCATATATATGTGTATATATGTATGTGCACATGTGTATGTATATGTGTGTGGGTGTGTATATGTGTGTGGGCATGTATATGTGTGTATGCATATATGCGTATGGACATGTGTGTATAAATGTATATATACACATACGTATATACACAAAAGATACATGTGCATATATGTATGTGCATATATCTTTATCTATCTATATGAAAATACTCTGAACTCACAAAGAAGACATCCTTGATATAGTTATGAGAATGTCTCAGGTAGGTTTAAATACTTTTTTTTCCCCTGTAGCAGAATATGTATTAATAGTCAAAATTATCTAACAGAACAATATATCAAATTGACAGATTCCTATATGCTTATTTTTGTTGATTTATTTCTTTTAACATCATAAGAATCAGTACAATAAGCAATGAGTATAAAACATTTCATCAAATAAGGTTTTATATTTCATATATTTTAAAATCACACAGTATTCCTTGAAATGTTTAAGAAACATAATAACTTTTTTATGAATCTCTGATTGTTTATTTCTGTTTTTTTGTTGTTGTTGTTGTTATTTAGTTGTTTCAGTCATGTTCAACTTGACTCACTTGGGGTTTTCTTGGTGTAAAGTCAAGCATGAGCAGCTTTACAGAAGAATACTGCTGTGAACAGCTTTTGAGGTTCTGATTATACAGTATAGTGAACACTCTGTTTATTCAATAAGAAATCACAGCAAAACATTCACAGAAAATCAAAGTACAGCATTCACAATGTTACAACTTATCACAGAAAATTAAAATACAGAATTCAAAACAACTTATTGCTAAAACGGCCCCCTAGTTTTCACCACAGTGGTTACATAGTTTTGAACAAAGTATAATCATTTAGTCAATCAATCACTTTGTAACTCAATCATTCAATCATCCTTAGGGAAGATTACCTCCTTACTCAATCATTCAATCATCCTTAAAGAGGTCCTTAAGGAACATAAAATACAAAAGTCAAAGTTTGTCACCCATGGAGAACACTAAATTACAATATCAGTCAATATGCAGAACTCTCTTAAGGGGTAGTATAAAATACACAGGCCATACACCCCTCAGTCACAAATAAGTTACAATTTCAAGGTCATAAATAAGTTACAACTTCAATCAGTCACTACTCAGTATCAATGGCAAGATCTCTTCATCTTGACCAGAGGTATGCTATCAGATTCCATGGATCCCATTCCATGGTCCCAGCTCCTACTTGGATTCTCCTACCTGGATTTACCAAACTATCACCTGAGTTCAATGGCAGACAGTTCCCAGTTCCTTGTCCAGCTCTTCGTGCAGTTCCTGTACCATGCTGAAGCTTAGAGTATCCAGTTTACCTTAAATCCTCCACAGTCTCTATCCTTGGGAAGTCAAGAAACAGACAAAATATTGACACTACAGTCATGCTTCCTCAGGCCTCTGCAACTCTGGCTGGTCTGTGAAAATCCTCAGCAGCTCTAGCTGTCCCTAGAACTCAGCAGGAATTTTAGCTGGTTCCCAGAATGCAGGTTCTCAAAATAAAAATCATTCTCTCCTGCCTGGGCCTCTCTTCCTCAGTCTCCAGAACCTGGCTCCAAGAAGATCTGACATTCTAGCTAGGGCTTCTCCTTATATACCTATTAGCTCCTCCCCCTCTTTCACTTCCTGTTACATCAAGAACTTCCTGTTATCTCAGCAACAAGGGTTCATAGCTTTTTTTTCTTAACAGAGGCTTGATCTAATTAATTTTGAATTAGGTGCTAAGTACATGTTAGCTTTGCCAGTACAAAGGGATAAAATTAGATTAATATTACATTTGACAAATATACTCAAATGGATTGCCATTACCCTCTCCAGCTCCACAGGCAAAGAGCGTTAAGTGGCTTGTGCATGGTCACACAGATAGTAAGTATCTGAGGCTGTATTTGAATTCAGCTCTTCCTGAATTCAGACCTAGTACTCTATCCACTGGGTTACATCATTACACATTCTTTACCTTTAGCAAGGCATAAACATGAAGAGTTTTGTTAACCAACAATACTATCTATTTTCATGAAGGATATGTGGAGCAGAGTTAAAATGGATGAAGGGTTCTCTACGGATCTTTAGATTTTCTAGATGATCCTGTTTGATATGACTTTGTGCCTATTGTATTCAGCTCTGGGACATTATAGAACCTCCTAAGAGACCCATGACCATTAAAAAGAATTTGACCTCATTATTCACACTGAAAAACCAAACAATTAGAGGAAAAGTGCTTATTGTCTAAACTATGATATGCAGTTGGATGAACAATCCAAAGAACTGTTTTGTTGAGACATATATCTTGGAAAACACTATAGGTGGAAAATAAATTTTACTCAAAGGGGAAGAAGGAACATGGAAGGTTTCATTCCTTTGGAGTAGCTCAAAATTATTCTAGTTAAATATCACACCACCTTCTCCCTGAAACAGTGTCCCTTCTTGTTCGAATTATTCTACTAATAATGCTATCTGGCAATGGTCACTGAAGACCATTCTCCATAGAATTAACATTTCGCAGCATCCAAAGAGTAATGCAGGGATGCGAGGTAGGCATGATTTTTTCAAAGTTATTATAATGAAAAATTGCATAGGAAAGGTGACACAAATGATAATCATTATAATGATTTATAACAACAAAAGCATTTGGCCCATTTTTTTAAGTGATAGGTTAAACCTCTGTGGAAGATTTATGAGAATATGTAAACAAGAGTCATAAAGTGTGAGAGTATGAGAGACTGCAATCAACACCTTTGGAAGGACTTCCCACTTTGAAGAAATTACAAGTCATTCAAATATTAAATTTATAATTTAGTAAGATTCTACGTAAATCTAAGTTGTAAATGGATAAAAATGTGTATAGGCCTAACAATAGAGTTGAAAGTTAAGAGATTAGTTTAAATCCCCACTGATTAGAATTATTTAGAATCCTAGCTACATTAAATAGTTTGAGGGTTTTGTTTTTTAACATAGATAGCATCAGTTTAATGGGATTGTTGCCACCGTCTTCAATAGTATGAAGATCATTATTTCACTGTTTCATTCATATGAGCTCAGCATTCTCTTATCTGAAGCAGTTCGTATTAGCTGCTCTTCATGTGTCTGTAGTTGGTGTACACACATGCATATACATATATGCATGTATGCATATATGTATATGCAGAGGCACGACATACATGTGCAGATATATAAATACATATACACACATGCATATATATGCATAAATCTATATGTATGCATATACACACATGTGCCCATGCAACCACATATGTGCATATGCATATGCATGCATATATACATCCATACATATACTACACATACACACATATCTTAGAGACCATTTGAAGCATCTGAGGGCTTTAATGGTATTTTTTTGCTAATATTTGTCTTAATAATGGAGAAAGACAAATATATAGAATTTAGGAGATAGTTATTACATAATTATATATATATAATAAAAATGTCCTCCAGATGGCAAAATCATATTAGTTATACTCATAATGAAAGAGTATCATAGGAAGAAAACAATCAGTATGGTACAGTGGAAAGAGAGCTGGCTTTGGAGTCAGGAAAAAAAAAAAAACAAAACTATGATCAAATCCCAGCTCTGTCAATTACACCCTGAGTACTCCTTGAGCTAGTCACTTAATCCATCTAGACCTCAGTTTCCTCAGGAAAATAAGGAAGTTGGACTAGATAATCTTTAAATTTCCCTCTGCTCTAAATCTATAATCTTATGATTGTTTGATTTTTTTTTAAAGTTTAGCACATTTCTATTAAAATTGATAGTGACTGATGGCATTCTTTTTCATTTGATTTAATTTGTATTCTCTTCTTTATAAGTCACAGATAGATGGACTTAATTAGAATTTTAGTAACCATATCAATTAAGAAAATCACCAAAAAAAAAAACTCCTTTAAATGATGAAAGATGAATTATTTAGTTCATTTCTTTTAAACTTTTTTTCTACATAAGAATTATATCCTTATATGCACAGCTATTTAGGAGGGTAAAAAATATACTTATCAAAAATACCATTTGGATACTCTAGAATAAATGTTCTTAGTAATTATACATAACGTTTTAAAGCAAAAAATTTGTACATGAGCAGTAAAATTACTTGTGTTACAAGGTACAAGCTGAATGCTCACTAATATTTGACAAAAATTATACATTCAAGTGTAAACATAATGTTGCTGGCTATAAATTAGTAATTTCATTCCTTAAAAGATGGGAAAATGAGTCATTATTTTTTTTCTTTAAAGCTATGAACAGATTGAATGTCACTATGGCAACCAACATTCATATCAAGATAAAATCATTCAAGAAGATGTTTTTCCAGGTAACTCTAACATTCAAATTCCTCCCTTTAGCTGCCTCCATAATCATGAAAAAGGCCAAAACAAACATTACCGTGGAAAAGAAAATTCTCCTGGGTAAATAATATTTTCAAGCCATGTAATGTACTGAATCACATATTATAAATGGGATGGATCCTCCTATCTCATATTGTGGCACATCAACTTTTGTCTAGTTGACTGGATTGGAATAGAACATCTTCTTATGTTCATATCTCATCTTATAAAAGGGAGAAACTTTTTTTTTTAATTTCATGTGGCTTAGCCTAATAGGCAATTACATATTAAAATGGTATTTGGGGATATGTACATGTCTTGGGACAGAAAATTCATAAGCTAAAATTTGGTAGAATCCTTCCTGTAATTGATAGGGAAAGACTATAAAATTCAACTCACAAAAAAGCCCAACCTAACCCACGTTTGAAAGAGGAAGTAAAATGGAAGGAAAGAAGAAACAATACATAAGGGGAGGAGGGGGAACTTCAAAAGTCTATTCCTTATCTCTTGAATAGTCCTTCTTCATTCATCCCTCTATATTTTCCTGAATAGCTTTTTCCCATCTAGTTTGTCCTCCATATATCTTAATTCCAACTATCCTTAATTATCCAGCTCAATGGCCTTTTTCCTGACTGTCTCAACTACCTCTCCACCTATAACTGTTCTTAACTTTTGCTATACTTACCATTCAGTAGAGTCTTAACATTTTGTTCTGTGATTGTCAAAGAGAGGTTGCTAAGGAGAAGGGTAGTTTTTCCAAGCTGAAAGAAGAAACTGACAACTCTTGAGAGCAGATGCTGGTCAAGGGTCACACTGGGCACTTTTCAGTCTTCTAGGGAAGAAAAGTAACTTGGAGAGGTTCTCAGGCTAATGGAGCAGATCACAAGGAATGGTGCTATTGTGGTAGTAAAATGGAAGAAAATGGTGAAATTATGGATACTTACCTGGTTTTCTGATTTGTGTAAGGAATTGTCTGACATACCAGAACTCACTTTTTGCATCTACCTCACCGTATTGTGGGACCCAGATAAATTTATTTTTCACTTCCTTCTTGTCTACACTACATCATTATTCCCTGGCAAAGAGGCATCTTTCAACCATGAGAATTTTCCACTCTTAAAAAATATTATTTATTTATTGTCTGTAAATGTATGAGGGTTTTTACCTCTAAATCACATTAAGCTAAATTTTACTACATATTGAGTAATTATAGAGGAGTAGTTAAGAAGGGTTAGGGGAAGTGAGGTAAAAGAATGGAAAAAAAAGAACCCCAAGAGACAAAATGTCCTAGATTTTAAAAAAGGAAAAAAGAAATAAAACATATGTCTATATTAAGCTCCCACAGGAGATGTAACAAAAATCTTAATTTTATTGAAATAAGTTGAGATGCACTTATCTATCATGGCTTCTGCATAATACTACCTTCAATGATAGCATGGAAACTACCCTTTGTCATCCCATCTGTCCTACTCAGTCTTCAAAACCGTAATCACCCGTTTTTGCTTTTTTTCTTGACTGATGTTGTTTTCTTTGCCTAGAACACTATCTTATACTCATTGTCCACTTGTTGAAGTATTTACCATTGTTTAAGGAGTAGATCATGTGAGAATTTATTCATCAGTTTGATCTATACTTAATTCTGCTTTCTGAATAATCTTTCTTATGGAAAGATCTGGTCATGGCACTCAATTGCTCAAATATATTCTATGACTCCAATTTAACTAGTGATGAAAAATCAAAATAGTTTAAATTGGAACTTAAATCTCTCCATCATTGTCATTCCATATACTTTTTTCACCCATATGTTGATTTCCCTCCATCTTTTCTTTTATTCCAACCAAATGGAACTTTCTATTCCTCTCCTACCTTTGGCAAAAACACCCTGAACTTTACCATTTTTTATGACTTGACTCCTTATTTTCCCTATCCTTGGAGTGTATTTGCTTTCACCTACTATAAAAAAACACACCATTCATTTAAGCCCAGTACAAATTTCACCTCCTTCATGAAAGTTCAGGAGAATCTCCTATTCCATAACAATCTTCCTCCAGTACTTCACAAAACATTTTTTTTAATTTCCAATATACTTTCTATATGCTGCTGTTAGTGTTGTTTTTGTTGTTGTTATATTGTGAATCTCTCTTATCCTCCTACCAGATAAAAGATTCCTTAAGAAGAAGGACAATATTAAATAAGTCGTTAATAGACATTTGTTATGCACCTATCATGTGATAGGCACTATGCTAACCACTTTGGAAATGAAAAACCAAGAATAGTTTCTTCTCTCAAGTAGCTTACAGTTTCATGGGGACACAAAAGGAAACTGAAAAGGAGATAGGTGCCAGAGGGTAGAACTGCCAAGGGGAAGGAAGTCCAAACCAAGGAGAACAACTGATTGAAAATGAAGAGTTAGAAATTCTGGACCCTCTGTTTCTTGTTTTGTTTTGTTTTTTGCTTTGTCCTATAATTCTATAATCTGATGAGAGATGCAAGTGAGGGTACTGAGGATGCCTTGATGTTGAGATTTCTAATAATGAGCTTATTCTGGTGGTGAAACCTAATGTTTCTGGAGTCAAAAATGTTGCACATGCTTCAATATCTATTTTTTTCTTTTTCTTTTTCTTTTTCTTTTTCTTTTTCTTTTTCTTTTCTTTCTTTCTTTCTTTCTTTCTTTCTTTCTTTCTTTCTTTCTTTCATTCTTTCTTTTTTCTCTTTTTTCTCTTTTCTTAGGAAGGAGCAGGAAGGTTTATTCCTTTCCCCTGCAGGAAGACGGCAGTCCTCTCCATGGTGGTGAGAAGGAGGGGAGGCTTGTAACAAAAGACAGAACCAGAATTTATACTCTAAGGCAGACAAGCCCCCTCCCTCTGGCTGTCCCCTATCCCATTGGCTAGGAGGTGGGCTCTCACTCTTGGCGCAAAATCTAACCCAATGCATGCTCCAATATCTAAAAGAGAGTTTGATACATAATATATGCTTAATATTTTTTTTAAATGGATAAATTCAGTGTTCTCTATGAAGCCTTTCCCACTTAAGGATAAACTTTCCATCCTGATAGATTTCATAAATGATTGTTACCTCTCATGTATTCAATGTCTACTTTGTATTATATTAATGCTAATGACCATACAGTTTTAGACTATCAATAAACATTAGCATACCTGTTAATATTCTAAATATGAAGTCCTTTTCTAGTGATCAGGTAGTATATAGAGAAACTATACACTATTGTTATGAAGAAAACCAAGAGACAAAATGAAATGGAAGCTAATTGGAAAGAAGCTGGTGGAATTGGTTTTATTGTACATTCAAAGGCAATGAGAAATATCTCCTAAGAGACATTTGGTCATCACATGTTATAAGAATCATAGTAAGCATTAACAAGATATCAAAAGTGAAAATTATTTACAGTTTATATGCCAAGCAATATCTCTTTTAGAGTATGAAGAAACGGGGAAATTCTACATGAAATTTGATAAAACTATAAAAAATAATCATTATGCAGTTTGAATGGCAGTGTAAAATAGTGGATACAGAGCAGGCCATAAAGGCGGGAGGACCTGAGTACAAGTCTTCTTTGATATGCCAGTGTTAATTTCTGGTATCCTCAACAACTCTCTAAGACAGTACCTCTGAGAACTATAGCTAGATTGCACTTGAAAAAGGTGTTCTCTCACTAGGAAGGAACTAAGACAAATGAAATCACAGTTGTGGAACAAAGTAACACTTTAATAATACTCGGTGACTTCCATATAAAGATGGACTTTGGGAAGGATGCTGAAAATTATATTTAAAGAAATAGTTCAGGAGAAAATAAAGAATGAGAGGTGCTAAAGATGTTGTGAGAGTAAAGAAATCTCATGTATATGCCCAAAACTTTTTTTCATGGAAAAAATTGCATGCAGAGAATATCAAATACCAAAAAAAGATATTGATTATATCTTAATAAACAGGAAATGACTCATATTGATCTGAGAGTCATTATTAAATTAGCTCTCTGTGCATAAAGTCAGGCCATCAAGTAATTAGAGCAGAGGACAAAATAAAATCAAAACTCAAAGAAAAAATGTAGAAAAGGTGATATGAAATTAAATGAAATTTCTTCCTTAACTAAAGCGTGATTTTTAATAGCACTCTTCTAATTATTTTATGTGGCTGTGACTAGTCTGAAGAATTTCAGTTGAGCATCATTAGAAGAGCAAAGGAGATGCTCATGGTGAGATGGAACATGTATGAAGAAATCATGGATGAGGAGAAACTGAGAAGAAATATAAATATAAAGGAATAAAAGTTTGTGAGTCAGATAATTCATTACTCACAGACATGTAAAAATTATGAGAGGCTTCCTTTCCCTATAGACTTCTGGGCACACATTGATAGTGTCTTATTAACAGAATAGACTGGAAGCCTAATTGAAATTCCTGATTTCTTGGGTCTCTCCCCTTCTATCTAATTGTTGCTGCTGGGCATAGTCACAGTGAATGAATGGGAGGTGAGACCTTAGAAAGAGTCAGCCTGTAACCTGGACTGTGTCTGCTCCTTCTTCCTCTCCATGAATCACAGGGACATTATAATTAATATAAATATAGCTAAATGTATTTGACCAACTTGGTTATTTGGTCCACCTTTACAAAATTAATATATGTTTATTAATTTACTCATGATATATAGTTGAGTAAATCAGTGGTCAAATGTGGAGACAGAAGATAAAGCAAAACACTCATAAAAACTTTTTATTCTTAAACGTGGTTAAGCAAAAACAATGTCCACGTTGGTGTAATATTCTAAAAATATTCTGTTTCACTAATGCTAAAGTCACAAAAGTATTTGAAAAAGGAAGTCTGGATCATGCAACTCCAAGAGGGAGATGAGAAGGCTATTATAATGAATTCAAAGTCAGCCAATCAATGAATAAGCATTTGTTAAGCACCTATTATGTATCCATCAGAGTGCTAACAACAAAAACAAATCCCAGTACTCTAGGAGGTCACAATCGAATGGGGGAGTGATTATGCAGATAAATAAGTAAAAAGTAGTTATGTGCAGGCTAAATAGATTATCCTACAAAACAGGAAATAACACAATTGCTGAAGAAAATTTGATTCCCCTGAAATCCTATTTCCATTTGATCTGAGCCAAATATTGTATTTTTATTTTTCTTATTTTTTTTCAGACAAAAGAGGAGGGGATGCTACTTGAATCCCTCTTCCAGTTCTTACTTTAAGTTTTCATTTCCTCCTTTTCTGCTAATTATTTTTCTTTGCCTTGGATTCAGGTGTTCCTTGTCCTCTCCTGGGTTTGCCTGCATTTATGACTGGGAATACAACTCTTAGCCCTTACATAAGCTGGTAGGAAACGTGGAGATATTCCTTAGTCCCAGTTTGACTCCCTGAGATCTGTTTCTGGACCTTAGAGTCTATAAGTTTTCCTCCTATGGCTGTTGAATCCTTGCAATTCATTCAGTTTCAATTATGTTCTTAGCTTCAGAAATGGGTCCAGCCTTTTAAATTCCCTTATTCCCCTCATACCCTACTACCTCTAAAATAAGCCCACAACTCAGCTTTAAGTTTTATGAGGACTTTTACACTTAGTAACTCCTGGGAAACAGGGGTTTAAAATAACCAAAGGGAAAGGTTACAATGTCTAAAGAAGTCTTTAAAGGTTACTCTGGTCTTCAGTGAAATATATATGATAGTCATCACATTCCTCCTCTTTTCCCTGTTCCATCTTTTAGTGCTTGTCCCTAGAGTGTCCTCTGACCAAGCTTCTTTTTCTACTTTTGTTCAAAGGGCTTGTGTTCCTTGATTCTCCCTGCCTTTGGTAAAGAAGTTGAAAGTATTAAATGTCCCACTGGGGCTACAAAAGCACAAGTAGAATTCATTTCCATCTCAGAGGAAACTCCAGAGCCTTAATCTCAATGTCCCCAAGCTTAATGCAGGGAAGTCAAAATTTAACGTCTACATTCCTTTCCACCTGCAAAAACTAGAATAGAATATAAATGATAACAAATTTAAAACTGAAAAGGACCTTAGGTAGGTGGTGCAGTAGATAGAGAACTTGGACTGGAATCAGGAAGACCTGAGTTCAAATTTGGCTTCAGACATACACTAGCTACGTGATCCAGGGCAATTCACTTGTTTTCTGTTTGCCTCAGTTTCCTGATCTGTAAAATGAAGAAAATCAATACACCTACAATGCAGGGTTAAGAATTGTAAAGTGCTTAACATCATCCCCAGCATATAGTAAATATTATATAAATGTGAGCTACTATTATGTTTAAAACTCTCCTTTTACTCAGAAGAGGGCACTGAGGCACAGAGAGCTGGATCCCTTCTTTAGTATCCATTTTACTTAGTGTGGGTCATGGCAGAAGGAGGATAAAAAGTTAGGGTTGTTTGAGGTCTTACTGAATAAATGACCTCACAATGGTGTCATGAGGTGGCAAGCACCCTGACTCATATCTCTAATTTAAGGTTGAGGATCCTGAAGCGTTCTGTATTGAAACTCACAGTGTCTAGTCCACCTGAGGTCCTTCACAGTTTCTGTTCCTGGGAAGAGAAAACTTAACAAAGCAGTGAAGGGATTTGCAAAGGGTCACCTAAGCGACCCAACATAGCAATACTAGAATTGACTTTAGTTGTTCAGACTCTAAAGGCAGTGATTTGTTCAATATATTCTCTTGTCTATTCACTAATATCACTACTGAAGAGAAATATATTCTTCTTTAGGCAAATGAAATTAAATCTTTTTCCTTTACCTGTTTCTCACTTTGCTATTTCCCTTTATAGGCCAATGTGACAGGATAGGTAGAATAGCCATGATGAAGTAGGATAGACACTAAACCAAATAATCAATGACCTGAAGCCTTCTTCACAAGACTACATTTGTAAACTGTCTGTTAGGCAGTATCTGTATCTCCTATAAATACTCTCAACATCTGTTGCTATTTAAATATTCACTTTTACTTTTAATATAAGAACATTAACAACCCCAGACACATTGAATTTAAATTAGAGGGGGCCACAAGAACCATCTATTCTATCCTGTACCAAAAAAATGAAAAAGAAAAAGACAGAAAGAGTAATGAAAAAAGAAAGAAAAATTCCTCATTACATATGTACTAAGAGATGACCAGTCATCTCTTAGTTCTAGACAATTTGTATCCAACTCTATTATTAGGAAGTTTTTTCTCATAGTGAGTCTTAAATAGATTTTTTCAATTTCTAGCTACTGTTCTTGTCTCAATCCTCTGGGCCTAAGAAGAACAAGTGTATTCTTTCATATGTGACAGCCCTTTAAATATTAGTGATGGTAATGGGCATTTGAAGATTTTCCCTGCCCCTTGTATTGGCAAGCTAACAAGTACTTAGCACTTAGTTTAAAGATCATAATTTTGTTAAGAATTAATACCTAGAACTTGTGAATCCCACAGTAGGATGGACTTGTTGATGTAACAAGAAAGAGCAGAACAAGGAGGAGCTAATACTGTATATAAGGGAAAACCTAAGCTGAGAGAGTCCAGAACTTCTGGGAGCAAGAATCTGGAGGCTGGGCTGCTACTTCTGGAGAGAGAGAAGCAAACTGAATACTGAACTGAGAACTGAGAAGAAAAATGAGAACTTAGGATGAACTGAGAATTGAGAAGAACTGAGAGATTAGAAGAGAGGAGAAGTGGGAGGAGGCATGGCTCTGATGTCAGTGCTTTGTCTGTTTTGACGTTACTTTGTCAGATACATCTGTTGATAGAGGATGGTGCTGTTGTTACAGAAGCCCTGGGATCTTGCTGCTAGTTCAGAAGCCCTGAAAGAGGATTTTCTTGTTGTATTTTTTCAGAAATCCTGAAGGAGGATCTTGTTGATAATTTCAGAGGTCCTGGGACTATACTGATGATTTGTGTTGATTCCTTAGACCTTGTTGTTGGGTCTATGTTGATTTCCAAGCAGAAAGTGAATTGATGAGGGTGCTGGCAATGTGAATGAATGTTACTGTGGCTTTGTTAAGCTTGGTCTTCCCAGGAAGAGAAACCGTGAAGGACTTCAGGTGGACTAGACACTGTGAGCTTCAATATGGAACAGGAACTGGACAAGGAGCTGGACAACAAGGAGCTGGTGGGAGCTGGGGCCATGGAAGGGGAACCATGGAAGTGGAGAGTCAAGATGAAAAGACCTCTCCTTGGGTATTTAATGCAAACTGAGAAGATACTGATTTACTAGGGAGGGAGAACTTTAACCTTTACTTTTAGATCATTGAGTTAAGGATTTACCAATTAAGGATGATTGGAAACTAATCTCCAATTAGGAAGAAAGAGGAAATTTTCATTGAAGAGATTAAAACAATGTAACCTAGGGGTAGAAAACCGTTGACCTCTGTACTTTGTGTCAATTAAGGATGCTTGCCTCCTTAAGAATGATTGAGTTACAAAATGAATGTACTTTTTTCAAAACTATGTGACAACTTTGGTGAAAACTATGTGGCCACTTTAATGATAAATTGTTAAGCCATCACATTGTAAATGCTGTACTTTGATTTCTGTGAATGTTTTGCCATAATCTGTTACTGAATAAATGAAGAGTTCACTATACTGTATAATCAGAACCTTGAAAGCTATTCACAGAAGCATTCCTCTGGAAAGCTGCTCATGCTTGGCTTTACAATTTTCATGTATCCTCAAAGGCTTTTCTTCTCCTAGCTAAATGGTCCTAGTTCTTTCAACTGGTATTCACAAGGTGTTCACAAGGTGTTCACAAATCAATAAACATTTATTTTGTGCCCACTATGCACCAGGCACTGTATGAAATGCTAAGGCAGTGGTCTTCAACCTGTGGGTCTCTATCCCTTTTGGGGGTCAAATGACCTTTTCACAAGGGTTGTCTAAGACCATCAGAAAACACACATTTCTGATGGTCTTAAAAACTGAGACATAGCTTCTCTGTCTGCAGGAAGGTCCGCCCACATGCAGATACACCCACATATGAGTATCCTGTGTGATGACATCATCCTGCCAACCCCATCACATACACCCCATACAAATACAGGTGTATGTGACAGGGTTGGCACCATAATGTTATTATAGGGACCAGTCACACATGTGTAGAAAGCAGCTGCTGTGTTGAAAGCAGCAGTATTGTAGGTAAAACAACACTTCATGAATTATAATTACTGGGTAAATGTAAAATCATGTACTGTAAAATCATTAACTACTGCAGAAAAAAATATCTTTGTACTATGGGAACTTAATCTGGATTCTGATTGGTCTTTTTATATTCAGCTGTGGTTGATGTGAATACTGCCCCCTTGTGATAATAACAGATAAGTAAAAAAAAAACACAGAGAATGGAAAAACATAGGAAACTTTAATGAACTGTATTGACTGAACTATGCCATGTATCATCTTTTGTATTATTAAAGCTATTGTTATATATTATTTTCATTAGCAAACCATCCCATGACAGTGGATTGTGTAGAGAAGAACATTAAGAAAAGAAAATAAAGTGAGGATTTTTTACTGTATGGTTTTACCTCAATAATTACAGCAGGAATTGAGAAACAGTAATATGTTATTTATTGTGAAGTTCTGTCAGCTGAATCTATGAAGCCAAAGAAACTAAAATGCCATTTTGATAGCAAGCATCTGAGCTTTGCCAGCAAGGATATCATCTATTTTAGAAGCAAAGCTGATAGACTCAAGAAAGCCAGACTTGGCACTAGTGACAAGTATCACAAACAAAATGTAGCAGCTGTTGAAGCTTCATATTTGGTGGCACTAAGAATTGCTGGAGCTATGAAACCTCACACCATTGCTGAGGATTTACTGTTGCTAGTGGCCAAAGGCATTGTTCGCGTTATGATCAGAGATGATTTTTTTACAAAATTGAATGCAATTTCCTTATCTAATGACATTGTCCACAGAAGAATAGATGACATGTCTGCTGATATTCTTGATCAGGTAATCCAGGAAATTAAATCTTCTCCACTTCCAATATTTAGTATCCAGCCTGATGAATCTACAGACATTGCAAACTGTTCACAGTTACTGGTTTACATGAGGTATGTTAATCATGGCGACTTTAAAGATGAGTTTCTTTTTTGCAAACCTCTTGAAACAACTACTGCACATGATGTATTTGACACAATTGATTCATTACTGAAAGAGCATAAGATCTCTTGGGAAAAGGTTTGTGGTGTTTGCACAGATGGTGCTCCAGCTATGCTAGGATGTCAATCTGGATTTTAACATTTGGTACTGAGTCACAAAAAGTCATCAGAACTCACTGTATGATTCATCAGCAAATATTAGCAATGAAGATGCTGCCACAAGAGTTACAAGAAATAATGAAAAGCATCATAAGTTCTATCAATTTTGTAAAGGTGAGCGCTTTAAACAGTTGACTGTTTTTGCAACTGAGAAATGAGTTGGATGAGCTGAACAATGCTCTGCTATTTCACACTGAAGTGAGATGGTTGTTGAGAGGAAAAGTTTTAAAACTTGTTTTTGAGCTTTGTGATGAACTCAAAACGTTTTTTAATCAGAAAACAAGACCATGATTGGAAGCACTTTTCAGAGATAAAAGTGAACTGCAGAAAATAGCTTACTTGGCTGACATCTTTGCCACCTTGAATGAGTTAAATTTATCACCACAAGGACCAAAGGCAACATGCCTTGATTTGTCTGAAAAGATCCAATCATTCCAAATGAAAGTTCAGCTTTTGCAAAATAAAAAGTTGGATGAAAATAAAATTTACATGTTGCCTACCTTATCTGCTTTCTTTGAGAAACATGACATTGAACCAGACAAAAGGATTATGATGAGAATTTCTGTGAAAGAACACTTGTACATGCTTGCAGATGAAATTTCATCCTACTTTCCAAATCTACCTGACAGCCCATTTGCACTTTCCAGAAGGCAATTCACAGTCAGAGTTGAAGATGTTCCTGAGACAGCATAAGAGCAGTTTGTTGAACTTATTAACAGTGATGCAGCGAGAACTTATTTCTCTACAATGCCAGTTACAAAATTCTGGATCAAGTGTTTGCAGCCATATCCTGTTTTCTTTGAGACTGTGTTGTGCTTTCTTCTTCCATTTCCAACAACATATCTTTGTGAAACAGGGTTTTCCAGCTTGTTGGTTATCAAGTCTAAATACAGAAATAGACTTGTTGTGGAAGATGATCTTTGTTGTGCTCTTGCAAAGACTGCCCCAAGAATTTCCAATCTGGTGAGAAAGAAGCAATCTCAAACTTTGCACTGACATTGGCTTTTTATGCCTACTGTCACAAAATGTAGCAATGTAGTTCACTGTTTTTATATTAAGACTGTTACCCATGCTACACTATGCTTCAAGACAAAATTTCATTTATTTATAATTAGAAATAAATATTTCACAATATATAATTACATATTGTTTTTGTAATTAATCACTATACTTTAATTATGTTCAATTTATAACAATGAAAATACATCCTGCATATCAGATATTTACATTATGATCCATAACAGTAGCAAAATCACAGTTATGAAGCAGCAACAAAAATAATTTCACGGTTGGGGGTCACTACAACATGAGGAACTGTATTAAAGGGTTGCATCATTAGGAAGGTTGAGAACCGCTGTGCTAAGGGGACAAGTAAAGCAAATGACATTCCCTAAGGAACAAAGAGTTTAATGAGGGAGGTAACATACTGATAACTATGTATAAATAAGATAGTTTCAGAATAAATTGGAAGTAATGAACAGAAGAAAGGGGATTGGAACAGGCTTTTGTAGCGTTGAGATTTTAACTGGGACATGACAGAAATCAGTGAAGCCAAGTGGCAATGATGAGGAAAACAATTATTCTAGGTATGGGGAATGATCAGAGAAAATTCCTGGAATTGGGAGATGGAGTGCCTTGCTCAAGGAATAGCAAAGAGGTCAGTGTCACTGAATCACAGAGTACAGGACAGGAACTGGGAGATGTAAGAAGAATGGGAAAAAAATGGGAGGCAGGCTTAAACACACATGCAAATATTTTCTCTATGATCTGATTACATTACTGAAATGTAATGAGTACATAGGAGACATGATCAGACTTGAGTTTTTGGAAGATCACTTTGACAACTGAGCGGAAGATGGAATGTATTGAGAAAAGACTTGTAGAAGGGTAATCAGACAGCAAACTATTGCAATAGTACAGGTGTGATGTGATGAAAGCCTACATCAGAGTCAATAGCATCAGCAAAAAGAAGGGGGCATATTTGAGAGAGGTTATATAGTTAAAAATGACAGGTTTTTGGAATATATGTGTTTAGAGTGGTGAGAGAGTTGAAGAAACTTGTAGTTTGTGAGCATTGGTAATGTGAAGATGGTAGTACCTTGAAAATAATAGGGAAGTTTGGAAATGGGAAGGGGAAAAGATAGTAAGTTCAGTTTTGGACATGCTTAGTTTAAGATGTCTAAAGGACATCCCTTTTCAATATTTCCAATAGGCAGAGATGCAAGACTGAAGATTGGCAGAGATGAAAGCTAAACATTTGAATTATGAATCATTAGCAGAATGATGATAATTAAATCAGCAGGCTCAAATCAGATTACAGTATAGAGTAGTAAAAGAGTATAAAGAGAGAAAAGAAGAAGGCACAAGAAAGAGACATGTGGGGCACCATTAACTAGCACATCTCGTTTACATGAGGATCCAGCAAAGGAGAAAGAAAAGCAGTCAGAGCAGTAGCAGGAGAAACATAGATCAGAGAAAGCATTATCATCAAAACAAAACAAAACAAACACAAATCTTAGAGAAATGAAAACATTACTCAGAAGTAAGTAATCAATAGTTTCAAGGTTTGCAGAAATTTTAAGATTGATGAGGATTGAGAAAAGACCCTTAGATTGGGCAAATTAGAGATTATTAGTAATTTTAAGGGAACAATTTCAATTTATTGATGAGGTTAGAAGAAATGGTAATTTGAGGGCACAGTTCATCCTCTGCCTTTTAAATTTTATTATCACATTGATCAGAAAAACACCCTTTTACCTAGATCTAGGCTACAGTACTTAAAGATTTCCATGTCTCTAACTGTTTTTACCTAGAAAAAAGAATTATTTGCTGTGATTTTTTTCCTTTGATTTCTCAATCACAACTCAATTTGATAGTTTCCCTTGATCTTTGTTGGAGTAGTTATGGAGTAGAGCAATGGTTCTCAATCTCCCTAAAGCTGTGACTCTTTCATACTCATATGTGGGCATATCTGCATGTGGGCAGACCCACCTGGAGATGGATAGAGGAGCACTGTCTTGGTTCCTAAGACTATCAGAAATATGTGACCCTTGTGAAAGGGTCATTTGACCCCCAAAACGGTCATGACCCACATGTTGAGAACCACTGGAGTAGAGAGATGAGATGAACTGATTACTCCCACTCTGCCATTTTTGCTGGTCTCCCTTTAACTAATCTTAATTTTTATTTTTCAATCTTTTATCTCGCACTCTTATTTCAAACTCCCTACTACAATTCATTCAACTAGAGGTCTCATTTAATTTATATAACTTTAATTTTTTTCTTTTTTTGTTTCTTTTCTTAAATTAATAGTTTTGTTTATTTTTAGTTTACATCATTGATTTTCACAATATTTTGAGTTACAAATTTTCTGTGTCCTTCCCCTATCCACCACACAAAAACAGCAATCCCACTGTATACCCGCTGCCCCAAACTGCTCTATTCTATAATGTCCCCCATAACCTCCATCACTTTCTGTTAGAGCAAGATAGACTTCCATATCCCAGTGCCTGTATATCTTATTTCCCTGTTGTATGTAAATAATAATAATAATAATATATATATATATATTTTTAACATTTGATTTTAGAACTTTAATTTCTAGATTCTTTCCCTTCCTCCCTTGTCACCCACACCCACTGGAAAGACAAGTAATTCTTGATTTCTCATAAAGTCATTTCCTTCCATTTGCTCCACTCTAATTCTGAAGGAATTACTCTCCTCAGTGAGCTCTTGAGATTCTTTTTCCATCTGGCAAATTCAACTTTTTAAGGCATTCTTCTCCTCATTGGCTTTTTGGGCCTTTTTTTTGCCATTTGAGTTAGTCTATTTTTAAGGTTTTATTTACTTCAGTCAGGTTGTTGTCTCTCATCATGATTCTCTTGCATCATTCTCATTTCTCTCCCCAATTTTTCCTCCAATTATCTTATTTGATTTTCAAAATCCTTCTTAAGCTCCTTTATGGCTGGTTACCAGTCTACATTTTTTCTTGGAAGTTTTTGGTGCAGGAGTTCTGACTGTGTTGTCTTCCTCCCATTCCATGCTTTGATCCTTTTTGTCCCTAAAAAAGGAATCTAAAGTTGGATTGCTGTGCTTCCTTTGCTTCCTTTGCTTGCTAATGTTGCCAGTCAATTACTTGACTTTTTGGCTTGGTAGAACTCTGCTTTCAGAGGGGAGAGAAAGCTCTTTCCTAAATTGCTGGGTTTTTTGCAGCTGCCAGAGCTATTAGGAGGCTGCAATCTCTGAAGACCCCACCAGCTTTGGCTCACTGAAAGCGTACCTCACGCCCACCACCAAAGACCGCGATTCTGATTCAGGCAGCTCGAGGCAAGAGCACTTAGCCTCTGAAAGATCACTTGGCCCCCCTGCAATCTGCAGGCCAGTGGCTCTGAAGCAACCACATGGAGGTGGCTGTAATGCTGCAGCTTCAGACTACTTCTTGCTCTGGAGGCAATTGGGTAGATGCTCTCCCCCAAATTTAGCCAAGTTCCACTAGCCTTTCCCTCTGTCCTTGGCTCTCATGGGTTGGTAATTCTGGAAACTGCCACAGCTGCTGGTGATCTGCTCTCCTGAAAACTCTAGCAGTGGCTTCTCCTGGACATCCTGGGACTAAAACCACATGGGGCTGGGCTCTGCTCCCAGCCTGCTGGGATGAGCCCTTCCTGTCCCACCTGCCAGGCTGCTTTCAGCAGGAACTTTGTTATTCTATTTTAGGAGTTCTGGGGCTCTAAAATTTGTTTAGAGTAATATTTTACAGGTATTTGAGGTGGTTATTGGGGGAGTCACGGAATTCTCCTGCTTCTATGCAGCCATCTTGACTCTGCCCCCTCCATTTTAATTTTTTTAAGGCTTATTTTATTTCTTCTAGGAATTCTCATTGACCTTGTGGCCAAACTGGGTTTTTCTTGCAAACTTTACCTGTAAATATTTGGGAATCATTCTTTTGCTCTGATTTTGTGCCAAGGGTAGTTGGCTCCCTAGTACATCTTTGACATTTTGATCTGCTTTTTTTTTTTGTCCTTCTTCTAGCTTTACTTCCTGAATTTAGACTTTGCAAATTTCTACAGGGAATATTGGATCTTTGTCAAATCCTTGTATGGACTGGGTATAAATGATCTCATCTGGTTAATTTGTTCTCTGGTAATTGATTTAATACTTAAATGTTCTTCAAGAATCTCAAGAACAAGTTAGGCCAGGAAGCTATAAATTTTCATTGTGCCTTAAGTGATTTCATCTGGGTCACAATCTAGCCATTCCCATGTTTTGAGCTTTTTCTATTTTGAACTCTGTTTTGATTCTTTTTTTTGGGGGGGGGGGGGCGTTGTGGAAGGTCAATGGGATTTTATTACCTAGTAGGTAAAGGGGAGGTGAATGCATCAACCTGTTCTGGACTCAAGGCAGCAGGATGTCCTCCAGCTTCTGGTCCAGACTCTTGAGGTCATCCAGGAACTGGGTGGGAGTGAGGATGTGGGAAGAACCAATGAGCACCTCCCACTTTCCTTCAGTATTGTGGGTCACCTCATAGGCTGCCCAGATTGCAGACAAAGCCATGCCACCCAGTATGTAAACCAGGAATCGTCACCCAGCCTGAGAAGATTTCACTGAAGTTTTGTTCTTGTGCCAGTGACCAAAGTGGGTGCTGACAGAAGTCTGGGAGATGGAGGCAGGGTCAGGGTCAGACACAAAGGACCATAGTTTCTGGTCCAGTTTGTCCTCCACAGTGTCCTCCATCATGTCCTTGATGATGGGTTTCTAGCGGGATAGTTGGTAGGTTGGCTCCAACCTCTCCTTTCAATCTCCTTGGCTAGGGGCCCCGGAGCCCATGGCAGTGGTGATGGTGGCCACAAGCTGCTCCAGGATTCAGATGAAGTTGCTATGTGCCTGCACATTGGCATGTTGGATGAGATTGGCCAGATTCTCCTTGGTTACCCCATTTTGAAGCAAGATGTAGAATAGGAGAATATGGATCTTGTCATATGGGGAGACCGTAGTGTCCAGCAACACAGGGAAAATTAGCTTCATGGCATCCTTAATCTTCTCCCCTTCTGCATCTCTGCCCAAAGCCAGGTCCTGCTCGATGCTGCAGAGCCTCTCCACAGTGCCCTTGAAGTGCTTCATGCAGTCATCAGCCAAGTTCAAGTGCTTCAAGTACTTGTTCAACTCCTTCTTATATTGGGGCATTTTCCCCAGGATATGGGAGAGTTCTTTTATGTTGGGTTTATTTCTGGTCAACCTCTTGCTCTCACAGAAGGTCTTCAGCAGCTCCATGATCCTCTTGGACACATCTGCAATATACATGTGCCTCAATTCCACCCACAGCTCATCATCCTCATCCCACAGCACAGACTTCTCCTGGGTCTCACTCAAACCCCTTGTTTCATACCTGTAGGTGCCCTGCTGGATGTCCAGAACGTCACAGGCCATGGCCTGGAAAGTGAGCTCATGTAGCAAAGGGGACACAGGGTCTGAGCCCTGATCCACAATAACCAGCTGAGATCAAATCTTCTATGGGCCCTCCTCCAGGCTGGGATTTTCTGCTTTGAAGGCATTGAGCTTGGCATGGACACAGTGGGCAAGCCGGGCAGTGTCCTCAGACCCCCTTTGGTAGCAAATATCAGGATACTTGTGAAGGCTGGTGCAGAGTGTAGTGATCTGCTGGGCCAAGCTCTCCAGCTGCTGAAACCTTGCATTGTCTGGGAAGGGGCAGTACAAGCTATAAGTATTATGGATGGCATCCAAGGAAAACACCTGGGACTCCTTAAGAGGGAAAGCCAAGTGAATCTCCTTCAGCATTTTCACAGCTTTGGCCAGGCTCGATTGGCCCAATTTGAGGAAAAGGGGCTCAGGACAGGTGTCTGTGAAGGAGATGTGGGCAGCTTTGTAGGCAAGGGTGGGGGTTCCCCAGAAGTCATGGATTAGAGCCTGTAGAGACTTCTCACATGGACTCAACAAATAAATGGCTTCCAAGCTGGGGATGGGTTCCCTGAGCTTGTTAATGTCCTCTGCAATAGTGATGGCCTCAGCTAGACTGTTTTACATCTTATAGCAGGAAGACAGGATCCACACGCTGGGGCAGTCCATGACAAGGACCTTCCACTCTCCATTCTTCTTGACACTTTGAAAAACTCCACTCAGGATCTTTTCCCCTACCACCACCTTCAGCCCCCAGAGTGCCATTCATCTGTTTTGATTCTAAATAGCATTACTGTATACTTGTCCCTGGACATACCTCTAGCAGATGTTTGCTATGTCCATTCACTGTCAGTTAACTGAAAGGTTCTTCAAGTTGACATCAACATTACAATAGGGAAAGCTCTGGCCCAAGGTCCTTACCCTTTTAACTAACCTTTGGTCAAAGTCTGACATCTCTTTCCTTGTCAGAACCACAGAACTGCAACACCTCCCTTCCCCCAGTCTATGCCAGTCAGTTAAATTCATGATCCTGCTTTGATATCAGAGTTATTGCATATGTAATTTATTTTACCATAATTTCTCTCATCTTGGGCCAGAAAAATGACCCATTTTGGTTTTTTTTTTTCTATTTCCTGATTACTACTCAGTCTGTTGCACTTTTCTAGATCTTTGAGCAGTTTGGGGAGAGAACTAGGTAGTACTGCATCTTCCTCTTTCCTCTGCTATCAGTCACTTTAGTTAGTTCCCTAATTCTTTGAGATCCCCTTTCTCTAGGCATCCATACTGTGCAGTGGATAGAGGTGGCCCCAGAGTCATAAAGTCCTAAGTTCAAATGTGACCCTAGATACTTACTAGATATTTGACCCTAGATAAGTCAATTAAGCTCTTTTTACCTCAGTTTTCTCAATTCTAAAACAGAGAGAAAAATAGTGCCTAGCTTCCAGGTTTGTTACCACTTAGCCTGGTACATATTAGGTACTTCTTAAATGCTTTTTACCTTCTCTCTTCTGCCAAATTTTTAGTAATAAATATTTTTTCTCCTTTTTTTTTTAATCTCAATGTTTAAGGCTTAGGTTGCTATGGTCATTTTCAGCAGTGTATGACATTTTAGTCTCTTTAGGGGTTCCCTGAAATAGTCTAGAGTTGTATTGATGTCCCATCTGTTTGATTGGAAGACTACTCAAGAACTTTTGAAATACATGATAAATATTTGTTTAGACCATGGTCATATGGCCAGAAGCAGTTCTCTGGGTAATACGGGCTATGAAAAAAGATGTTTAAAGAACTGTTACTGCTTTTAAGAAATATACAGTCCTCTGTCATTGGGGGAAAAAAGTATATTCTTACAATTACTTGTATAATCTCTCCACTTTCTGGGCTTCTAACATACTTCTAATTTAGAGATAAAACATTTGTTTAAAAGACAAATTATATGGTAGCTCATTTTTTTGTTTCAGTTTTGCTCAAAATAAAGGCCTTTCATAACATGTTGTCAAACAGTCAGATAGCAGAGTTGGCTGGCAATCACTCTTTCCCTAAGAGCTGTGACTAAGTAGTTCACATGACTGTGATTTGTGCTTATTTTCTCCACTTACCTTGCTCACAATTGTCACGTTTCCTCCAAATATAAAACAAACAAAACCATTGGACACTATAGCAATTTTCTTAATTAAACACTTAAAAGAACTATATTAATATGAGTTATTATTATCATTATTATTATTATCATTATTATTATCATTATCATTATTACTCAAGTAAAAGTTGTCAAATAGCACAACTTAGCCAACCTATATGCACATGAAAATTTGTATTAGTCTATGATTGCATAGCAATTAGAATACTTATTTTCAGAAGTAGGAGGAATGCACACATTCTCTTAAAATGACAGGGATTTTTAAAGATCCTATAATGAATATTTGTTACTATGTGATACCAAAATCCAGATGAAAAATGAAACATGAACTTACTAATTGCATGACTTTAGGAAATCCTCTAGAGAAATTCTGAGAGATGAAGTCCTGAGCATCATCCTTTTATTAGCTAGCCTAGCAGTAGTCAAGCTAGGTGGCAGAGTGGATAGGGTGCCAGGCCTGGAGTCAGAAAGACTTATCTTCCTGAGCTGAAATCTGCCTTAAATGCTTACTAACTTTGTGACCCTGGTCAAGTCACTCAGTCCTGTTTGTCTCAGTTTCCTAATTTGTAAAGTGAGCTGGAAAAAGAAAGGTAAACCATTCAAATATTTTGGAAAAGAAAACTCCAAATGGTCGGGCTTACCAATAGTTGAACATGACTGGAAATGAGTAAACAGTAATAGTTACTCCTCAATACATCATTGGGAGATGAGATCAGCAGTAGTCTGTGGGTGACAGGATTAGTCTATAGGTTATAGGAGCTGCTATTTCTTTTTGATTGATGAGATTGACCTTTAAGAAACTTTCTCTGAATGTTGATTAGTTGGTTATTGTCCAAACTTCTCCAAGATAACCAAAATGGTATCACTATGTTAGAGTCAAGTTATGGTGTGTCTAACTGCGTCTGATAAAACCTTTATGAGCTCTCCTACTGATTGGGTACAAATAGTCCATGAGAACATTTGGGATGGATTTTCTAAATTTGCCCATTTCCCATTTCTTTTGAGTTATTTCAATTCTGCTTTGCTCATAGAGCACAGTGCCTCTTTTGATGAGGGCATACCACGCTGGATGGTTCTGTGACAGTGTCTCCCATGTCACATAAATGATTCCAAAGTTCTTAAGAGAGATCTCAAGAGTATCTCTGTATCACTTTTTCTGACCATCAAATATGGACTTGCCCTGTATGAGCCCTCCATAAAATAGGCTTTCTGGCAAATGTATATTTATCTTTCAAGCAACGTGGCTAATCAGAACTGAATGTGAGGCAGTTTACTTAGAGAAGGGACCTCAGTGTTTGGTATCTTATCCTACCAGGGGATCTTCAGAATCTTCCTAAGGCAATTCAAATGGGAGCAATTCAGTTTCCTGGTGTGATGCTGGTAGACTGTCCAGGTTTCCCAGTCATATAACAACGAGATCAACATAATGGCTCTGTAGACCTTCAGTTTGGTAGTCAGTCTACCAGGCAGTAAAGTCAGTACTCAGGTAGTATCATAATCAATTCTGTAGTCAGGCAGTATAGCACTGTATATCAATCTCATGGCAGCATGCCTGCTTAGATAGGGAATTATGCTCTCACCCTTTCCAAGTCGCCAATGGAGTAAAGTAAGGCTGTGTGCTTGCTCCCAGGCGTTTTTGGCATTATGTTTTCAGTCATGTTGTCAAATACCTTCCATCAAGGTGAACACAGCATCAAGGTCAGCTAGTGCATTGATGACAAATTCTTCAACTTAAAAAGACTACAAGCCAAGAACAAAGTGGAGGGAAGGTAGGTCCACGATATTCTGCTTGCAGATGATTATGCACTGAAGCCTCTGAAGCTGAGATGCAACAAAGTACGGATAATTTGTCTGCTGCTTATGCTAATTTTGACCTAACAATTAACACGAAGGAAACAAAAATGCTCCATCAGCCAGTACCACACCATCCATATGTGGAAACATCAGTTACAGCAAATGAAGAAGTTTTGAATGTCTTGGATAAGTTTACTTACGTTGGCAGTATACTTTCCAGGAATGTACACATTCACAATGAGGTTGATGTATGCATTGCCAGAGCTAGTTCAGTGTTTGGGAGGCTCCAAAGGAAAGTATAGGAAAGAAGACAGTTGACTTTCTCTGAATGTGGATGGTAGGCAAAGTTACAAAGATGGAGATAAAAGTTTCAGTACAAGGGTGTTGTTGTTGTTGTTCAGGCATTATTCAATCCTGCCCAATACTTGGTGAGCCCCATTTGGGGTTTTCTTGGCAAAGATACTGAAATAATTTACCAGTTCCTTCATCAGTTCAACTTACAGATAAGGAAACTGAAGCAAAAATGGCTAAGTAATTTTTCCATGGTCACACAGCTAGTAAGTATCTGAGGACAGATTTAAACTCAGGCATTCTTGACTCTGGCCCTGGTGCTCTATATATTGTACTACCTAGCTGCCTCAGAGTTACTAAATACAAGATACTAATTGTGAGACAAGAGGCCCAAGGTAACCTGAAAAACTAGAATAAGATTGTGACCCAGGTGACTTGAAGTTGTGTGAGAAAAAGTTACAGAGAAGGGGAATATTAAATCTAGTTAAGCCTTTACAAAAGAGAATTAAAAATCAATTTTCAATTTCATAAAATTTATTTTACCTCTCTGGGGCTTGGCCCCTATAGCTTCAGAATGAGGGAGCTGGATTAGTTTTTCTTATCTTTATGGTCTGTTTCAACTCTAAAACCCTATAGTTCCTGGTCAGTCACTGCTACATGAAGATCATCAAAGAGATATGTGGAGAAATCAAAATTATTCATTGATTTTTTTTTCCTAAATAGGGTCTTTATCATTATGTAGACTCAACCAGAATTTCCATATAACACAATGAAAAACTGAGGAAACCCCCATAATTAAGGTTCTCAAGTCATTTATTGAAAATACCTTAATTACACACACACATACACACACACACACATATACATACACACTTTTTAAAATTTTATTTTTCTGTAGAAGAATCATCAGGGAAATTGCCTTCATTTCCTATTTTAGTTTTGATTTTTCAGGCCAAGCTATTGGATGGCTTTACACTTTGCCCCATGTGCTATATATTGTTTTATTTCTTTTGATTTTCAGCTCCTAATTCTTTCCTTATACCCAGTCCCTCACCCACTCATTGAGAAGACAAGAAACATGATATCCATTATGTATATGAAATCATGCAGAACATATTTAACCATTAATTAATTTTTTTTCAGGCAATGAAAATAGAGGGGGGAATGTTCTTTTATCTGCATGGGATTCATCAGTGTTCTATATGAATGTGGATAGCATTTCATATGATGAGTCCTTTGGAGATGTGGCAGATCACTCTATTGATCGGAATAGCTAAACCTTTCACAGCTGATTATCCTTACAATATTATTTTTACTTGTAAATTGTTCTCTTGGTTTTGATCTTTTCACTTAGCATCACTGTATATGCATTCCCAGGCTTTTCTGAAACAAACCCCACCTTCATTTCTTAGTGCAAAATAGTATTGCTGTAACTTTTTCAACCATTCTCTTATAAATGGATAGCCTCTCAGTTTCAAAATTTTTACTACCTCAAAAAGAGCTGCTATTTTTGTGCATATCCATCCATTTTCTCATTTATTTTGAATATATACTTATCAGTGATATTTCTGAGTTCCCAGATTAAGAAGAAAATATTACAAGTTGCCAAGAAGAAACAATTTGAATACCGCAGAAACACAATCAGGATACCCCAGGATCTAGTAGTTTCTACATTAAGGAATCAAAGGGTCTGGAATATGATATTCCAGAGATCAAAGGAGTTAGGATTAAAACCAAGAATCACCTACTCAGCAAAATTGAGTATAATGTTTCAGGGGAAAATATGGTCATTCAAGGAGGTGGAGGACTTTCAAGAATTCTTGCTGAAAAAACCAGAACTCAATAGAAAATTTGACATTCCAATCCAAGAAGCATGAGAAGTTAAACATGGAAAAGAAATCATAAAGAACTTATCAAAGTTGAACTATTTACATGCCAACATGGAAAAATGAGAATTGCAATTTATGAAACTTTTCTCAGTATGAGGATAGGTGAAGGGAATATAAATATATTTATATATGTATACACACACATATGTCTATATAGGAGGGTATATGAATATGTATATGAATGTATATGAATACATATGTGAGTGTGTGTATATATGTGTACATAGACAGAGGGCAAAGGGTCAATTGAATAGGAAGGAATGATATTTTAAAATGTGAAATTGAGAGGTGGAAGAGGAAGGAGAGGAGACAGGGAGAGACAGAATGGGATTAATCATCTCATATAAAAGAGGCAAGGGATAACTCTTATAACTGAGGGGAAGAATGGGAAGGCAAAAGAGAATGGGTCAACCTTACTCTCATTGCATTTGGCTTAAGGAAGGAATGACATATATTCTAAATTGGGCATCTTGCCCTATAGGAAAGTAGGGGGGGAGGGGATGAGAGGGTGGATGATGGAGAGGAGGGCAGATTGGGGAGGGCGGGTTGTTAGAACCACACAGTCCTGTAAAGGGACGGGGACAAAGTAGAGAATAGAACAAGTGGGGGACACGATAGGAAGGAGGGAAATATAGTCAGTCTTTCACAATATGTCCATTGTTGAGATGTTCTATGTGACTACATAGGTACAGCCTGTATTGAATTGCTTGTCTTTCCAGTGGGGGTTAGTGATGAGGGAGGTAGGGAAAGACTCTAGAATTTAAAGTTCTAAAATGAAAAAAATCAAATTTTAAAATTTACATGTAACTGGGAATTAAGATATACAGGCACTGGGCTAAGGAGATCCATCTAGCCCTACCAGAAAGTCAGAGGGGTGATGGGGGAGGATATAGGAGAGAGCAGATTGGGGGAGGGGGTAAACATGGGATGGCTGTTTTGGGATGAAGGTAGGGAAAAAGATGGGGAGAAAATTTGTAACTCAAAATCTTGTGGAAATGAATGATGTAAACTAAACATAAATAAAAGTTAATTTGAAAAAGCCTTTTAATTTTATGTAACCAAAATTATCTATTTCACCTATTTCTCTTTTTTGATTGGTCATGAAATCTTTCCCTAAATGTAGATCTAAGAGGTAATTTCTTCTACGCCTCTGTGATTTGCTTATGAGAGCACACTTTCTGTCTAAATCATGTACATGCTTTGAGATTTATCATGGTATAGGGTGTGCAATGTTGGTTTATGACTCATTTCTGTCAGAATAGTTTCCAGTTCTCTCAGCAGCTTTTGTCAGATAGGGAGTTTTTGTCATAATAGCTGCGTTCTTGCTTGCATATATTGCGTTTATCTATTCTGTTTATCAACCACTCTTTTTTTTAAACCTAGTACCAGATGGTTTTGATGATTACTGTATAATAATACAGTTTGATATCTAGTGCTACCAGTTCCACTTCCTTTGTATTTTGTTCAACAATTCCCTTCATATTCTTGACCTATTAGCATTGCAGATGCACTTTGTTATATTTTTCCTGTCACCATTAAGTAATTTTTGATAGTTTGAATGGTATGTCAATCTATATGTAAATTAATTCAGGTGGTGTTGCTATTTTTAGTCTATCCATGAGAAATTAATATTTCTTTAATTATTTAGATGTCTTTGAGTGAAGAGTGTTTTGTGATTTTGTTCATCTGTTTCCTTTGTGTGTCTTGATAATGGACTCTCAAGTACGTTAAACTGTCTGTAATTGTTGTAAATTGAATTTTTCTATCTCTTTTTGCTGAATTTCTCTAGTAATATATGAACATGGTGATGATTTCAGAGAGTTTATTTTATATCCTGCAACCTTGCAGAAGCAGTTACTTATTTTGACTAGTTTTTTTTGAGTTTTTTTTAGTTGATTCTCTAGGGTTCTCTAAATGAAACATTATATCATCTGCCAAAAATAAATAGATAGATAGATAGATAGATATGATAGTTTTAACTCTTCATTGCCTATATTTTTCTTGTCATTGCTATACTTTGTATTTAAATTGCAATATTGAACAATAATGGAATACTTTTTTCACCCTTGATCTTCTTGCAAAGACTTCTTGTTTATATCCATTACAGACAATACTTTCTCCTGGTTTTAAATTTCTATTTATAAATTTAAGAAAATCTCAATTTATTACTATGCTTTCAAATGCTTTTTTTTTAATGGGGATGGTTGTTGTATTTTGTGAAAAAGCTTTTTCTTCATACTCTGATATGATCATTTGATATTTCTTATTTTTGTTATTGATATGATCAATTATGCTAATAGTTTTCCTAATATTGAACTGCTGATGCATTCCTGGTATAAATCTAACCTGTGATGGTACATGATTTTTGTGATATATTGCTGCAATGTCCTTGCTAATATTTATTTATAATTTTTAGATAACAATTCATTAATTAAATTGTTCTGTGGTATTCTTTCTTCATTTTTACTTCCCTTAGTTTAGGTATCAAAACCATATTTATATCATAGCATGGATTTGGTAAGACTCTTTCTGTACCTTTTTTTTTTTTCAAGCAATTTGTATAGTATTGGAAGATTGGCAGAATTAATTTGTAGAAGAACCTAGTTGTGGGAATCTTTTCTCAAGTATAGCTTATTCAATGTCTTCTTCTAAGACAGCATTATATAAACATTATTTTTACTCTTCTAACAATTTGGGCATTTTTTTTGGTAAATATTTGTACATTTCATTTATATTGTCAGTTTTACTGGCATATAGTTGTGCAGAAAAGCTCCCAGTCTTGCTTTAATTTCATCTTCATTTTTTGTCTATTAACCTATTTTATTTGTGATACTGGTGACAATTACTTCTTTCTTCTTTTAATCAAATTATTCAATAATTTATCAATTTTATTCCTATTTGGTAAAACCAGGTCCTTGGTTTAATTTCTTAAACTTTCATTTTTATTAATCTCTCCCTTGATTTTCAGGCTTTCTAAGTCGTTGTTAATTTAAGGATTTTTCATTTGTTCTATTTTTTAGTTATATGTCCAATTCATTGATCTGCTTCACCCCCCCCTTTAAATTATGTAAGAATTTGCAAGCATTATTATTGTTTAC
>CM053582.1:278780012-278801372 GCA_028627135.1 Pseudochirops cupreus | reverse complement strand
AAAATGTTGAAATTAATATTTCTATTTTTCAACATTTGTGAGGTTTTTTGGTCCTAATACATTGTTAATTTTTGTGGAAGTACCACGTAAAGCTGAGAAAAAAGTAAACTCATTTCTATTTTCAATCAATGTTTTCCAGAAGTCTATCATATCTAATTTTTTCTAAAATTCTACTCATCACTTTAACTTCTTTCTTATTTATTTTTTTTATTTTCATTTATCTATGCCTAGAAAGGACTAAATTGAGTTACCACACTAGCATAATTTGATTATCTGTTGCTTCCTCTAATTCTCATAATATTTTCTTCAGAATTTGCATGCTATGCTGTTTGGTTCATATGTATTCAGTATTGATATGAATTCAATCTATGTTACCTTTTAGTAAAATGAAATCTTCATTATCTCTTTTAATTGGGTCTATTTTTTTACTTTGCTTTTCCTGCGGTCTTGATTCTTATTTACTTTAGCTGACGTGTAGTAGATTCTCTGCCCTGGTTGCCTTTTTAACTGTTCTTCTGTCTTCCTGTTTCAAGTGTGTATTTGGTAAACAACATATTGTTGAATTCTTGTGTGAGGGTATAATGGTGAGCAAAGAAGTACTTAACAGGTTGTTTGAGCTATTTAGTTATTTAGCACCTTCTTTCAGTTCAAGTTTCTTTTAAGCATTGCCCATGATTATATCAAGTCTTTGTTAAGAAACAAAAGGTATGAACCCCACAACTTGTGAATCCATGTTGTTGATGTGACAGGAAGGGGAGGAGCTAATGACCATATATAAGGAGAAGCCCAAGCTGGGAGAGGACAGTACTGAGAAGAGAGCATTTGTGGTATCAGAACTTAGAAGGCAATTCTTGTGGTGGCAGAGTTGAGAAGGAGAAAACTTTGGGTATCCCAGCACTCTGTTTGTCTGTTCTGTGTGTGTTGATTTTTGTTTGTAATACCTTGTACAGAACCTCTGGGACCTTATTGGAAGCTCTGAAAGAGGATTTTCTTGTTGTTTATTTACAGAAGTCTTGGAGGAGGGTTTTGGAGGTCCTGGGACCTTACTGATGATTTGTGTTGACCTCTCAGACCTTGTTTATATGACTGTGTTTATATCTATGCTGATGATTTGTGTTGACCTCTTGGACCTTATTTGTGCATCTCTGTGGATTTCACAGGCAGGTAGTGAACTGATGATGGTGCCAGCAATGTACATGAACATTATTGTGGCTCTATTAAGCTTTGTCTTCCCAGAAACAGAAACTGCAAAGGACTTCATGTGGACTGGACACTGTGAGCTTCAAAATGGAACTGGATGAGGTACTGGACAAGGAGCTGGATGAGGAGCTGGACAAGGAACTTAGAGCTGCCTTCCTTTGAATCCAGGTGACAGTTCTGTAGATTCAGACAGGAGCTGGGACCATGGAAGAGAAACCATGGAATTTGATAACCAGCCTCCAGTTAGGATGAAAAGATCTCTCATTGGCTACTGGATGCTGACTGAGAAGATCAGGATTTACTGTGACCTAGGGGTGGGAGAACTTGAGAACTTTATACTCTGTACCTTGTACCTCTTAAGGATGATTGAGGTAAGGATGATTGGAAACTAATCTCCAATCAAGAAGAAAGAAGACTTTTTGACTGAGAGAATAAGATAATATATCCTAGGGTGGAGAACTTTTATCTTTGTACTTTGAGTCCCTTAAGGGGGTGGCTCCTTAAGAGTGATTGAATTAAGGACTTACTGAATGATACCTTTTGTTTAAAATTATGTGGCCACATTGGTGAAAACTGTGTGGCCACTTTAGTGATAATTTGTTATGTTATAACACTGTGAATGCTGTACTTTGGTTTCTGTGAATGTTTTGCTTTAATTTACTTCTGAATAAATAGAGATTTCACTATAATATGTAATCAGAATCTTAAAACTGTTCGCAGCAGCAGTCCTTTGGAAAGCTGCTTGTGCTTGGCTTTACAGATGGTCAAATGTTTTCTCCTCCCCCTATTTGCTTATCCTTTGTAAAAACACTTTTTTATATGAGATATTTTTTTTCCCATTCTTCTCTTCTTTTCCCCTTTCTCCCAGTGCATCCCTCTTTCTCATCTTTCTATGGTATTGAGATCATCCCAAAATAATACCCTCTCAATCATGCTCCCTGTCTATGTAGACACCTTCTAACTGCCCTAATGATGTTAAAATTATCAGAGGTTACATATAACATCTTCCCATTTGAGAATGTAAACATGTAAAAATGTAAAACTTTATTAAGTTCATTGTGATTTATCACTCATATTTACCTTTTAATGACTCTTGTCTTGAGTTTTAATGACAAATTTTCTCTTTAGTTCTGGTCTTTTGTGTTTTGCAATTGCTTTTTGGAGAGGGGAAAGCAGGGCTATTGTGGTTAAGTGACTTGCCGAAGGTCATATGGCTAGCAAGTATTAAGTGTCTGAAGGTGGATTTGAACTCAGATCCTCCTGACTCCAGGGCCAGTGCTCTATTCACTGTGCTACCTAGCCACCCCAGTTCTGATCTTTTCATCAGAAATTCTTAAAAGTCTTTTATTTCATCAAATGTTAATTTCTCTCCCATTGGATCATAATCAGATTTATTGGGTAGACGGTTTTTGTTGTTGTTGTTGTAATTCCACCTCTTTTGAGTTCTAAAATATTACATTTCAAGCCCTTTGCTTTTATTTATAATTGTGATCCATAAATTTTGTGTAATTTTGATGGTGATTCCATAATAATTTTAAATAGATGCTTGACTCGAGAGCTCTGTAATTATATTCTAATACTCCTGAAAGCCTTCATTTGGGGATTTCTTTCAGGAAGAGATCATGGGATTTTTTCTTCAATTTCTACTTTGCCCTCTTGTTTTAAGATATCTGGACAGTTTCTCCTGTAATTTCATGAAATATGTTGTCTAGACTCCTTATTTTATTTTGGATTTCAGGTACCACAACAGTTCTTAAATTATATCTCATTAATCTAGGTAGGCTAGTTGTTTTTCCTACTTCTATTTATTTTTCAGTTTTCACACTTTGTTTTATTGTTTCTTCATTTATCTTGAATTCATTAATTTCCAATAGAACAATTCTGTGTTTTAAGGAAATGTGTTTGGGTGTGCGTGTGTCTTTTACCATTTGACCAATTCTGATATTTTTGTGCCTATATTAATTACCTACTAATTTTCTTTTTATGATTTTCCTTCATTGCACTCATTTCTTTCCCCAATTTTCCCTCTACTACTTTAATTTTCATTATTATTTTTGTTCATTTTCAAACTCTTTCTTACATTTTTTAGTAATTCTTTTGAAGTTTGCATCCAATTTGTATGTCTCTTTGAGGCTCTGCCTGTAAGGGTTTTCAAGTCATTATCTTATCAGTTCATCTTGAGTTTTCCCTGTCATGCCTTTTATAATCAGGTTCTTTTATGTTGTTATTGACATTTGCTCAGTTTTCCAGCCTATTTCTTGCCTTTGGACTTTATGTTAGATTTGTATTTTGTTTATCTCTGTGCAGTGGGGGCTGGGGTACTATGTCTTACCCGAGCTCTTGTGGTTCATTAACTTATGTTGTTTTATAGTTTATTGTGTACCTGCAGACATTTGGCTCCTCCAAAGTGGTGTGATCTAGTAAGAAATGCTGCTACTGCTTTTTTGGTCAATACTCTGGACTTTATAAACAAAGGACCCCTGATTTCTTGTGACAGTGACCATTCTTCTTTTTCTCAAAACTGTTACCCAGAAGTGGTTGACAGGTGAAACAGCTGCCAAATAGCACCTGATGCTATGCTCAGTGACAGAACAAGGGTCTAATGGTATCTATTTCTTACCAAGTATTCAGTACCATTACAATCCCCAGATGCTACTTCTGGCTTCTGGGCTGTACACGGTGTTCAAGGGAGGACTAATACCTATGGTGTGATGGCTTCAGAGCCTTTTTGGAATTCTTCATTCACCTTTTTGATGTCCACATGCCAACGAGATCTCATCTGTACCTCCAAAATAAGTGTTGTGCATAGTGACCACATCCCAGTAAATCATCTTGGGAGATGGGTTAAACCATATTTTTTTTTCAAAGGTGCTTCTTTTTGTTTTTATTTTTTAAGTTTTCAATTTATTTATTTAATTTTACTTTTCAACATTGATTTCCAGAAGATTTTGAGTTGCACTTGTTTCTCCCCATCTTTCCCATACCACCAACACCAAAATAACAAGCCTAATGAAAACCCCTTACCCCAATCTGTTCTCTCTTAAATCCTGCCCCCATCACACACCCAACTTTCTAGTAAGGCAAGATGGATTTCTATACCCCAGTGCTTGTAAATCTTATTTCCCTTTTGCATGTAAAAAACAATTATTTTGAAACATATGTTTTTAAAACTTTGAGTTCCAAATTTTTTCCCTTCTTCCCTTCTCAACCACCCCCACAGGGAAGATAAGCAATTCAATATAGGTTATACATGTGTAGTTATCCAAATCATTTCCATAGTAGTTATGTTGGGAAACACTAACTGTATTTCTCTCCATCCTATCCCATCCCCCACTTATTCTATTTTCTCCTTTGACTCTATCCCTTTCTAAAAAGTTTGTTTCTAACTACCCTCTCCCCCAATCAGCCCTCCCTTCAATCATACCCTCTCTTGTCCCCTACCCCCCAATTTTCCAGTAGGTTAAGATCCTCAATTGAGTGTGTATGTTATTCCCTCCTTAAGCCAAATTAAATGAGCATAAGGTTGTCCCATTCACTTTCACCTTCCTGCTCTTCCCCTCCATTGTAAGTTTTTTCATACCTCTTTCATACAAGAAAATTTACCCTAATCTACTTCTCGCTTTCTCCTTCTCCCAATAAATTCCTCTCTCACCTCTTAAATTTATTTTTTAGATAACATCCCTTCATGTTCAACCCATCCTGTGCCCTCTCTCTGTGTATACATATACACACATATACATACACTCACATATATTTATATAAACATAAACCCTCCTATGCATACACAGATATGTAAGTATACGTATATACATATATATTCTCTTCAACTATCCTCATACTGAGAAAAGTTTCATGAGTTACAATTATCATTTTTCCATGTAGGAATGTTAATAGTTCAACTTTGATAAGTTCCTTATGATTTCTTTTTCCTGTTTACCTTCTTACGCTTCTCTCGATTCTTTTACTTGAAAGTCAAATTTTCTGTTCAGTTCTGGTTTTTTCCTCAACAATGCCTGAAAGTCCTCTATTTCATTGAATGACCATATTTTCCCCAGTTTTGCTGTGCAGATACTTCTTGGTTTCAATCCTAGCTCCTTAGACCTCCATGATATCACATTCCAAGCCCTTCAAACCTTTCATGTAGAAGCTACTAGACCTTGCACTACCCTGATTGCGTTTCCACAATAGTAAAATTGTTCCTTCCTGTCTACTTATAATATTTTCTTCTTGACATGTTAATTCTGGAATTTGGTTATGATATTCTTGGAATTTTCTTTTTTGGGGTCTTTTCTCTTTTCTTTTCTTTTCCTTTTTTTTTCTTTTTGGAGGGGTAAGGTTGGACAATTGGGGTTAAGTGCCTTGCCCAAGGTCACATGGCTAGTTTTGTGTTAAGTATCTGAGGCCACATTTGAACTCAGGTCCTCCTGACTCCAAGATGGGTGCTCTATTCACTGCACAAACTAAGGGACAGCTACCTGCCCCTAGGGTCTGTTTTTCCAGAGGCTGTCAGTGAATTTTTACAATTTCTGTTTTGCCCTCTGGTTGTAGCATATCAGGGCAATTTTCCTGGAGAATTTCTTAAAGGATGATTTTTAGATTATTTTTTTTTTGATCATGGTTTTCAGGTAGTACAATTATTTTTGAATTATCTTTCCTGGATCTATTTTCCAGGTCAGTGGATTTTCCAATGAGATATTTCACATTGCCTTCTATTTCTTCATTTCTTTGGATCTGTTTTGTAGTATCTTGAATTCCAATAAAGTCATTAGCTTCCAATTACTCCAATCTAATTTTGAAGGAGTTATTCTCTTCAGTGAGTTTTTGAAATTCCCTTTCCATCTGGCAAATTTGGATTTTTCTCCTCATTGGCTTTTTGGTCCTCTTTTACCATTTGAGTTAGCCTATTTTTAAGGTGTTATTTTCTTCAGTGCATTTTTGGGTCTCCTTTAGCACGCTCGTTCTTCTTGATTTCCTTGCATCATTCTCATTTATTTTTTCAATTTTTCCTCTACTTGTCTTACTTGATTTTCAAAATCCTTCTCGAGCCCCTCAATATCCTGTAACCAGTTCATATATTTCTTGGAGGCTTTTGATTTAGGAGTTCTGAATTTGCTGTCTTCCTCCTGCTCCATGCCTTTATTCTTTTTTTCCTGAAAAAAGGATTCTATGGTCTGTTTGTGCTGTCTTGGCTTGCTCATATTGCCAGTCAATTACTTGACTTTTGAGCTCTTTGCCATGGTAGAACTCTGCTTCCAGAATGGAGAGAGATTTGTCCCAAATTGCTGGGGTGTTCACAAGTTCTGGACCTATTAAGAGGGCACCCTCTCTGTAGCCCCTGCAAGCTCTGGCTCACTGGCCACATGGCCCAGGACCACCACCCAAGAATGTGATGCAGATCCACAGAGGTTAAAGTAAGAGTGATTACCCTCCAAATGTTCCCTTTGTTCCCCTATGATCTGCAGGCCAGGACCTCCATAGGTAGCCATATGGTGCAGCTGCCGCGCCTCCATTGCTTCTCATCCGCAGAGAAAGGAGATGGACCACACTTTTTTATCTTCCACCCTCTCCCCACCAACAGTGTTCCACACTGACCTTTTACTTTGTCTTTGGCCTCTATGGGTTGAGAATTCTGGAAACCTCCATAGCTGCAGCTGATTCACTCTCCTCTAGTCTGTTCTGGCTGCTGCTGGTTGGGGTCACCCTGGGGCCAGGACCACACTGGACTGAACTGGGCACCCAGCTTCATGTGATAGACCATTCCTGTACACCTGCTGGGCTGCCTTCAGTGGTAGATTTGTTTCTCTCTGTCACTTTTTGATTTCTGTAGCTCTAAAGTTTGTTTAGAGTCATTTTTCCCTGTGTATTGGAAGTGATTGGAGTAGGTGGGAGCTCACACCAAGTTTGAGCTTCTACTCTGCTATCTTGGCTCAGCCTCCTTCCTCTCCTCCCTGGGTTAAACCAAATTAAGGGTAAATTATAGGAGTCAAACTCATTGGTGAGTTAGGGGCATGTCTATTGCAATCATATGAATAATTCCCCAAAGAAATAGGCACATGTGAACATTTTATTTCAAAAATCCATGAAGACGGCTGAAGCAGATGTTATAGAGTGATTAGAGCTTGGTCACACACTGAAAACACCAACATCATCTACTACATGCAGAGCTGTGACCAGTCATCTTGACTTTTGTTTTGTCATAGTGTTCCAATGACTCCGCAATAGACAGTGAAACTGATGACTTTACACAGCTCTACTTTATTTAAATCCAATTTACATATAAGTCAAAAGACGTCACTCATAGTATTTTACTATTTCATCGTTTTACTATTTATTTACTATTTACTATATTACTGTTTAACTACCTCAAAGTGATTTGTTGATGAGCTAGTGATAAAATATCAGTTGTGGATACACTGACAGCTGTAGTCACAACCTTGCACAAAGGTGCCCCACGATACAGGGTCATCTTCTCATTGATCCGTGTAGTCTTCTTAAGGACCACACTGCTCACTTTCTGACATGAAGAAGAAACTAAAAAGTTACTCTAAAATTGTTCTGCTTTACCTAACCATAGCTTGCTTACCACAGCAGGTGGGGATCTCACCCAGCAGTTGAAACACAAAGATACATATAAAAACTTTTGCAAAGATGAGTACAGTCACTATTGGTACATGGAATGTGAACACAGTCATGGACAATAAGAAATCTAGTAGACCTGGAAGATGAACTGCTCATTTTGTAAGAGAATTCAACAAGTATCTTATCCACAAAGCACCCCTGGATGGAACAAAGCTGGTAAATGAAGACCAGTTTACCAAAGTCAGAGCTGGATACATATTTTTGTGGAGTGGCCACCACAATGAGTGCCACAAAGCTTGTGGAGGTTTTTCAATAATCTAGTCAACAAACTTGCTTGCCTCTCAAAAGGCATAAATGACAAGCTCAGAAAATGTGATTGCTATTTTCAGGAAAGTTCCATGTCATCATCATCAGTGTATGTTTCCACCAAGATGAACCCCAATGGGGTCAAAGAAAAGTTTTATAAAGACCTGGAAATCCTTACCATCAATGTTCCAAAAAAGGACAATCTTGCAGTTCTGGATAACTGTAAATTCAGGGTCAGCACAGAGTATCAAACATGGCAGGGAGTCGTTGCAAGTAATGGAGTTGGAAACTGAAGCAACAATGAGTTATTATTAAAGATTTGTTTGTCTCATGACCTTCTTATCACCAACACTGTCTCCTATTTACCTAAAACCAAACAAACAAAAAAAAAATCATGGGTACACTATTGAAGCAAACATTAGCATTTAATAGACTATGTAATTGTAAGGAGAAAAGATAGACAGGATGTGAGAATGACTGGCATAATATTTAGTGCAGAGTGCTGGACCAAACATAGATTTATCCTCTCCTACCTAAATATTTATATTCAACAAAAGCTGCAGGCCAAAGACAGTAGAGGTACCAAAAGTCTCAAAGTCCAAGAACAGAGCACTTCTCTGTATGTGAACAGTTTGCTACTCCCTTGGGGAAAAAACTGAACCAATGTACTGTTGATAACAGTGAAACAGAAAAGGATTGGGTAGTTTTCAGAGATTTGATGTATAACACTGCATTTACTCATCTGTACCAGAACACTCACAAATACAGAATTGGTTATATGAATTTGATGAGGAAATTCATAAGCTACTAAGTCAAAACTGAGAACTCTACAGGTCTTCCAGCAAGATGATCCATATATCTCTAAAGAGGCAGCATTTAAATCCATCAAAAGTAAAGTGATGTAGTTAGATGTCCCAGTGAATAGAGCACTGACCCTGGAGTCAGGAGGGCATGAGTTGAAATCTGTCTTCAGGCACTTGACACTTACTAGCTGTGTGACCTTGGGCAAGTCAAATTGCCTTGCCTTCCCCCCCTCTAAAAAAAAGTAAAGTGAAAGTGAGACTTAGAGAGATGCAAGAAGGAAGATGAAATTCAGGTTTACACTGATAGCAATAATCCAAAGTGCTTCTACACTACCCTGAAGGCTATTTATGGGCTAAAAGGTCTTTGTTGAATCTCAGCTACTCAGCACTGACAGAGTCACACGGATTAGTGATGAGGATATAATCCCATAGAGATGGGCTGAAAACTTCCACTGCTTTCTCAACAGACTATCATTGATCAATGTTTAAATTATTGACCATTTAGTTCAGTTTGAAGTCATTCCCATGTTAGCTCAACTTCCAACTGAAGAAGAGGGTTTGACTGTCATTAGAATCCTCTCATATGTCAAAAAACATGGTTCTGATTCCATTTCAGCAGAGATCTACGAGGCAGGATAGTCATTGCTCATACAAAAGTTATTTGAGTTTTTTGGCAAAAGGAGGTGATCCCCTAGAACAGTGATTCTCAACTTCCTAGTGCCATGACCTTTTAATACAGTTCTTCATGTTGTGGTGACCCCCAACCATGAAATTATTTTTGTTGCTACTTCATAACTGTAATTTTTCCACTGTTATGAATCTTAAAGTAAATATCTGATATGCAGGATGTATTTTCATTGTTACAAATTGAACATAACCCACAGGTTATGTTCTATTATCTGTGCCTATAAAGGAAGAAGTACATTGTCCTGAGACAACCACAGGAGTGTCTGTCTTAGTTATTGCCATTAAGATTCTTACCAGATTCCTCCTAAAGCAGCTGATCCTTCACCTGAATGATGATGATCATCTACCCAAGAGGCAGTGTGCTTCGATAAAAGACTGAGGACTGGTAAAAATGGTATTTTCTGGCTAACAATTCCAAGAGAAATTACTGGAGCAGAACAGAGATCTGTACACAATGTTCATCGATCTAACCAGAACCTTTGATACTGTCACTCATGAAGGCCTATGGAAAATCATAACAAAATTTCCCTGCTTGGAGAAATTTTTCAGTATCATAAAGCAGTTTCATGACAACATTCTTGCACAGATTCTAGATGGTGTACTATTTTCACACTTTCCCAGTCACCAATGAAATGAAGTTGTGCTGTGTGCTTTCTCCTCTCCTTATTAACATGATGTTTTCAGTGATGTTGTTAAATGCTGTGAAAAAGAATGAAAACAGCCACAAGGTCAAATGGTAAAATTATTTAGCTTGAAAAGTCCACAAGCCAAGAAGAAATTGGAGGGAGAGCTGGTGTGTGCCTTTTTCTTCAAGGATGTCTGAGCAATCAATGGAGCCTCTGAGGCTGAGGTGCAACAAAGTATGAGTTGGTTCTCTGCTGTTTGTGCTAATTTTATTTTAACAATTAGCCCAAGCACATAAAACTTCTCCCCCAGTCACCACTGGACCATCCATGATTAAAACTATCAGTTATAGCAAATGAAAAAAAAAATGAATGCTGTAGATAACTTCATTTAACCTTGGCAGAATACTATTTGCAGGGATGTACACATGTACACACAAGGATAACCAGAGTTAGTTCACCATTTGGCAACTCCAAAAGAGCGTGTGAGAGAGAAGAGGTATTAGGATGCCTATCAAACTAAAGGCCTAAAGAACTGTTATGCCAATTTTATTGGATGCCTATGAAACCTGGACAGTCTACCAGCATCATAAGAAAAAAATTCAACTGCTTCCATTTGAATTGTCTTAGGAAGATTCAGAAGATAAACTGGAAAGATAAGGTATCAGACACTGAGATCTTCTCCCAAGCTGAACTACCAAGTATTTGAAATCTACTAGAGAGAGTCAAACTCTTACGGGCTTGCCACAACGTTCTTATATTAAATCATTGTTTGCAAAAAGACAATTTTATGGAGAACTTACACAAGGCAGATGCTCACATGATGTCAGAAGAAGTGATACAAGGACACTCTCAAGAACTTTGATATTAATTATGAGATATGCGATATGAGACACATGAGACAGGCACAGACCTTTGCAGCATGGTGTATCTGTACAGAAAAAAAATGACTTCATCAATGTATAAGAATTGTAGTGATAGAACTGGATCTTGAATCCATGTCTTCTGGCATCCTGTCTAATAATAATAACTATTATTGTTATTATATGTATCATTTTAAAGTTTGCAAAATGCTTTATATACATTTTATCATTTGGTCCTCATAATAGTTTTATGAGTTAGGTATTATCATACCTATGTTACATAGAACAAAAATGAGGATGTATAGAGATTAAATGGCTTGTTCTAGGTCACTCAGCTATTTAAATCTTTTTTTTTAACACCACCCCATTGTTTTTTAAAAATTATTCATTTATTTACTTTTAGTCTGCAACATTCACTTCCACAAGCTTTTTAGTTACAAATTTTCTCCTTCTCCTTTTCCTTCCCCATCCCTCTATGGCAACCTCCAATCTGATATGGATTTTACAAACACCCTCAGATTTAATGTTAGTCAAGTTGTAAAGAAGGATTATAACCAAAGGATGGAACAATGGGAAAGAAGGAACAAAATAAAACAAACAAGAGAAAGAGTCAGTAGTTTGTTTCAATCTGTATTCTCAACTATTAAAATCTTCAAGGAAATATTGAATTGAGGTATTTCTGACTTCATTTCCAGTATTCTATCCACTTCATCAGTTAACAACCTCTTTCCCTCATATCATATTGTTTTATGTTTAATGAAACTAAAACTCTCATACTCCAAACACTTTAGAGGAGTTAAGTTCCTTAAGCACTCAGGCCAGCCAACCTTCTGCATTTTGCATTCTTACTGCAGCAAAGAAGAAATGGCAAAAAGCCTTCATTTTACACAACATTTAACAAGGCTATGTTTCATTATAGAAGCAGAGGAACTAACCTCTGATATTGGATTCTCCAAGGAATAGTAAAAGTAAGAGGAAAACATTAATATTAAAGACATTTATGCAATTTTCAGACAGCTGCAAAAGGTCCAAATACCTTTTCCTTCCTTTCCAGAACTGGCAGGATAGTAGATTTGTGACCTTCACTACTTATAAGGCGATTTCCATCTTCTCTTGCCTACTGCGTTTACTGTAGGGTCATGAACTTCTGCTAACCAGATCCAGGCCTATTGGAACTAAACAGAGTACATAAATCACAAGTCAATGAAATAAATAGTGAAAGCTAATTTGGCAATTTGAACTTATCAGAATTAGTTTCTCATGGAAAATGAAAGTATGAGAGCTAAACAGATTTTAATAACCTGTAAGAATTTGCCTTTAAAATATTATTTAAGTATTTTTTGTGTTATCATCTCTATCATTATGTCAAAAATATTTTAGAGGTGACCTATACCATCCTTGTATGAAAAAGGTTGGAAAAATCCTCAAACTGTCATAAACGTTTCCTCTCTCTTTCAGCAGAACAATTCTTGTATCATAATAGAAAAACTCCATGGTCATGTTCATACTACATGGTTCACTATTGATATAGACCTTTACATCTAAACAATTTTTTTCCATTATACATTTCTTTGAAGTCTGCAAAACTATATGTGTGTGTGTGTGTGTATAATTATAATTATAATTATTATTATTATTTACATGCAACTGGGAAATAAGATATACAGGCACTAGGATAGGGAGGTCCATCTTACCTTACCAGAAAGTCAGAGAGGTGATGGGGTAGCATATAGGAGAGAGAAGATTGCTGGATGGGGTATACAGTGGGATTGCTATTTTGGGGTTGGTGGGTAGGAGAAAGATGGGGAGAAAATTTGTAACTCAAAGTCTTGTGGAAATCAATGATGTAAACCAAAAAAATAAAAAATAAACAAACAAAAGAAAGAAAAAAACTAACATCTGCAAAACAAGTTTGAAACGTTCTCTCTCAGAGCCTTACTTTGACCCGACTATAACCTATAGCTAGGAACTTATATTTTTTTCATTCCTATCAAAAAACCTAAAAAAACCCAAAAAAACCAAAAAAAAACCTAATTGTGTTGCTCATCCTCCCTTCCTTCCCTTTCACTCCTTTATTAATCCTGTCCAAACTGGCTTTGGAGTCTAACATTTGATAAAAACTCTTCCATCTAGTTTTATTAATATTCTCTTAATTGCAGAATCTCTTATCTTTTTCTCAGATTCCTCTTTCTTGATCTCTCTACACTGTTTTACAGTGTTGAACATCTCTCCTTTCTAAATACTTTTTTTTCTTCTCCTTTGTTGTATATATTCCTTCTATCTGCTGATTCTGCTACCTCTCTAAAACATTCCTCTTTAGTCTACTTTGCAGAATTATCATATATTTCTCTGTACCTCCTATGCGTGGTTGCATTGTCTTTCATCTTCTTATTTTCTCTCTTTACATTCACTTTCATGGCAAGCTCATCATCTCTCATATGCTCGATTATTTGTTGTTTCTTAGTTGTTATAGTTGCATCTGAGATTTTATGACCATGTTTAGCATTTTTTTTTTTTGGCAAAGAGTGGTTGAAGATTTCCTTCTCTAGCTCTTTTTATGTATGAAGAAACTGGGACAAACTGGGTCACATACTTAGTGTTTCTGAATTCAGTAACAAAACTCAGGAAGATGAATCTTCCTGACTCCAGACTTGGCATTCTATCCACTGAGCCACCAAAATGCCCTGGCCATTCAATAATTACCTCTCTACAGATGTCTCAAATCTATATATCCTATTTTTGTCTCTTTCCTCCACTCTAAAATCACAAGAACAATTGTCAATTAAACATTTCCACTTGAAAGTCTGATAGACATCTCAAAATCACTATATTTGATATAGAACTGTCTTTCACCTCTAAAATCTGCTCTTATAATTGACTTTCCTATATCTAGTGACAGTCCCCAGGATGGCAATCATACAATTATCCTAATTTTTTTTTATTCTTCTCTTTCAAACATCCTCCAATATCCAATCGGGTGGCAAGTTTAGTCAAGGGCATAACCACAATATTTTTCTTTACTTACCTGGTTAGCACACTAGTTCAGGTCCTCATAATTGCCTTCTAGGAAAAAAAAATAATGATATCTGATATTTATGTAGCATTTTGCAAACATTAATTCATCTCATTCTTACATCATTGTGAAACTAAATTTACTTAATAGCATTACTATTCCATAGTTGAAGAAGCTAGACCTAAGTGAATTACTCAGGGGAAGGACTAGTCATAGGTTGCTAAGTAGTACACTGGGTAGAGTACTGGGTGTGAAGTCATGAAAACTCAGACACAATAACTGTGTAACACTGGGAAAGTCACATAGCCTTGGTTTGCCACACTTTTCTGAATTCTAAAATGAAGATAATAATAGCACCTATCTCCCAGGGTTTTTGTGAAGATCAAATGAGATTTTGGGGGAATATGGTGCTTGGAACAGTGCCTGGCACATCATATGTGCTTAAAAAATGCTCATATCATTGTCTTTTCCCTTTCCATTCATTCCATACTGTTCCTCTTTACAAGGAATGTGTGTATGCAAGTGTATGTATATATACATAGATGCATGTATGCATATGGGCATGCATATGTATTTGTACACATACAGCTATATGTGTACATGTATACACGTGTCTATGTATGTGTTCCACATCCTATATTTTTTTCCTTTGGGAGGGTGCACTCTTCCTTTTCTAAATTAATATTTTATTTTTCCCCAGCTACATGAAAAAATAATTTTTTAACATTTGTTTTTAAAACTTTGAGTTCCAAATTATCACCCTTGTTCCCTCCCCAACACTCCCTTCATTGAGAAGGCAAACAATTCAATATAGGTTATAGATGTGTAATCATGCAAAGCATATCCATAATAGCAATGTTGTGAAAGAAAAAAAAAACACAAGAGAAATAAAGTGAAAAAATTATACTTCAGTCTGTATTCAGAAACCATCTTTCTCTAGGGATGAAGAGCATTTTTCATCATAAGTCCTTCAGAGTTACCTTGGATTGTTGCATCACAGAGAATAACTGTCATTCACAACTGGCCATCTTACAATATTGTTATTACTTTGTACGCAGTACATTTCACTTTGGATCAGTCCATGCAAGAATTTCTAGGTTTTTCTGAGAGGATCTTGCTAATCATTTCTAATAATACAACAGTATTCTACCACAACTTTTTCAGTAATTCCTTAATTAATGAGCATCCCCTAAATTTCTAATTCTTTGCCGCTAGAAAAGAGCTTCTGTAAATATTTTTACACATATAGGTCCGTTTTTTATCTCCTTAGGGATAGAGACCTAGAAGTGGTATTGCTAGGTCAAAGGATACACCTGGTTTTATAGCCCTTTGGGCATAGTTCCAAATGCTCTACTGGAAGACTGAATCAGTTCACAACTCCACCAACAGTTCATTAATGTCTCATTTTCTCCACATCCACTCCAAAACCTATCATCTGCCTTTTCTGCTCTATTATCCAGTAAAATAAGTATGAGATAGTACCTCAGAACTCTTTTAATTTTCATTTCTTCAATCAATAGTGAGTTAGGATATTTTTTGATATACCTATAGATAACTTGAATCACTTCCTCTGAAAACTGATCATAACTTTAGATCAGTTGAAAAAATGGCTCTAATTTTTATGACCTTGACTCAGTTCTCTATGCATTTGAGAAATGAGACCTTTATTAGAGAAACTTGCTTCAATATTTTCCAGTTATGATTGCTAACTGTATTTTTCTCTCTCCTATTTTCCCCCTTCCCCCGCTTCTTTCAAAGCAATTTTGGTTATCCATGTTTCCTTATTAATTTCCTTTTATTCTCTTCATGTACAGACAGAAAAAAAGAAACAATTTCTCTGACCTCCTTTTTTTTTTGCTTCACCATTGCTGATCTCTCTCCTCTACCCTCAACCTCCAAAATTTTACAAGAAAAATAAAAGAAAAGAAAAATTATACCATGAAAGCACAGTCAAACAAGAGAAATCCACACAGTGGCTATGTATAAAAATGCATCCACTTTCTACTCTCTGACTCCTTCTCCTGCCTTTACGGAGTTGGGAAATATGCTTTATTGGAAGTCCTTTAGAGACATAGTCGACCGTTGATTATTGATTTCTTAAGTATTTAAAAGTTGTTTATCATTACAATATTTTTATTCTTATATTAAAGTATACTCCTGGTTATTCTCATTTTTCTGTCTGTATAAGTACATACTACACAGGATTATTTGACATCATCTCTTGTTATTTCTAAAAGCGAAATAATAATTTCATACTTTAATAATCACAATTTGTTTGGTCATTCCTCCAAATGATAGGTTTTGTTAATGTTGTTTTGTTGTTTCATTTGTGTCTGACTCTTTGTGAGCCCATTTGGGATTTTCTTGGTAAAGATGCCAGAGTGGCTTGATGATTTCTTCTGTAGCTCAGTTAACAGATGAGGAAACCTGAGGCAAACAGTGTTAAGTGACTTGCTCAAGCTCACACAACTAATAAGTATCTGAAGCCTCATTTGAACTCAAATCTTCCAGAACACAGGCCTGGTGCTTTATCCACTACACCACCAAGCTATCTTTAAATGATGGATACTCTCTTAGGGTCTAGTTTTTTGTTCATTTGTTTGTTTTGCTTCACCACCAGCCTTTAATTCTGCATTCAAGATCAGCAAATTTTCTTGAATATTTTCATTCCATCATATTTTCTTTCCCCTTAACTCTCTCTCTTCATATTCTTGGTTGCTTCCTGTCAAGTTTTATGTAGTTTTATAAGCATTAATTCTTCATGTGTTCAGCCAGGTCTCATATACTACACCAGTAATGTTTGCTTCATGTAAACTCTCATTCCTCCTTTCACAATGTTTAGATACTCTTCTTGTCGTGTAATCCAATTAGGAAAAATAGCAAGTTTTACCCCTTTCCCCCTATTACTATGCTACTTTAATTAACCTCATTTTCCTTTTCCCTGTTAACACCCTCACCAACACTCTACCTCCTGAGCTATCTAACTGCCCAATACCCAAGAAGAAGACTCAATCCACAACAGGACCTCTAGTTTTCTTATTTGATATACATAATACCCTTTGAAGACTTTCATGTTCTGAAAAGACATTTGTTTCTTATGGCTCTGGACCTACTGCTTCCTGGATGTTTATACTATGTTGCGGTTATTGTCAATATTGTTGTTTAAATAGGCTACAACAAAACTAAAACTTATTTTAGATTTCTTTAAGGATATGATTTCTAGATTCTTTTTGTTCATTTTTTCTTCTGGCTTCTGTGTCACAGAAATTTTCAGTTATAATTTATAAAATGTAAGCATCAGATTTTGTTTTCTTTTTTGAAATTTACATTTTGTTTTGTTTTACTTCGGAATATAATGTTTCTGAAATTATCTCAACTTGACTTGTTTCCAGATCAATTTTTCTTTCAAATATCTTATATTTTCTTATCTTCTTTTTTCCATATCTGTTATAACACTTCTTGCTGTCTTCTGGAGTCATTGATTTGTTTGTTCTGTTTTAGTTTTCAGGGAGTCCTTTTCATGGGTATGTTTTTCTATTTTGTTTTCTGAGATATTTATTTCTTTCCAGATATTCTCTCCAGAACTTTAATTTTATTTTAATATTTTATTTACTTTAATTATTTATATGATCTTTTAAGGAAATCCATTTTCCCCCTTGAGTTTCTGCTTGAAGATTTTATGGAGTTAACCTTTTCTTCTTCTGCAGATTTCTAGATACAAAATGATTTTCTTTTATGCTGGATGATTTTTTTTTTCTTTTTGGTTTATCTCTCCTAATAAAGATTTTTTATTGAAGTTTTAAGCTACAACTGCTCTAGCTCTTATTTTGCCTTTTGGTTTGGTGTGGTCAAATCTTATTGTGAAACATTTGGGCTTTTGAAATAGCTGTGCATTCAACAACTTTAAGCATATATTATATTAACAATAATGATGTTTATGTTCTTGCTGATTGTATGCAAAATGATTTATTTATACTATCTTATTCAAACATCAACATAAACCTGTGTAATGGATGTTATATGTACTGACACTCCAAATTTATAGATTATTTAATAATTTTCAGACAGGTCAGGTAACTTATCTATGATCATATAGCTATTAAGAATCAGAAGCCAAGTTTGAACATGCATCTTTCTCCTTAGTTATCCTATGACACAATAGCCATGATCTTGAAAATGAGGAATGCAAATGACCAATAGTCATTTAACAACCAAAAAACATAATTAAGGTTTCATATACTCAGTACACTCAACAAATTTTGATTGATGATGCTAGCTGATGATATTAATAGCTATATTCATAAAATTACTTTCCTGCCATCTTCAAAGGTTTTAAAGCATTTGTTTACTTTGGAACGTCTTTAAATTGCAGTGCTCTTCTTTCCTTTGAATCTCAGTTAGCATTTTTTTTTTTACTAAATTTATACAAGCTGTTCAGTTTTATATATATAAAGTTATGAAGCAGCATCCACTAACATTCTATAAAATATCTAGAAAGGAAGTATTTATTTTTCCTTTCAAAGACAGTTCCCCCTGCCCCCTCACAGCCTATAACTCATAATGGATCAAATCAGTGAGACCTTTGCTTTGTGACATTGAGGAGGGATGCAGCAAAGTATGAAGACTTTTTTCCCCACTTTTATAACTATTCCTCAACAAGTTCAGCTTTTGCTTGAGAAATCTGCTGAGGGAAACTACTTAGCTCAAAAGTGAGTGAGTCACACATCCCAAGAGACTATATCATAAAGAGTGTGAAAGAGACAGATGTTTTCCCACCTCACCCACTACTAAAGTGTTAGCTTTAACACCCATACCAATTGTTTGCTGTAATTGTAAGTATGCCCTATTTCTTTTATTTTCCAGATATTTCTTTATTTTCCAGGTATTTCAGATTATAAAAGTATCATTCCATATGTTTAGATTATTTGACTTCTGATTTTAGGGTCTGTTTTCTGCCAAATTGTTAATGTAACTTCTCTTAATGTCAGTGGATAAGTTGGGTATATATCAAAAAAGGAATAAACCATACACATAGATATTTGACTGTCATAATATACTAAAGAACATCTTGTTTAAAAAGTTATTTCTTAGAGTTTCTTCTTTACTTGAACAGTCTGGGAACAATTGGGAGTTATGATAATAAACCTCCCAAACAAAATTTTTTCTTGTGACATTACAGGTTGTTCAGTTAATCAATAGCATTTAGTGATTACTGTATGTACTGGAACCAGACCATGTACTAGAAATTAATGCAATAATTCTCCATTTACAATGATTAAAGTTCATTGTTCAGATTATGTATAAAAACTAATGAAAGCACATGTGTTTACTTTTTGATGAAGAGAACTGATTCTAGTTACATTAATTATTCCCTCACAACATCTGAATTAATGTACAATAATCTTGGAATATGGCTATTCCAAGAGTTTATATCTAGATGAAGTGGTTTTATTTATTTTTTCTTTTTTTTTATTTAGTTTTTCAACATACATTTCAACAAGATTTTGAGTTATCAATTTTTTCCCCATCTTTCACCTACCCCCACCCTCAAAATAGCAAGCCTACTGAATATCCCTTCTCCCAATCTGCTCACTAATATATCCTTCCTTATCCCCCCTCTAACTTTCTAGTAGGACAAGATGGATTTCTATACCCCAGTGCATGGATATCTTATTTCCAAGTTGCATGTAGAAAAAAAAAATTAACATTTGTTTTTAAAACTTTGATTTCTACATTCTTTCACTTCTTCCCTCCTCACCCAATCCTAGTCGGAAGATAAGCAATTCAACATAGGTTGTACATATGTAGTTATGCAAAATGTTTCCATAGAAGATATATTGTGAAAGGCTAACTATATTTCCCTCCATCTTATACTGCCCCCCATTTGTTCTATTTTCTACTTTGACCTTGTCCCTTTTTAAAAGTGTTTGCTTCTAACTACCCTCTCCTCCAATATGCCCTCCTTTCTATCATCCTCCCTCTTATCTCCTCCCCACCCTACTTTCCTGTAAGGTAGGATACCCATTTGAGTGTGTATGTTATTCCCACCTTAAGCCAAATTCAATGAGAGTAAGGTTAACCCATTACCTTTTGCCTTCCTGTTCTTCCCCTTCATTGTAATGGTTTTCTCTTGCCTCTTTTATATGAGATAATTTACCCTATTCTGTCTCTCCCTATCTCCTTCTCTCATTATATTCCTCTCTCACCTGTTAATTTCATTTTTTAGATATCATCCCTTTCTATTCAACTGATTTTGTGTCTGCTGTCTATGTATATATGTACATATATATATATATATATATATATATATATATATACACTCACTCACATATGTATTTATACACACACCCTATTATATAAACATATACATTCATGTGCACATATATGCATGTATATTCCCTTCAACTGTCCTTATGCTGAGACAAGTCTCATGAGTTACAATTATTGTTTTTTCCACATAGGAATGTGAATAGTTCAACTTTAACAAGTTCCTTATGATTTCTTTTTCCTGTTTGCCTTCTCATGCTTCTCTTCCTTCTTGTATTTGAAAGTCAAATTTTCTGTTCAGTTCTGTTTTTTCATCAAGAAAGCTTGAAAATCCACTATTTCATTGAATTACCATATTTTACCTTGAAACATTACACTCAGTTTTGCTGGGTAGGTGATTCTTGGTTTTACTCCTAGCTCCTTTGACCTCTGGAATATCATATTCCGAGCCCTTATATCTCTTGTTTTACAAGCTGTTAGATCTTGTGTTATTTTGACTGTGCTTCCACAATACTCAAATTGTTCCTTCCTGGCTGGTTGCAGTATTTTCTCCTTGACCTGAGAACTCTGTGCAATGGTAATGGAATTTGGAGATGCCCCTGTATTGGCTTGCTTTTTGGGTTGGGTGTTAAAACCCAGAGCTTGTGAATCCCACTTGTGGGACAGACTTGTTGACATGAGGAGAGAGGGCTGAACTGGGAGGCACCATCAATTGGAAGAGAAGGCCAGAAGGACTTTGGGAGAGCAGTATCCAGTATTGTGGAGCCTGAGTTGCTGAGAGAAAGACTGCTGAGAGCCTGTTGAAGCTGCCTAGAACTTTTGAGAACTGCCACACAGAGCTACCAAGAACTGAGGAAGTATGGCTGTGATGATGGTATTTTGTCTGTCTGTTTTGATGTTTTTTTGCCAGATTCACCTGATGGTGAAGGACAGTGCTGCTGTTCTAGAGGTGCTGGAAACTGGCTGTTGGTTCAGAAGACCTGAAGGAGGACTTTCTTGTGGTACCTGCACAGAAATCC
>CM053582.1:278754342-278779512 GCA_028627135.1 Pseudochirops cupreus | reverse complement strand
GGAAGCTGCAATGGCAAGGTGGGTGCAAAACCTCTGCCTTGCGCTTTTGCACTCTGGAGGCCTTCTGGCCGGACTGTTTATCTCCCCCTTTCACAAATCCCACTCCCAGCTGCTGCCAATCCACTCACCTGAGAGTCTCCTCAGCTCTTCCAGTCCAGCCACCCCCAGGGCACAGCCTTGGCTTCAGGCCAAGCTGGTTTTGGTTCGCAGTGCTGATATGGTTCCTCATAGCTGAGCTGACTTTAGTGGGAAGTATCTTTGTGTGCATTTTGGAGTTCCAGGATTGGTTTAGAGTCCTATTTTATGGGTATTTTGGGGTGGCTATGTGAGAGCTGCGATATGTTGCTGCTGCTATGCCGCCATCTTGGCTCCACCCCTTCACCCATTCATTTCAATTGTTCTTTATATGAAGAATCCTTATAACTGCCCCAATAATGATAAATTTCATAAAAGTTGTATGCATCATCTTCCCATGTAGAAAGGTAAACAGTTATAACTTATTGAGTGCCTTATGATTTATCTTTCATTCTTATCTTCTTATGCTTTTCTTGAGTCTTGAATTGAGTTAAATTTTTTATTCAGTTTTGGTCTTTTCATCAGATTTTCTTGAAATTGCTCTATTGCATTGAATATATTTTTATTCTCTAGAAGAATTATACTCAGTTTTGCTGGGCAGGTTATTCTTGTTTGGAGTCCAAGATATTTTGCCTTTTGGGATGTCACAGTCCAAGCCTTTCACTCCTTTTACATGGTACTTTCTAACTTTTATATAATCCTGACTATGGCTCCATGGTATTTGAACAGTTTCTTTTAGCTGCTTGAAATACTTTCTCTTTGACCTGGAAGCTCTGGAATTTCACTACATTACTGCTGGAATTTTCATTTTGGGATTTCTTTCAGTTGATGGTCAGTGGATTCTTTATGCCATCTGGATCTGATAAATTATGACAGTTTTCCCTGATAATTTCTTAAAATATGATATTCATGCTCTTTTTTTAATCATGGCTCTCACATTGTCCAGTAGTTTTGAAATGATCTTCTTGATCTATTTTCCAGATTTGTATTTCTTATGAGATGCTTCACATTTTCCATTTTAAGAAATGACATTGCCTTATTGTTTCTTGATGTCTAGTGCAGTAATTTGCTTCTACTTTTTGACTCTAATTCTTAAAGAATTATTTTTTCAATGAGATTTTGTATCTCTTTTTCCATTTGGCCAATTATACATTTAAAAATTGGTTTTAGTGAGTGAATTTTTAAATCTTTTTTTTTCTCTTGACCAATGACATTTTTAGGATATGATTTTCTTCAGTATTTGCATGCCTCCTTTTCCAATCTGTTAATTGTATTTCATTTTTTTCTATTTGCTTTTATTTATTTCATTTAATTTTTCCTCTACCACTGTTGATCAATTTTGAAAATTATTTTAGCTTTTCCAAGATTTCTTGTTGGTTTTCTGACTAATTTGCTTTTTTTTTCTCCCATGAAAGCTTTACTTATAGTTATTTTCACATCATTTTCTTCTGACTTTGTGTTTTGATCTTCTGTCTCATCTAGTAGACTTCTATAGTCAGGTTACTTTTGTTGTTGTTCTTGCTCACTTGTTTTCCAACTTTCTTTATTGATTTTTAACTTTAAATTAAAGTCAGGCTCTGTTCCCAGCATGGCGTGGTGGTGTGGCACTATCTCAAACTTCAGGATTTTTCTACACTGCTATTTTCAGAAATAGCTCTGTGGATATGGAAGTTTTCAATTCTTCCATGGTGGTACTATTTGAAGAGAGATGTGGGCTCTGTTTTCCTAATAGGCACTCTATTCCTCTGATCCATTGGGATTGGAATTGATCCTGTTCCTCAGGGTTCCTGATGCCTTGTGACCATATGTGATTCTGTTCCTCAGTTTCCTGATTCCTTGTCACCAAAAGCAAAAATGCCACTCAGGGCTTCCACTTCATCTTTACCAAATGTTGTCCTCTTCATCTTTGAACTATGACTCAAAAGGGCACATAGGCAGCGAATTGGCCAAATAGTGTTTGGTACTGTGTTCTGAGCTAGCACAGGAATCCCCTGTATTCTCTTTCTGACCATTAGCAAGGTCTCCTCACTCACTATTTTAGAGGGCTCTCTAAGGTACTTTTGCTTCTATTGCCACTACGTCATCCCACCACTGTTTTATTTATCAACGTGTTCTCAGGGCAGCCTCCATTTCTCTGTGACAAATCTCTCTATCTACCCTCCTAAGTTTTCTTGGGTTACAGGAATGTCTTACTCTGGCCCTTTTTTTGACTCTGCTAATACAAAATTTGATTTAAGATATTATTTTAATGTTGCTTGGAGATGAAAATTGGGAGACTTCAGCTAAGTGCTTCCTGTACTTCACCACTTTGACTCCACCCCTGGAACATCCTTGTACATCACCCTTGATGAGCTCAAGAAATGTTTACACAGCAATACAAGGGCGTCCTTATAGGTTTAACAATGGGGTCTATTTTTTTAAGTATACATACAGAATTTTATGTTTAATTTTTATTAGTAACAGTTTTTTTTAAGTACAGAAAATCAACAAAATGTTAAGTCAAGCATTCGTTTATAGCCCTTGAAGATCCTGACATATAAATGTTCAAACTGAAAATATTTTTAAAATGATCCCTTCCAAACCATAGAGATGGCTTTAGCAAAGCTCTGGTTTGATGTTGAGTTCCGTGTTCAAGATTTAACGCCTATTTAGTAGAAGTGACTAATTTCAGACAAATTAATTTGAGAACCAAGAAGGGTCTTTCCCTGAGGGTATAAGGCTTGGGGAAGGCTGAGATAATAGAAGGCATGGGGAAGCATGTAACAATGGCAAGAGCAAAAGCTAGGGAATGAGTTTCCTCAATGTAGGCAACAATTAGAAAAAAGAAGCCTTAGTAGGAATTCTATACTTTGGGCAAGGAGAGGACATGAGATGTTGGTATACTGATGAGGCCAGTCATTATTCAGTTCTAAAATATTTCATTTATCCTAAAGATATTTCTCTCTAGTTATAGAACTGACCCCCTAAAATTGACCTTTTAAAAACTTTGATTTCTTTGCTTATTTCTAATGTGCCATGGATCTTTTCATCAACCTGGTGAACCCTATTAATCCTTTTTAAAATAATACCTTTACATGCCATGCATACAATATTTAGCATTTACCTGTTTTACCTTATGCGTTTAAGATCATTATAGAAAAAAAGAAAAAATAAGCAATTTGATGCTAGGAAATGGTATATGAAACCATTTTTCATGAACATATAATTTCAAAATGTTCTTTTACAAAGTGAGGAAGAGGAAATATAGTAGAAATAACAATATCAGAAAGACAAATGTTCCAGAGGAGAAAAATACAATAAAAATGTTAAAAATAACATGTGCCCATATTAGGAGTTTGGAGTGAAACAGATAGAGGCATCTTATCTCTCAAACCCTCCTACTGTGTTAATTTGGTTGCTTTTCAAAATCATGATATCAAGACTGATTGTATTGCTGCCTTATAGAGGCAGGTGGCAGGTGGTAGTTCATGGATTGTTAGTTTGTGGCTTGTGAGCTTATACTTGGGCAGGACAGAAAATGAAAAAGATGGTTTATCTTGGTGTTGGGCTCTTATCCATTTTGTGACAGTCTCCTTCATTCTGCATCTTATTCCTACATCTGATCTCCTATGTATCTTAATTCTTCTTTTCTTTAGCATTCTTACCTTTCAGATGTCTTTCTCCTCTTGAATATTAATATTTGGGTTATTTCTACTTTATGTATTTTATATCCCATGTTGACTTTTATTATCTTTTTTGAATCTAATTTTCTTTCTTGTGCATATTTTTAACCACTTGGAATGTTAGAACATTATTTATTTGTCCTTTCTACTTTTCACATCATCTTCCAATATCCGATATCACATATAAAATACACACATATGTAATTAGGGATATTTGTCCTTCAGAAAGTCAAATGCACTCCATAACGCTTCTCTTTCATGAACCGTTGCCAAGTCCCATGGGCTAGAGGTTGACTTGTTCAAGAGACAAAGTAATAATGATGTTAAAAATTATTCCATTGTGCCGGTCAAAAAGCATTCTTATTAATAAATCTTACCAAAGTATGAGAGGAATGTTTTTTTTTAATCTCTGATCATAAATCACTAATTAACACTCCTGATTGACCTTTATGCCATGCATTCTGTCCTTGAAAATAGTGCACTAACTGTGTAATTAAAGATGATGGGTCTAAAAATTCTCAGGAAATAAAGAAAGAATTCTCTTTCTTTTAAAGATGAAACCTTAGACATTTTGATAATAATGAATTGGCCTGGATATTTTTAGTGTATAGTGTACATGGCATTCAGTTCTTCAGTATTCTGGATGGAACATTCAGAAGACTCCTGCTATTCCCTTGTTCACACTAGATGAACAATTCAGCATTGGTTTTCTCTCAGATGGATGGTACAGATTCACTTCTCTTGGTGAAACATTTTGGGCCCTAAGTTTCTTGGGCTTTAAATGTTGAATTGAAAGTGGCTACATTGTCTCAATAACCCCAGGAAAATCTAGTCCAGAATTGATACTTAGGCTGAAAGGCTTTGGAAATCCATGTACATTCAACTGTAGCATATCATGTGCTACATAATCACTTAAATTTTTATGTAACACCCATCATGTAATATATGATACCCTGTCATAATCTAATGGTGTCTCCATAGAGCAAGTAGGACCATCTGTCGAATACCATAAAGAGTCAGTGGGGAGGGGGAAGGATGGGCAAGAGGAGATCTGGGAATTCAATGCCAACTCAGGTTATTAGAATTTGGCTTTAGGTACAGAAATTAAAAGACATGAAAAGCACAGACTGCCACAGTTTGATAGTTTGAATCTCCAAAGACCATATTGGCACTGCTGCCTCTTTAGGTTGGGTCTGAATATTGGCCACACCTTCTATTTAATGAAGAGCATCTGTTCCTTCTTCTAATCCTGTGGTTTAAGTCCCCATAACTGGCTTAGAGATATATGAAATGTTAGAGCTGGAAGGGATTTTGGAGAATATTGAGTTTAAATTTTTCATTTTTTAGATGACAAAATGGAGAAACAAAAAAGAAATTGCATGTAAAGTTGGATAGTAACTTAATGGAAAAGGCACAATTTGAACCTTGACTAACAGCTTTCCATACTTTATCACACTACATACACCAAACTACTTCCTGTTGTCAGTTTTTAAAAACTATTTTAAAAATTTTATTTATTTACTTTTAATTTTTAAAATTTAGTTACACAAGCTTTTGAGTAGCAAATTTTGTCCATCCCTCTCTTCTCCCATCCCTTCCCATGGCAGCATGCAATCTGATATAGGTTCTACAAGTACATTCACATCAAATATTAGTCAAATTGTAAAGGAGGGTTATAATCAATGGAATGAACAACAAGAAAGAAGGAACAAAACAAAATACAAAAGAGAGAGTGCAAGTATTTTGCTTCAATCTGCATTCAGATTCCATAAATCTTTCTCTGAATATGGATAGCTTTCTCTATCATGAGTCTTTTGGACCTGTCTTTTAAACTTATAACCTTGCATTGCTGATTTAAGCCTGGTCTATCAAAGTCAGTCATCACAGATATGATGTGTCTGTAATTCTGTACAATCTTCTCCTGGTTCTACTCCTTGCACTCAGCATTAGTTTATATGTCTCTCAAGGCTATTATGAAATCAATCATCTCCTCATTTCTTATAACACAATAGTATTCCATCACATCCATGTACAACAACTTGTTTAGCCATTCCCCAAAGGGCATTCACTTGATTTCTAATTCTTTGCTATAAAAAAAAAAAAAGACTTGCTATAACTATTTTTGTACATACGGGTCCTTTTTTCCACTTATATGATCTCTTTGGGATACAGACCTAGAAGTGGTATTTCTAGGTCAAAGAGAATGTACATTTTTATAGCCATTTGGGTGTAGTTCCAGATTGCTCTCCAGAAAGGTTCAATCAGTTCACAACTCCACCAACAATGCATTAGTGTTCCAAGTTTTTCTCGGTTTTGGCTTTCCCAATTTAGGTATTATTACCATATTTGTATCATAAAAAGAATTTTGTAAGGCTCTTTCTTCTCTAATTTCCCCAACTAGTCTATAAAGTGTTGGAATTAATTGCTCTTTAAATGTTTTATAGAATTCACTTGTAAATCCATCTGGTTACGGAGATGTTTTCCTAGGGAGTTCATTGATGGTTTGTTCAATTTCTTTTTTTTTGAGATGGGGTTATTTAAGTATTTTACTTCATTTTCAGTTATAAAACTATTTTTCCTTAGAATGTAAGCTCCTAGAAGTTAGGAGTTATTTTTTGCTTTTTCTATCTGTGACATACCCTTAAAAGGAGCTAACTCATTTGAATAAAGGATGAAGCATTGAAGGACTCATTGAGTATTTTGAGTTGTGTAGCTTAAAGTAGGTGGGAGTGAAGGTATTCATCACCAGAACTGTATGACAAGGTAGAAGGCATGAAATGGCAAGAGTAAAGGCAAGGAAGAAGCTGGGGGGCGGGGAGAGAGCAGGAATGGTGTTACAGTGGCTATGACAATAGATTTCTAGAGGAATTGTCACAATATGTGTACCAAGAAAAGGGGTAGAAAGAGAAATCTTCTAGACTCTGCTTTATAAGCTACACAATGGAAGCTTCAATTCTGAATCTGGTGAGTTATCCTCCTTTAAACAGAGCCTATAATTTCTCTCTTCTTCTCTACCTCCTCCTGGCTCCCTCTCTATAATAGATGCTCTCTGGTATCCAATTTGGTGGGATTTGGGGCTATTTCTTGATATTTGCTCCTTTATATTTATTTTATCTACACCTTCCTCACATAAAATCAAAAATGCAAGCTTGAAATGTGGTAAATGAGTTGTTTGTATGACAGTGCAGTTGGTTGGGAGGATCATTGTTAGAGAAAGTATAAGACAGAGCAGGGCAAGCAGTGCCTGCTCAATCATTGGAGAAGAGAAAAATCTCTTCTCTGACCTGGGGGTTCTGAGTTTAGCAATATTCATAAATAATCAACTTTTAAAATGTCCCTGAAATAACAACAACAAAAAAAAGATGAAGTAAATGCATGGGATCATAGCACCTGGACATTAAAAAACACAATAAACTTATGTTGTGGACAACAGCACTTTTTAGGGGCTTCCACATGTTTGTTTGTTTGTTTTTTTTTTGGTCCAGAATGTAGCATAGTGCAAGTTATAATATTTAAAATGGATATTGATTGATTGATAATTTTAATAATCTATAAATTTTCAGTAAAAATTCTTTGTACTAATGTAAACCCTTTAAAACTTTCCATGGCTCAAAAAAAAAAAATCATCAGTGAATTTAGTTAAGCTGGGACTCAGATGACTACTTAAAAAACTGAAGTGATTATCACTTCAAGGATCAAATACCAAATCCTAGATGGTATTAAAATATCTTTCTACATTTCAGTATTCTTATACTTTATTCTTCTCTATACTCTACAAATGGAAGATTTTCATGGAAAGTGGTATCTTGAGGTGAACCTCAAGGAAAGCAAGACATTCTAAGATAGAGAAATGAGAAGGAAAGTATTCTAGTCATAGGGGAAAACCAAGAAGATATAAAAGCATCAAGTGGGACAGTCCCATTTGCTGTTACTGGAATATGGCTCCATCTCTCATCTCCACACTTCTACAGTGGCTATTCTCTAGGCTTAAATCATTCTCTTTTTGCGCCTCTGCCTGTTTGTTTATCTGTCATTCTTTAAGACCCAGTTTAATTCTCACATTATGCAAAAGGCCTTTCCTGATCCCACCTAATTGCAAATGCCTTACCCAAGTTGCCTTCCAACTATTCTGTGTGTTGTATGAACCCAGTTATTTATGGGATGTGTTCACATTACAATGCCATTTTCTTGAGGTGAGAGGTACCTTCTGTCCTTCTTTCTATCCTTACAAGCACAGTAAATGCTTATTCACTGACTACCTGACAGACCCATAACTGAAACATTTCTCATCTAGTAAGCCACAGATATACTTGCATTCCACTAATATAGTCACTGAGGACCAAGAATAATGGCAATACCACCATATGGCCTCAAAAGAGGACTATAATGGAGGTTTGACTATCTGATCATAATATGCTAATAATTAAATTACAAACTCCTCAGCCTGGCATTTAAAGCTTTCCACAATCTGGCACCAACTTGTGTTTCTAAACTTATTTTATGTTACTTCCTTTCTGGTGTTTGATGTTCTAACAAAACTAGACTACTAGCTATTCCCCACAATTCATATTTTAACCCCTGTCACCATACCTTTTAATCCTGGCTGTCACTTTTGCCTGGAATACTCATCCTCTTCCCCTCTCTGTTTTGGAGTCCCTAGCTTACTTTGAGGCTCAGTTTAGATCCCACGTTCTTTGATATCCTTCCCCAAGCTACCCACTGTCTGTCTGTCTCCAAAATATCTAGTATTTATTTATGTGTACACATGTTACACCTCAAATATAACATAAGCTTCTTGAGATCAGAGACTATTTCTTGTTTTTAACTCAACACAATACCTTACATAGAATAGACTCTTGATTAGTAATTGTGGAATTGATGGGTCAGTTTTCTTTAAAGTGTAGCTCCCGTCTGTCGTTTATTCACACTAGCATCATTATGGGCCTCCAGATGATGTCAGGCATAAAACGTTCTTTGATGACATTACATTCACATTGTGCCAGCAGCTGTATCCAATTGACAGTGTTGTTGGCCAAATTACAGCTGCCACTTACCTGAATGCAGCCAAGGTTCCCTTAACTCCCCTGAGCCTCAGACTCCTTTGGAAGTCCTGGCTGCATGTCCAAATAGGCATTGGCAGAATGCAACACCATAGGAGGGTTGGATACAAATAGCTTATGTATCATCCCAGGGATGACTCTTGGGGCATTTGAAATGAAATTGTGATGGGTCTCTGGCAAAGATCTCAAAGAACATAGATTAATAAATGAAGCTTTTAACCTTTCTGACTCTATTTTGGCATTCTCATATCTAAAGATGCACTGTTTCCTATGGTGGAAAACACTTGGAGAAATGACAACACAGAGAATATACATTTTCTGTTGTGCTAAAAATTACCAAAAAATTCTTAGAGGTGTTAGAATTAAAGAAAAAAAATCTTTATACATCATATGCTATGCTCAATGTCTCTTGATGATCCACAGGACAATACGTATGCAGTACTGAAGAGATGATCTAACATATTGAATTGTAATGGTGAGAGACATACTTCATATTTTTTGAAACTTCTGAATGTTACTTCCTACTAACTTCCACCACTAGATTAAAAGAACTTTAACATGTTCAAATATCTAAAAAAGGAAATTTTCATTGCTCAATTTTTAATGGCTATGTTCCTTTTTTTCCCCCATTTTCTGAGCAGGATCATTCTTCTTAAATTTATCTATATTTTTTATCTTTATTTATTTTTACTTTTATTTTTTTAAATTTATTTAACTTTATTTTTAATTTACATCATTAATTTACAGAAGACTTTGAGTTACAAATTTTCTCCATGTCTTTCCTCTACCCCCCAAAAATACAGCAATCCCATTGTATACCCCCTCCCCCAATCTGCTCTCTCCTATATCCTCCCCCATCACCCGTCTGACTTCCTGGTAGAGCAAGATGGATCTCCCTATCCCAGCGCCTGTATATCTTATATCCCAGTTACACATAAATAGTAAAATAATAATTACATATATAAACACATACATACATACACACACACACACACACACATACACACACACATATATATATATATATAATATCATATCATTTTAGAACTTTAAATTCTAGATTCTTTCCCTTCTTACCTAGTCACTCACCCCCACTGGAAAGACAAGCAATTTAATACAGGTCGTACATGTGTAGTTATGCAGAACATCTCCATAATGGACATACTGTGTAACATTGATGATATTTCCCTCCTTTCTATTCTGCCCTCCCCTTGTTCTATTCTCTACTTTGTCCCTCTCCCTTTACAGAAGTATGTGCTTCTAACAACTCTCCTTCACCAACCTGCCCTCCCCTCCATTATCCCTCCTCTCACTCCTTTTCCCCCTACTCTCCTGCAGGGCAAGATACCCATTTTAGAGTGAATGTCATTCCCTTCCTAAGGTTAATTCAATGAGAGTAAAGTTGACCGATTCCCTTTTTGCCTTCCTGTTCTTCCCCTCCATTGTAATAGTTATCCCTTACCTCTTTTATATGAAATGATTCACCCCATTCTGTCTTTTCCTGTCTCATCTCATTCTATTCCTCTCACACCTGTTAATTTCACCTTTTAAAATATCAGCCCTTCCTATTCAATTGATCCTGGGCCCTCTGTCTGTGTACACTTATATACACACACTTCCATATATATTGATATGCATATATACACTTCTATATATGTGTATGTATGTGTGTATATGTATTTACACATTTATATTCCTTTCACCTATCCTCATATTGAGAAAAGTTTCATAAGTTACAATTCTCATTTTTTCAGTGTTGGCATGTAAATAGTTCTACTTTGATAAGTTTCTTATGATTTCTTTTCCATGTTTACCTTCTCATGCTTCTTGTATTTGAATGTGAAATTTTCTGTTCAGTGCTGGTTTTTTCCTCAAGAATGCTTGAAAGTCCTCTACCTCATTGCATGACCATATTTTCCCTGGAAACATTATACTTAATTTTTTGGGTAGGTGATTCTTGGTTTTAATCCTAGCTCCCTTGATCTCTGAAATATCATATTCCAGGCCCTTTGATCTCTTTATGTAGAAGCTCTTAGATCCTGGGTTATCCTGATAGTGTTTCCACAGTATTCAAATTGTTTCCACTTGGCAGCTTCTAATACTTTGTCCTTGATCTGGGGACTCCAGAACCTGGCTATAACATTCCTAGGAGTTTTCTTTTTGGGATCTTTTTCAAGAGGTAATCAGTGAATTCTTTCTAGTTCTGTTTTGCCTTTTGGTTCTAAAATATCTGGGCAATTTTCCTTGAGAATTTCTTGAAGGATGATTTCTAGGTTCTTTTTGGGATCATGGCTTTTAGGTAATCTAATAATTTTTAATTTGTCTCTCCTGGATCTATTTTCCATATCAGTGCTTTTTTCAATAGATATTTCACATTGCCTTCTATTTTTTTTTTTCATTTGTTTGGATCTGTTTAATAGTATCCTGATTTCTCATATAGTCATTTGCTTCTATTTGCTCCACTCTAGTTATGAAAGAATTATTGCCTTCAGTGAGCTTTTGAGATTCTTTTTCCATCTGGCAAATTAGAATTTTTAAGGCATTCTTCTGCTTGTTGGCTTTTTGGGCCTCTTTTGCCATTTGAGTTAGTCTGTTTTTTTAAGCTGTTATTTTCTTCAGTCAATTTATTGACTCTCTTATCATGATTTTCTTGCATCATTCTCATTTCTCTCCCCAATTTTTCCTCTACTCCTCTTATTTGGTTTTCAAAATCCTTCTTAAGCTCCTCTATGGCTTGTAACAAGTCTACATTTTTCTTGGAAGCTTTTGGTCTGGGAGTTCTGACTGTGTTGTCTTCCTCCCATTCCATGCTTGGATCCTTTTTTATCTCCAAAAAATGAATCTAAATTTGGATTGCTGAGCTTTCTTTGCTTGTTTTTCCTTCTCATGTTCCCAGTCAGTTACTTGACTTTTGGGCTCAGTAGAACTCTGCTTTTTGAGAGTAGAGCTCTGTCCCAAATTGCTGGGGTTTTTGCAGCTGCCAGAGTTATTAGGAGGCTGCAGTCTCTGCTGCCCCCACCAGCTTTGGCTCACTGAAAATGCACCTCAGGACCACTACCAAAACTGTGATCGTAATTCAGGCAGCTCAGGGCAAGAACACTTAGCCTCTGAATGATCACTTGCCCCCCCTGCAATCTATAGCCCGGGAGCTTCTGAAGAAGCCTCATGGAGGTGGCTGCAGGGCACCCGTGTCAGACTGCTTCTTGCTCTGGAGGCATTCTGCTGAACCCTGTTGCTGAAATTTATTCGAGTTACAATGACCTTTCCCCTTTGTCCTTGGCTTTTATGGTTTGGTAATTTTTTTTTAAACAGCCACAGCTGCCAGTCATCCATTCTCATGAATCCTCCAGCCAGAGCTTCTCCTGGACAACAAGGGGCTAAATCTACATGGGGCTGGACTATGCTCCTAGCATGCTGCGTTGAGCCCTTTTCATCTTTCTGCCTGGCTGCCTTCAGTGGGAGTCTTGTTTCTCTGTTATTTTATGAGTTCTGGAGCTCTAAAATTTGTTTAGAGTCATATTTTACAAGTATTTGAGGTGGTTATGGGGGGAGCCAAAGATTTCTGCTGTTTTATACAGCCATCTTGACTCTGCTCCCCACCTCCGATATGTAATTTTTAAACATCCATGCTGTGGGCTGGTAGCCCCACAAGAAGCTGCTGACCCTGCTGGGGGCTCTGCATTTTCTCTTATCCAGTTCCAATGAACCTCTGTCCTGTGGTGAGATGGCTGCAAATCACTCTCAAGGTGGGTGAGTCTGCGGCTATCTGGGGCTTCTTCTCAGTCTGCTGTACTCTGCTCTCAGATCTGTTCTGGTGCAGCTCCTGTGTGCTCTGTGTTCTCCCTGCCTGGACCTGAGTAGGTACTTTCCTGGGGTGGGAATCTGCCATGCTCCATCTCGCAATGCTTTCTCACCCTCTTAAATCTGCTCAAATTCCCTTTTTAGCTTTTAGTGACAGAGTTCTCAGAAGAGCTCAGAAAAGTTGCTGCTTCCTTTCTGTCATCTTAGCTCCACCTCTGGTTTTTCCCATTCTTACAGGAGGGAAAAAATAATCCCTTGATAACTTTTAAATAATGTAACACCTGATGAGAATTTTTTTTTCAGTTGCTTTTTGGCCAGAAAGACCTACTCTTTTCATCTTTATCTCAATAAGTATCATTTCCAATAGTTCATATACTACATGAATGCTACAGTTCTGGAGTTAATTATGAAAATTGATTGTATAGGAACAATGACCAATCTTTTTCACTTCTTTACTGTTTGCTATCTCTCTTTGTGTTTCATCTATAAATACTCCTGAACAATACCACTTAACTGAATCACAGACCTCAAACATCCTTTAAGTTCATTTTCCCTTCCATTTCATTTTTCCATTTTTTTGTAAGATGATACTGCTAATAATCTTATATAATCTTTCTCCATAGTGTTTTATTAATGAACTTTTACTCTAAAACAGTATTATTTTTGCTGTTATATTTTTCAGCTTGCCTAGGAGATAAAAGTGTTTATTGGCTGACCCAATGGAAGGAGGGTACTGTCTCAATGTGTCTAAACAATGATTAAAACTCATAAAGAAATGACAAGCAAGAGGTTAAAAGGAGCCGCAAAATGAAGGCTAGAAAAAGAACAGAATTTTGGATTTAAGAAGGGATCTTACATATTGCAATATCTTTTGCATTAAATAATAATATTAGGCATTAATGTTTTATCTTTCTTCCTTCTGTTTTAGAGATCATAGGTCTACAGATTTGGTATGGTTTACCATGGGAAGTGATTCTTTAATCCTTTTCTTAGCAAGGGCTCACAATCTCATTGCTGTAGGTTTGTAAGAACAAAACAAAACAAAATTAAAAGAAACCCTACAAAACTTTGCTCTCAACAATCATGAATACTTTTTCTTATTTTACAGAAAAGAAAAAGGATTCAAAGTAGTCATATAAATTGCTGTAGTAATTATCTAAAAACATAGCAGAGACCCAGGCTTCCAACCCCAAGTACTCTTTAACTACTTTTCACAGGAGGAATATATGCAAACTAAGCACACACATGTATTTGGTATGGTTTTCTCCACAAAGATTAACTAATCCAAACCATTTTTTACAAAAATGAAATAAAATCAAAGTGTCACGCTGAAAGTCTTGTAGCTACTTAATCTAATAATCAGGGATAAAACCTAGGTGCTGTCTTCCAATGTAATCCTCTGCCTCTCGTATGAGAATGGACAGTCAAAATGAAGTTACAAAGGAAAGAACACCGTAACAAACATCTGTAAACTACATTATAGTCCTTCACTATGACTAATTAGTTGAATTATGCAATCTGAGACCATTGTCAGCATTGGCTTTATCTATTTTATTTTAATATAGAAACCATTATAAAATCACAGAGTTGTGTAAGATTTAAAGCTAACAGGATCATTAACAATCGACCTCTTAATTTTAGAGATGAGGAAATGGAGATTTAGATAAGATTCTATGAAGTGACTGCTCAGAATATTACCAGTCACAAACTGCAGAGTCAAGGTTTTTATACCAGTATGATTCAAAATCCCCTACTTTTGTTACTACATCATATCTGCTCCTGTGTAGCTAAATGTGTGTGTTTGTGTTTCTGTGTGCATGACAGGAGAGCTGGGGAACCCTTGGTAGGAAAAATCTGGTGAGGAATAACTCTCTGAAATTATCACAAGAAATGAAGTTTCCAAGAAAGACACTGGAAAAGAAGACTTCAGACAGAGAAAGCAATTGTTCTTTGATAGTCTTTGCAAGAGTAGTGGCGCCAGAGAAATCATTGACAGTTATAGAAACTTAATGTTTTGTTCTTCAACATTCCACAACTGCTTAACCAATTAAGAGGTACTTACATAGTCAGTAGCAACTTCAGTTCAAGAAATGATATTAGTTATCTATAGCACAAAGAAGAGGCTCTGACTAGTGGCCTCCCTTCCATATAAATGAAGAGATGATTTAAAATAATATTTCTCTGAAATGTAGCTTTGTCACCAAGGCAATCCACATTTATATCTTTTGTAGGGCCCCAAAGGCTGCATTTGTATCTGGTTTCTTTTTCATAATGGGCATGAAAACATGTAACTAGGAAACAAACAATTAAGAGCTTGCTTTTAGCAGCATCCTGGGGAGAACCATATGATAAACAGTTATACATAATTCTTTCTCTGTCAGTAGAAACCATCATCTATCACAGGAGTTTACAATTCATTCATTAGTCATAACAGCAGTTTTCTTGTTTGAAATGATCAATTACTAATGATTTCAAAATTCAGAAACTCTGTGTTTCCTCTAATTAGCAATGAAAATGATTGCATCCTGTCAAAGCACCATGCCCAAGTATAAAGTTAGCTATTTTTCCCCCAAAAGGAAAAAAAAATGTTCTGAAACCAACTTGCTTTTTAAATACTAATTACTTCTTAGCAGTAAGAGATTTCAATGATATCTTATGGATTTTCAGAAGTATATTGTGTTAATATTTACATATAAATCTCTAAAAGACATGATGTTTCACACTTTTAGTGCAGAAGAATTTTAAAGATTTTATAAAGATTCAAAAACTCATATAGGATATATATTTCATCTTTTTTTTCCCTCTCTTTCTGCCTGGATGGAAATTCTCCATTAAATTTTTACATTAATGATTCCTTATAGTATGGAAACAATTTTAGATTCTTGCATCTAGAAAACAAGCTCTCACAGTTATCACCAAAAGATAATGCTTAAAATACTAGATCTTAGATAGATTGCCTTTTCTCTTACCTAACGATTGAACTCCTTAAAAGGTTCAACATCAAATTGTGCATTTTTTCAGCCACACCAGTCTCAAAAGTATCTATATTTTACAGCTTTTATACTCAACACTTCATCACCTTAAGTTATATCTCCATTCTGATTAGAAGAAGCATTGGTTGGCTGATTGTTGTCCTTTCTCAAAGAGGATCAAAATGACATCACTATGCTAGAGTCAAGTTACAGCATGTTTGACTGTGGCTTATCAGACCAATATGAGCTCAGAATGTTTGACCACAGGTCAGGCAAGAATAGCCAATGTTAACATTGGGTGTGGATTCTCTAAATTTGCATATCTTGTGTTTCTTTAGAGCTATTTTAATACTGCTTTGCTCATACAGCACAGAACGTTTTCTGATGTGGGGATCCCATGCTGAGTGGTTCTGTGCCAGTGACTCCCATGTCACATTCATTAGTCACAAATCAATTCCAAAGTTCTTAAGAGTATCATTGTATCCTTCTGACCACCATATGAATGCTTGTCCTGTGTGAGTTCTCCATAAAATAGTCTTTTTTGATAAGTGTACATTTTACATTCAAATAACATGGCCAGCCCATCAGAGTTGTGCTCTCTGAAGTAGAGTTTGAATGTTTGGCAGTTTAGTTCTAGAAAGGGCCACAGCGTGTATGGTCCTTTTTATCCTGTCAGGTGATGTTCAGCATCTTCCTAAGACAATTCAAATGGAAGTGATTCAGTTTCCTGTTGTGACATTGATATGCTGTCCAGCTTTCCCAGGCATACAACAATGAGGTCAGCCCAATGGCTCTGTAGATCTTCAGTTTGGTAGTCAGTTTAATATTCCTTCCATCTCATACTATCCTTTGGAGTTTCCCAAACACCAGGCTTTAACAATGCACGCATCAACCTCATTATCAATGTGTACATTCTTAGGAAGTAAAATAGCAACGTAAATAAACTTATCCACAGCACCCAAAACTTCTCCATTGGCTGTAACCAATGGTTCTATGTATGGTTGCTGGGGGGGAGGTACTGGCTGATGGAGTACTTGTGTTTTCTTGGTGTTAATTATTAGGAAAAAATGGGCACAAGCAACAGAAAAATGATACATACTTTGTTCCATCTCAGCTTCAGAGGCTGTGTTGACTGCACAATTATCTGCAAATTGAAAATCATGCACCAACACTCCCTCCACTTTGGTCTAGGAGGAAGCATTCTAGAATAGACAAAGCAGGGAAATGATGACGATCTTGGAGCATCTAAAAGAAAATGAATTTGATTGGAGAATTATGACACCTCTATAAAGAGAAGGTTTTGGGAAAAGAATTTATTGTTCCATCCTCCATCCCTCTAATCAGAGAGGAGAGGTAACTGAGGTTGAAGTGTGCATGTATGTGTGCGTGTGTGTGTCTGTGTGTGTTTGTGTTTTCTTTCCCCATTAGATTGCAAACTCCTAGATACCTAGATAGCATGATTCTTCTTTTTTTTTTATTTTTATCCCCAGTCCTTAGCGTAGAACCTGACCACACAACTGGTGCTTAATAAATGGTTATTGACTACTGACGCCAAAATCTCTCTTTCTCTTTCTCTCTCTTCCCTCCCATTTTATAAGGCACAGTACACTTAAATACTCACAAACAGTGGATTTTGAAGTATTGATTTCAGTATGATAGACAACATTTTTGTTATATAAGGTAAGGCCCACCCTACTTAGGTCAATCAAAGTCTCAGCACACCAGGACTTCCGTAAAAGATTATAAATAGCAAATGGTTTGTCAGCCTCTGTGTAGGGAGCTCCATATACAAGTTCAAGGATAGATTCTTCCTTATACCCCCACCTTCTAAAAAAAGTTAAAATCAATTAAGTGCTTTGTGCCTTGGGGGGGGGGCTATTAAAGTGTTTATCAAACTGTAATGAAAGAATCTTATGATTATTGATTTAAAAGTATTATTTCATATGTACCTTTTTTTTCTACTACCGATTGTGTCACGGGTTTCATTTAAATACTCTTGTGGGGAGGATGAAAGAGTGCAAAACAGAAGTTATAATGAGCTGGAAGTCACACTGATGATATTTCACCTATTTGTGGAGAAACTACTATTGTGTCTAAAATTTTAAAGTTAATATGACCATATTCTGATCACACTTTCAAATGAATCTTATTTTGCTATCTTTGAAAACACAAAACCTGACTACCCCTGTTTAAAAGTACACTACTGGTAATAATCCTCATACATACCCACTAAAAATGACATCTGCCATATTTAGACATGAGATACAAATATGCAATATCATATATTAATGTATATCATATACACATCACAAATATTTGTTGTTGATTATTCATGTGTGACTCTTTATGACCTCAATGGTTGGTAGCACACGAGGCCTTTCTATCCTCCACTTTTTGTTATATTCTGTCCAATTTCATATTTGTTGCCTCCATGACACTATCTATCCATCTCATCCTCTACTGTCCCTTTTTTTTCCTTTTGCCTTCAATATTTCCAAACATCGGGGTCTTTTCCAATAAGTTCTATCATCTCATTATGTGGCCAAAGCATTTAAACTTCATCTTCAGTATTTTACCTTCCAGGGAATACCTGAAATAATTTCTTTAAATATTGGCATTTTGATCTCCTTGTTATCCAAAGGACTGTCAAAAGTTTCCTCTGGTACCACTATTCAAAAGCATTGATTCTATGCTACTAAGCTTTTCTTAAAATCCAATTCTCACAGCCATACATTGCTGCTGAAAAACCACAGCTTTGACAATATATAATAGGTCAATAATAGGTCCCTATGCCAGCAAAGTGATATCTCTGCTATTTAGTATGCTGTCCATAGCATTACTACCAAGGAACAAATATCTTCTAGTCCCATGGTTATGGTGGACTTTTATGCAAATTTATATTCATTTACTGATTTATATGTAAATATTAACACAAAATACTTGTGAAAATCTGTAAGATATCAAATTGCAATAAAATTAGCATACAAATCTCTAAAAGAATGTTGTTTCCCACTTTTAGTGGGGAAAAATAATAAAGAATTTATAAAGCTTCACAAATTTTTATTCATATACCAAATACACTTATATATTATCTTTTCTTTTTCTTTTTCTTTCCTTATGGGTGAAAATTCCCCAATCAAATTCTACACTAATTATTTCTTCTTGGGTGGAAACAATTTTTGATTCTTAAATCTAGAAAACTCATTCAGACTATATCAGTTCTTGTTCTGGAGGTGAATAGCATTTTCCATCATGAGCTCTTTGGAACTGTGTTGGATAATTTTATTGATCAGGATAGTTGTTATTCACAGTTGATCACAGTATAGAATTACTGTTACTGTGCAGTGTTCTCCCAGTTCTGCTCACTTCCCTTTGAATCAGTTCATATAAGTCTTTCCAGTTTTTTTTTGTGATATTCACTTGCTCATCATTTTTTCTAGCGCAATGATATTCCATTGCAATCATGTATCAGGATTTATTTAGACATTATAGAATTGATCAGCATCCCCTCAATTAACAATTTCTGCTGTCACACAAAAGAACTTCTATAATTATTTTGTGAATCAGTTCACAACTCCATGCATAGTGCATTAGTGTCCCAATTTTCCCACATCCCCTCTAGGATTCACCATTTTCTTTTTATGTTGTATCAGGTAATCTGATTAATGTGATGTAGTAACACAGAGTTCTTTTATTTTGTATTTCTCTAATGAATATTAACTTAAATCTTTTTTCATATACTTAACAATTGCTTTGATTTCATTATGTGAAAATCACCTTTCATATGCTTTGACCATTTATCAATTGGAGAGTGACATGTATTCCAATAAATTTGAATCAGTTCTTCAGATATTTGAGAAATGAGGTCTTTACCAGAGATGCCTGCTTTAAAAAATAGTTTCCCAACTTTCTCCTTTCTTTCTAATCATGGACGCATTTCGTTTTCTTTGTGCAAAAACATTTTTAAAATTTAACATAATCAAAATTGTCTATTTTATATTTCAAAATGGTTTCTCTCTCTTTTTATCATAAATTCTTCCTTTCTTCCTAGATATCACTATTCCATGCCCTCCTAATTGTCTTATGTTATCACTCTTGATATTTAATTCATTTTTGCGCTTTCATCTTATTTTTGTATACAGAGGAAGATGTTTCTCTACACTTAGTTTTTGCTATATTGTTGTCCTCCTTTCCCAGCAGTTTTTTGTCAAATAGTGAATTCTTGTCTCAAAACCTGAGGTCTTTGAGTTTGTCAAACGATAGATGTCTATAATCATTTACCACTAATCTTGTGTCTGTAATCTATTCCACAGATCCACTACTTTATTTCTCAGCTAGTACCAGAGTATTTTGATGATTGCTGCCTTATAATACAGTTTGTGATCACTTTCCTTCACATCTGCTTCTATTAAGTTCCTTGATATTCTTGACTTATTGTTCTTCCAGATAAATTTTATCATGAATATACATACATATAAACATATACATTGTGTGTGCGTGTATTTGATTGGTATTGCCATGAATAAGTAAATTAATTTAGGTAGAATTTTCCTCTTTATTGTATTGTATTGGCCTATCCGTGAGTAATTATTTTTTTCTAATTGTTTTGATCTGACTTTATTTGTGTGAAAAGTGTTTTGTAATTATGTTTATGTAATCCCCAGGTGTGTCTAGGCTGGAGGACTGCCAAGTGTTTTATATTGTCTATAGTTATTTTAAATGGACTTTTCTTGTTATCTATTTACTCCTAGACTTTGTTGGTAATATATGGAAATGTTGATTTATGTGGGGTTATTTTATATCCTGCAGTTTTGCTAAAGTTATTAATTATTTCAAGTAATTTTACTTGAATCTCTAGCATTCCTTAAGTATATCATCATACCACCTGCAAAGAATGATAGTTGTGTCTAATTTTTCAACGTATTTTCCTTCTTATTGCTCTAGCTAGCCTTTCTAGCATAATATTGAATAGTAGTGGTGATAATGGGAATCTGTGTTTCACCCCTGATCTTCTTGGGAAGGTTTCTAGCTTATCTCCATTTTAGATACTGTTTGCTGAATAGTTACATATTACTTTAAGCAAAGTTTCATTTATTCCTTTATCCTTTAGTTGTTGTTTTTTTTTTAATATAAGGTGCTATATTTTGTCAAAAGCTTTTTCTGCATCTATTTATTTTTGATATATAATTAATTAATTTTTAGTTTTCAACATTCACTTCCATAATATTTTGAGGTTGAATTTTCTCCCCTTCTGTCTCTTCTCCCCCTCGCTCAGATGTCATGTAATTTGATGTATACTCTACTTTATATATTCATATTAAACATATTTTCACATTAGTCATGATGTAGAGAAGAATTAGGAATAATGGGAGGAACCATGAGAAAAAAGAAACAAAACAATAGAAGCAAAGGGCAGCAAATAGTATGATTCTCTCTGATTTTAGACTTGAAAGTTCTTTCCCTGAATGTGGATAGAATTTTCCGTTGTGAATCTTTTGAAGTTGTCTTAGATCCTTGCATTGCTGAGAAGAACTGAGAGTATCAAAGTCAGTCATTGCATCCTGTGACTGTTACTGTGTACAAAGTGCTCCTTCTTTCTCTCATTTCAGTCAGAATCAGTTCATAAGTCTTTCAGGTTTTTTTTCTGAAGTCAGTCTGCTTATTGTTTCTTATAGCACAGTAATATTCCATTATATTCATATATCACAGCTTGTTCACCTGCTATCCAATTGATGGGCATACCCTTAATTTCCAATTCTTGGCCACAAGAAAAAGAATTGCTATAAATATTTTTGTCCATGTAGGATCTTTTTCCCATTTTTATGATCTCTTTTGGATAAAGACCTAGAAGTGGAATTACTGGGTGAAAGGATATTCACAATTTTATTGCCCTTTGGGCATTGACCCAAATTGCTCTCTAGAATGGTTGTATCAGGTCACAACTCTACCAATAATGTATTAGTGTTACATTAGTTTCCCAATTTTCTCCTACAATTAATATGTTCTTGCTTTGTCATGTTAGCCACTCTGATAGGCGTGATGTGGCATGTCAGAGTAATTTTGATTTTCATTTCTCCAATCAATAGTGATTTAAATCATTTTTTTCCCATATGACAATAGATAGCTTAATTTCTTCCCCTGAAAACTGCCTGTTCAACTCCTTTGGCATTTTATCAATTGGGGAATAAATTGTATTCTTATAAATTTGACTCAACTCTTTTATATGTTAGAGATGAGGCCATTATCAGAGACACTGGCTGTAAAAAATTCTTTCCTGGTTTTCTACTTCACTCCTAATCTTGGTTGTATAGCCTTTTTTTGTGTAAGAAAAAATGAATTTAACGTAATCAAAATCATTGATTTTGTATTTCACAATATTCTCTCTCTTGTTTTTTCATAAATTCTTCCCTTCTTCATAGATCTGACAGATCTGCTCTCCTCATTTGCTTATCATATCAGTCTTTATATCTAAATTATGTACCCATTTTTACTTTATCATAGTATACCTTGTAAAATATTGGTCTATGTCTATTTTCTGTCATCCATCCTCTCCCCCCATTTATACTTTTCTATCCCCTTTCTCCCTTTCCCTTTTCACTAGAGTTTGTATTTGACAACCACCTCACTCAATCTGCCCTTCCTCCATTTTCTTCTCTTTTACCGTTACCACTTCTTCCCTCCCTTTTATCAATCCCTCCTTTTTCTTTCCCCTTTCCCCTACTACTTCCTAAAGGGTAAGCTACATTTCTATACTGTAATTATAATGGTGCTTTGAAAATCTTCCCTGTCCCTTGTATTTGCAACCAAACAGGTACTTAGCACTTTGATCCCAGTTCATGATTGCATCAAGTGTTAAGACCCAGAATTTATCAATCCCACAGTGGGATGGACTTGTCTAAATAACAGGAAGGGCCATAATGTTGAGGAACTAATACCATATATAAGGAAAAGCTCAAGCTGAGAGAGACCAGAAAGGCTGGAAGTGAGCAGCTGGAGGCTGGGCTGCTACTGTTGGAGAGAGAGAAGGGAACTGAGAACTGAACAGAGAACTAAGAAGAACTGAGAAGAAAAATGATAACTGAGGACTGAACTGAGAATTGAGAAGAACTGAGAAGTGAGAAGAGAAGAGAACTGGGAGAAGGCATGTCTGTGGTGTTGGTACTTTATCTTTTTGTTTTGATGTTTCTTTGTCAGATTTGTCTGCTGATAGAGGATGGTACTGTTGTTACAGAAGTCCTTGCACCTTGTTGTTGCTTCAGAACCCCTGAAAGATGATTTTCTTTTTGTATGTTTACAAAAACCTGGAGGATGATTTTGCTGACAATTTCAGAAGTCCTGGGACTATACTGATGATTTGTGTTGATTCCTCAGACCTTGCTGTTGGATCTATGTTTCTTTCTTAGTCAGAAAGTGAATTGATGAGGGTGTTGGCAATGTGAATGAATGTTATTGTGGCTTTAAGCTTTGTCTTTGCAGAAACAGAAACTATGAAGGACTTGAAGTGGACCAGGGAGTATTAGCTTCAATATGAAAGAGGAACTGCATGAGAATCTGAGTAAAGAACTAAGAGCTGTTTGCCTTTGAACCCAGGTGGCAGATGGATGGATTCAGGCAGGAGCTGGGGCCATGGAAGCGGAACCATGGAAGATGAGAACCTGTCTTGAATCAAGATCAAAAGACCTCTCTTTGAGTATGTAATGCAAGTTGAGGGGATAAATATTTTCTAGTGGTGGAGAATGTTTACCTTTACATTTACATGATTGAGTTAAGGAATTACTAATTAAGGATATTTGGAAACTAATCTCCAATCAAAAAAAAAAGAAGACCTTCTTGATTGAAGAGATTAAGAGAACATATCATAGTGGTGGAGAACTTTTGATCTCTGTACTTTGTGTCAGTTAAGAAGTCTTGAATCCTTAAGAATGATTGAATAAAGGACTTACTAAATTATTGTGTTACTAAATGAATGTTATCCTTGGCTTAAAGCTATGTGAACACTTTGGTGAAAACTATGTGACCATTTTAGTGATAAGTTGTTAAGATATAATGTTATGAATGCTGTACTATGATTTCTGTGAATATTTTGCCTTAATTTGTAAATGGATAAATAGAGAGTTCACTGTAGCATGTAATTAGAATCTTAAAGCTGTTTGCAACAGCAGTCCTCCAGAAAGCTGCTCGTGCTTGGCTTTACAACTGAGAAAAGTCTCATAAATTACAATTACTGTTTTTCTGTGTAGGGATGTAAATAGTTCAACTTTAGGAAGTTCCTTATGATTTCTTTTTCCTCTTTACCTTCTTATGTTTCTCTTCCTTCTTGTATTTGAAAGTCAAATTTTCTGTCCATCTCTGTTTTTTTTTCATCAAGGATGCTTAAAAGTCCTCTATTTCATAGAATATTCAGATTTTCCCCTGAAGTTTTATACTCATTTTTGCTGGGTAGGTGATTTTTAGTTTTAATCCTAGCTCCTTTGACCACAAGAACATCATATTCCAAGTCCTTCAATCCCTTAATAAAGAAGCTGCTAGATCTTGCGTTATCTTGATTGTGTTTCCACAATATACAAATTGTTTCTTCTTGACTGTTTGTAATACTTTCTCATTGACTGGGGAACTCTGGAATTTGGCTATGATATTCCTAGGAGTTTTCTTTTGGGGATCTTTTTCAATATGTGATCCTTTACCATCTGGCAAATTTAGTATTTTGAGGCATTCTTCTCATCATTAACTTTTTGGACCTCCTTGCCGTTTCAGCTCGTCTATTTTTAACACGTTATTTTCTTCAGTATGTTTTTGGGTTTCCTTTAGCAGGCTTTGAAACATATTTCATGATTTTCTTGCATCATTCTTACTTCTTTTCCCACTTTTTCCCTTTTTTTTCCCATTTATATTAGTTTACATCATTCAATTCCATGAAATTTTGAGTTACAAATTTTCTCCCTGTTTTTCCCCTACCCACTGGCCCAAAACAGCCATCCCAGTGTATCCACCCTCCCCCAATCTATTCTCTTGTATTTCTTCCCCCTTCACCCCTCTGACTTTCTTGTAGGGCAGGATGCAACTCCCAACCACAGTGCCTGTGTAACTCAAATTCCAGTTGGATGTAGTTAACAATAATAATAATAATAATAATAATAATAATAGTATATAGATATAGATATAGATATAGATATATACACACACAGATTTTCAGCATTTGATTACAGAATTTTAAATTATAGATTCTTCTTCTTTCTCCCTCATCAACTACCCCCCCAGGAAGGACAAGCAATCAAATACAGGCTGAACATGTGTAATCATGCCGAACCTCTACACAGTGAGGAAATTGTGAGAGTCTGATTACACATCCCTTCTTCCTATCCTGCCCCCCCATCCACTCTCTACTCTGTACCTGTGCCTGTCCCTCTACAGAAGTGTGAACTTTCATCAACCCTCCCCTCCACCCTGCCCTCCCCTCCATCACCCCACCTCTCATCCCCCTTCCCCCTACTCTTCTCTGTGGCAAGATGCCCAGTTTAGAGTTTATGTCATTGCTTCTCTTAGCCAAATTCAGTGAGAGTAAGGTTGACTCTTTCCCTTTTGCCTTCCTGTTCTCCCCCT
>CM053582.1:278726914-278753842 GCA_028627135.1 Pseudochirops cupreus | reverse complement strand
GTTCAGCCTGTATTTGATTGCTTGTCCTTCCAGTAGGGATGGGTGGTGAGGGAGGAGGAGAAAGAATCTGGAATCTGGAGTTCCATAATCAAATGTTATGATTGTGTATCTGTCTATCTATCTATCTATCTATCTATCTATCTATCTATCTATCTATCTATATGCAATTATTATTATTATTATTATTGACTACATCCAACTGGAACTTGAGATACACAGGCACTGCAGTTGGGAGATCCATTCTGCCCTACCAAAAAGTGACATAGGAGAGAATAGACTGGGTGAGGGGGGAAACACTGGGATTGGTGTTTTGGGGCGGTGGGTGGGGGAAAGATGGGGAGAAAATATGTAACTCAAAAAAATTTAAGTAAATAAAAAAATAAACAAATTTAAAAAAAAAAAAGAAAGATTTTGAAAACCAAATAAGAGAAGCAGAGAAAAAATTGGGAAGAGAAATGAGAATGATGTAAGAAAATCATGAAAAGAAAGTCAACAACCTTACTGAAAAAAATAACACCTAAAATAGATTAACTCAAATGGCAAAAGAGACCCAAAAAGACAATGAGGAGAAGAATGTCTTCAAAAGTTTAATTTACCAGATGGAAAAAGAATCTCAGAAGTTCATTGAGAAGAATAATTCCTTCAGAATTAGAGTGGAGCAAATGGAAGGAAATGACTTTATGAGAAATCAAGATCCTATTAAACAGATCAAAACAAATGAAAAAAAATAGAAGGTCATAGGAAATACCTCCTTGAAAAAAACACTGAGCTGGAAAATAGATACAGGAGACACAATTTAAAAATTATTGAACTATCTGAAAGCCATGATGAAAAAAAGAACAGAGAAAGCATCCTTCAAGAAATTCCGAAGGAAAATTGCCCTGATATTTTAGAACCAAAGGGCAAGATAGAACTTGAAAGAATTCACCAATCACCTCTTGAAAAAGATCCCAAAAAGAAAACTCATAGGATTGTTATAACCAGGTTCCAGAATTCCCAGATGAAGGAGCAAATATTACAAACTGACAAGAAGAAACAATTTGAATACTGTGGAAACACAATCAGGATAACCCAGGATCTAGCACCTTCTACATTAAGGGATTGAAGGGCCTGGATTATGATATTCCAGAGATGAAAGGAACTAGGATTAAAACCAAGAATCACCTACCCAGCAAAATTGAGTAAATATTTCAGAGGAAAATATGGTCATTCAATGAGGTGGAGGACTTCCAAACATACTTGCTGAAAAAAAAAACAGAACTGAATATAAAATTTGACATTCAAATACAAGAAGCATGAGAAGGTAAACATGGAAAAGAATTCACAAGGAACTTATCAAAGTTGAACTATTTTACTTGCCAACACGGAACAATGATAATTGTAACTTATGAAACTTTTCTCAATATGAGGATAGTTGAAGGGAACATAAATATATGTATATATATATATATATATATATATATATATATATATATGTATATATGTATATATACACATACTCCTATATCAATATAGGAGGGCATATATGCATAGGAATATATGTGTGAGTGTGCATATATATGTATACATGGACAGAGGGCACAGGATCAATTGAATAGGATGGGATAACATTTCGAAAGGTGAAATTGAGAGGTGGGAGAGGAATAGTATGAGGAGAGACAGGGAGAGACAGAATGGAGTTAATCCTCTCATATAGAAGAGGCACGGGATAACTGTTACAAAGGAGGGGAAGAACAGCAAGACACAATGTAATGGGTTAACCTTACTCTCACTGAATTTGGCTTAGGGAAGGAATGACATACACTCTAAATTGGATATCTTGGCTTATAGGAGAGTAGAAGGGAAGGGGATGCGAGGAAGAGGATGGAGGGGATGGCAGGTTGGGCGGGGAGGGTTGTTAGAAGCACACATTTCTGTCAAGGGACAGGGACAAAGTAGAGAATAGAACAAGTGGGGTAGAGAACAGGACAGAGGGAAATATAGTCAGTCTTTTACAGTATGTCCATCGGAGGGATGTTCTGCACAACTACACATACATGGCCAGTATTGAATTGTTTGTCTTTCCAGTGGGGGTGGTTGATGAGGGAGGAAGGTATAGAATCTGGAGTTTAGAGTTCTAAAATCAAATGTTATAAATATCTATATATCTATATCTTTATCTATATCTTTATCTATTTCTATATCTATCTATCTATCTATCTATCTATCTATCTATCTATCTATCTATCTACCTATCTATATCTATCTATATCTATCTATCTATCTATCTATCTATCTATCTATCTATCTATCTATCTATCTATCTATCTGTCTGTCTGTCTGTCTATCTTGCCCTACTGGAAAGTCAGAATGGTGATGGGGGAGGACACAGGAGAGAACAGATTGGGGGAGGGGGTATACAGTGGGATCCCTGTTTTGGGGCTGTGGGTAGGGGAAACACAGGGAAAAAATTTGTAACTCAAAATCTCGTGGAAATGAATGATATAAACTAAAAATGAACAAAAGTTTATACAAAAATCAAAAAATAAAATACCCAATTGACACCAAATTAGAAATCCTTAAAATCAAAATTGAGATTCATAAGATTCAAAGTTAAAAGAAGTACAACAAATTACTGAACTAGTAAACAAATCTAGAAGCCAGTTGTATGAACACAACCAATAAGATTAGAAGCCATTGGTTAATTTGACTAAAAAGAAAGGAAAGAAGAAAAGCAATTATGAATATCAAAAGTAAAAATGATGAAATTACCACCAGTGAACAAGAAATTAAATCAATTATTATGAAATATTTTGGCCAATTATATGCCAATAAATCAGTTGATATTGCCAAAATCAATGAATATTTCCAAAAATATGTATTACTCAGATTAAAGATCAGGAAATATAATACCTACATCAACCAATTTTAGAAATAGGAAATAAAAGCACCATTAATGAACTCCCTAAGAAAAAATCCCTAGGGCCAGTGAGGTTCACAAGTGGATTCTAAGTAACATTTAAAAGACAATTCATTCCAATACAATAGAAAGTATTTGAAAAAAAAAAGGTGATGAAGCAGTCCAGCAAAACTCCTTTATGACACAAATATGGGCTAAACCAGGGTGAGATAAAACAGAGAAAGACAATTATTGAACAATTTCCCTAATGAATATCATTGCGAAAATTTTGAGCAAAATACTACCAAGTTGAATACAGAAAGATATTTCAAGGATTATACATCATGACCAGGTGGAACTGATACCAGGAGTGCTGGATTGGTTCAATATTAAGAAAATTATCAACATAATTGACTATCAATAACAAAACCAACAGAAATCATGTGATGAACACATTAGATGGTGAAAAAGCTTTTTGACCAAATACAATACCCATTTATATTAAAAATGATAAAGAGCATGTTAATAGAGGGAGTATTCCTTAAAAGGAAAAGCAATGTCTATCTAAAACCATAAGCAAGAATTTTTTGTAATAAGGATAAGCTAGAATCATTCTAAATAGGATTGGGGTGAAGCAAGGATGACCATTATTACAGCTCTTGATGTACACTGCAAATGTTATCTATAGCAATAAGATAAGAAAACGGAATCAAATGATTTAGAATAGGCAATAAGGAAACAAAACTATCTTTCTTTGCAGATAATATGATGCTATACTTAGATAATCCTAGAGAATCAACTAAAAAATACTTGAAATAATTAACAATTTTAACAAATTTTCAGGATATAAAATAAACCTACATAAATCATCAGCATTTTTTTATATGGCCAACACAGCTCAGCAGCAAGACAGAGAAAGAGAAATCTCATTTAAAATAACTGTAAACAAAATAAAATTCTTGGGAGTCTCCCTGCCAAGACAAACTATATGAGCACAATTACAAAACAACCTTCACACAAATAGTCAGATCTAAAAAATTAGAAAAATATCAGTGGCTCATTAATAGTCTAAACCTATATAATAAAAATGACAATTATACTAAAACTAATCTATTTCTTCAGTAGAATATAAATCAAACTGCTAAAAAAAATTGATAGAGCTTGGAAAAAATGACAATAAAATTCATCTGCAAAAGCAAAAGGTCAAAAATGTAAAAGGAATTGATGAACAAAGAAATACAAAGGAAGGTGACCTAGCAATACCAGGTCTCAAACTATATTACAAAGCACTAATCATCAAAACTATCTGATGTTGGTTTAGAATTAGAGTAGTGCATCTGTGGAATAGATTAGATATACAAAATGCAGTAACAATGACTATATTAACTTAATGTTTAATAAACCCAAAGATCCCAGCCTTTTGGAAAAGAATTCATTATTTGACAAATACTTCTTGGAAAACTGGAAAGCAATAGGATAGAAACTGTGTGTGTGTGTGTGTGTGTGTGTGTGTGTGTGTGTGTGTATCACACTGTATGTAACAATAACGTCAAAATGGGTGCATGATTTAGACATAAAGGGTAACATTATAAGCAAAGTTAAAAAAAAACAAAGCATATGGTATTTATCAGATCAATGGGGAAGGGAAGAATTCATGACTGAACAAAGGATAGAGAGCATTACGAAATATAAAAGAAAACATTTTTATTGTATTAAATTAAAAACTTTTATACAAACAAAACAAATTCAACCAAGATTAGAAGCCAAGCAGAAAGTTGGGAAAAAATCTTTTAGCAATTGTCTCTGATAAATGTCTCATTTCTCAGATATATAGATAGCTGAGTCAAATTTTTAAGAATACAAGCCATTCCTTGATAAATGCCCAAAAGATGTGAACAAGCAGTTTTCTGATGATGAAACAAATGCTCTAAATCACTTACGATTAGAGAAATGCCAAGTAAAACCTCCCATCTCACGCCTCGCATCTATCAGATTGCTAATATGACAAAAAGGGAAAATGATAAATGTTAGAGAGGACATGGGAAAATTGGGACAACAATGCACTATTGGTGAAGTTGTGAGCTGATCCAACCATTCTGGAGAGCAATTTGGAACTATGCCTAAAAAGCAACTAAACTGTGCATTCCCAACTAATCCAGCAATACCACTACTAGATCTGCATTGCAAAGAGATCATAAAAAGGTAAGAGGACCTATATGTGCAAAAATATTTATAACAGATATTTTCAGGGTAGGAAAAAAATTGCAAATTGAAGGAATGTCCATAAATTGGAGAATGGGCAAGCAAGTTGTGGTTTATAAATGTAGTAGAGTCCTATTTTATAATAAGAAATGATTGACTGGTAGATTTCAGAAAATCCTGGAAGGACTTGTATGAACTAATGCAAATTGAAATGAGCAGAACTAGGAAAATATTATACATGGTATCAGCAACATTGTGTGATGACCCAGTATGAATGACTCATTTCTTCTCACCAACACAGTTTTTCAAGACAAATATAAAGGATTCAGAAAGGAAAATGCTGTCCATGTCCATATAAAGAATTTTGGACTCAATGGAGATTAAAGCATACTTTTTTCCCACTTACTTTATTCTTTTGTTTCGTTTTGTTTTTCCCTTTTTTCTGTTTATTCTTTCACAGAGATGACTAATATGGAAATATGTTTTACATGATGGCACATGTATAACCTATATCAAATTATCTTCCATCTCCAAAATTGGGGAAGTAGGGAGGAAGATTTGAAGCTCAAAAATCACGTAAAAATTAATTATAAAAGTTGTCATGACATGTAATTGGGAAAAATAAAATGCTAAACAAAAAAAGAATCTACTGATTATAAGCTGAAAGAGATCCCAAAATGAAAACTTCCAGGAATAGTGCAGAAAAATCTCAGAGCTTCCAGGTTAAAGAGAAAATTCTTCATGCATTCCATAAGAAACAATTCAAATACTGTCAAGTCAGAGTCGGGTCCATGAAAGTGTAATAACTACAGGGTTAAAGGAGCTTATAATAGAATGTGTTAGGCAAAAAGCCTGAAATTAAAACCAAGTACAACCTACCCAATGAACCTGACTGTAATCCTTCAAAGGAAATATGTACATTTAGTTAAACGAAAACTTTAAAGCATTTCTTATGAAAAAAAGAGCAGAGAAAAATAGGAAATTTGATTTTCTAATACCAGCTCAAGAAAAGCATAAAAGTTAATATAACAGGGAAATCATAAGGGCCCCAATAAACTTAAGATGATTCCATTTTTATTTGGGAAGATGATACACATAACATCTAAAAAACTTTATCATTATGACTGAAATTAGGATACTACATAGAAAGGGGGTACAAGGGTAAGTCTATTATTTTGGGATAGTTTTAAAAATATGGATAGACATGGAAGACCTAAGGCCTGGGAAAAGGGGGAAGGCAGAGGAAAAAGGGAGAATATTATCTCACATAAGAGATATAAAGGAAGAGCTTTTACAGAGGAATATAAATTGTGGGAAGGGGAGGGTGGACAATGTTTGACCCTCACATCTCAATTGCAGTTTGAAGAGGAAAAATACATGAAATTGTGAAACATGTAATGAAATAAATAAAGAATGTATTGAAAAAAAAAGAAAGAACAATCATTCCAATTCTATATAAACTATTTGAAAGAAATAGGTAATGAAGAATTTCTACCAAATTTCTTCTATGACACAAATATAGTCTCAATTCTTAAATCAGGGAGAACCAAAATAGAGAAATAAAATTGTAGGGCAAATTTCCTAATTTATGCTGATACAAAGACTTTAAATAAAATACTACTAAGTAGATTATAGTAGTACATCACAAAGATCAGTTGCTATGACCAAGTTGGATTTATTCCAAGGATGTAAGACTGGTTGGATGTTGGGAAAACTGCAAACACAATCGACTATAACAATAATAAACACAACATAAATCATATGATTATTTCAATGAACGCAGAAAATTATTTTAAGGACATACAATATAGATTCTCATTAAAATACTAGAAACCACAGGAATAAATGAAGTTCTTCTTGAAATTATGAGTATCTACATAAAAGGAAAATAAACATTATCTAAAGGGGGAAAAATTGGACATTTTTACAATAAGATGAGGAGTGGAGCAAGACTGTCCATAATCACCATTTTTCAGTATTTTACTAGAAATGCTAGCTATAACAATGAGATAAAAGAAAGAAATGCAAAGAATAAAGAAGATAATGAGAAAACAATGCTATTACTTGCTACAGATCGTATAATGAGTTATTTAAAGAATCCTAGAAAGTCAACTAAACATCTATAATTAATAATATATTAAAACAATAATTTCAGCAAAATTGTATACAACCACACAAATCAACATTTCTATATATTACCAATTAAACCTAGCCAGGTGAAATAGAAAAAAAATTCATTTGCTAAAAAGAGGAGGCAGGATAAAATTCCTGGAAATCTACCTGATAAGACATAAGCACTTATATGTGTGCAGGCATGTGCACATATACACAGAGGAACTATATTCATATTATTAGAAAACACTCTCCTCACGAATAAAGACAGATCTAAATGGTTGGAGAAATATTGATTCCTCATAGTCACGCCAAGAAAATATAATAAATTGAAAATACTACTTAAATTAATTAACTTATTTGGTGCCATATCAATCAAAGTACCAAAGAATTACTTAATAAAGATTCAATAAATTCATCTGAATATCAAGAGAATCAATGAAAAGAAAACTATAAATTATGTGGGCATAGCAGTACTACTTCTCTTATCATATTACAGAGCTTTAATAATTGATATTATTTGGTATTGGATGAGAGAAATGGATGATCAATGGCAAAAATTAGATATGTAACAAAAGAAAGCAAATGAACACAACAGCCTAGCATTTACCTCACTCAGGGATTTCAACTACAGGTATAAGAGATCACTATTTGAGAAAAAATCTAGAAAATTGGAAAGTTATCTGGCAGGAAATAACCAATATGTCGAAATCATCTGCCGAGCTAAACTGAAAATGGGTACATAGTTTGGACATAATGGATGATACTATAAGCAAATTATTTGACCATGCAAGAAATTACCAGCCAGGTATGTAGACAAGAGTTGCTAATCATTTAAGTGATAGAGGAGTTCATGAAAAGTAACATGTATAATTTTGATGATATAAAATTACAGAAAATTGTTCACATACAAATCCAATGCAACTAAAATGAGAAGAAAACCAGGAGACAGGCAAGAAAAATCTTTCCAGCAAGTTCCTCTGAGGAAATTGTCATTTCTCAAATATTTAAGAAACTGAAACAAATTCATAAGAAGAACCATTCCACAAATGAAAAATGGTGGAGTGATATACACATATACACAATGGTTTTCAGAGGAAAAATTCAAAGCAATAGCCATAAGAAAAATGTTTGAAGCAACTAATAATGAGAAAAATGAGCATTAAAGCAATCCATTAGAATTCTAAGCAGAAAAAAAGAAAATAAGCAATGCTGAAAGAAATGTGGGTACTACTGGTAGAGCTGTGAAGCAGTCCAACCATTCTAGGAAAAATTTTGAAACTATGCTCCCCAAATTATAAAATTGTGCTTATCTTTTTATCTAGCTATATCACTATTGGTTCTAAACTCCCAAGAGATTGAAGCAAGAAAAATATGACCAATATATGCCAAAATACTTATGACAGGGTTTTGTGTGTGTGTGTGTGTGTGTGTGTGTGTGTGTGCGCATGTGTGTGTGTGTGTGTGTGTGTGCGTGTATGTATGTGTATGTATGTGTGTGTTAGTAAGGCATCAAAAGCTGAGGGAATATCCATCATTTGGGAAATGACTGAACAAGTTTTGGCATATCAATGTGAAGAAAACTATTATTCAGTAAGAAATGATGAAGTACATGGTTTCAGAAAATCACAAGAATATTTGAACCAATGCAAAGTAAAGTAAGCAGAACTAGTTGAACAATTTTCACAATAATAATATGAAGATAATTAACTCTAAAGTCTTAGAAACTTTAATCAACACAATGACCCAATACAATTCTAAGGGACTTAAAATTAAAAATGCTATCCACCTCAAAATAAAGAGCTGATGGACTAAGAACACAGATTAAAATGTATTTTTTTTTAAAGTGAATGATTGGCAGAGCCAAGATGGCAGAGTAAAAGCTAGAAATTGTCTGAGCTCCTACTCCACTTCCAATACCTGTAAAGTGTGACTCTAAACAAGTTTTAGAGCTACAGAATCCACAAAGTGACAGAGAAAAACAAATATCCCTCTGAAGGCAGCCTATCAAGCTGACAGGAAGGGTCTAATGCACCAGGCTGGGAGCTGAGCCCAGTCTGGCATAAGCTGTGGGGTCCCAGACCTAGAGTGTCCATGACCAGTAGCATAGACTGGCCAAAGCAGACTTCAGCAGAGTGAATCACCAGCAGCTTTAGCAGTTTCCAGACTTCTCAACCCATAAATGCCAGGGATAAAGTATACTGTCAGTGGGGAACTCTGTTGGAACCTGATGAAAGAAAACCATGTTTGGGTCCCTGCCCCCCAGGGAGAGAGGTGGTGGAGGTCTGGGTTGCTGCAGCTGCCACATGGCTCCCTCTGGAGCTCCTGGCCTGAAGATTGTAAAGGGAATAAGTGACCATTCAGCAGGTAATGACTCTTGCTTTAATGCACCTGGATCTGGATAGCAGTTTCAGGTGGTGATCCTGGGGTTAGAAATGCCAGTGTGCCAGAGTTTGTGGTGGCTATAGAGAGGGCACCCTCCTCAGACATTTGACAACATTTGCAAAAACTCCAGTGATTTGGGACACAGCTCTCTCCATTTGAGAAGCAGAGAGCTTCTACCATGGCAAAGAGCTCAAAAGTAAAGTAATTGGCTGAGAAGATGAGCAAGCAGAGGAAGTGAAATCAGACCATAGAATCCTTTTGGGGGACAAAATGGATTAAAACATGAAACCAGAAAAAGTCAACAAAGTCAATGTTCTAGCATCAAAAGCTTCCCGAAAAATATGAACTGATTACAGGCCATGGAAGAGCTCAAGACAGATTTGAAAATCAAGTAAGATAAGTGGAGGAAAAATTGGGAAGAGAAATGAGAATGATGCAAGAAAATCATGAAAATAAGTCAACAGCCTTCTAAAGGGGCCCAAAAAATACTGAATAAAACAGCACCTTAAAAAAAATAGACTATCTGAAATGGCAAAAGAGGCCCAAAAAGCCAATGAGGAGTATGCCTTAATATGTTGAATTTCCTGGAAGGAAAAGAAATTTCAAAAACACACCAAAGAAAATAATTCCTTCAAAATTAGACTGAAACAAATGGAAACTAATGACTTTAGGAGATATCAAGAAATTACAAAACGGATCCAAACACATGTAAAAAAATAGAAAGCAATGTGAAAACATCTCATTGGAAAAACCACTGACCTGGAAAATAGATCTAGGAGAGATAATTTTAAAGTTATTAGACTACCTGAAAGCCATGATCAAAAAAATAAAAGAACTTAGACATTATCTTTCAAGAAATTATCAAGGAAAACTGCCCTGGTATTCTAGAACAAGAGGGTAAAATAGAAATGGAAAGAATTCACCAATTGCCTCTTGAAAAAGATCCCAAAAAAATTTCCTAGATATATGATAGCCAAATTCCAGAGTTCCCAGGTCAAGGAGAAAATATTACATGCAGTCAGGAAGAAACAATTTGAGTGTTGTGGAAACACAATCAGGCTAACACAAGATCTAGCAACTTTTGCACTAAGAGATAAATGGGCTTGGAATATGATATGCTGGAGGTCAAAGGAACTATGATTCTAAACAAGAATCATCTACCCAGCAAAACTGAGTATAATACTTCAGGGGAAGTATGGACATTCAGTGAAATAGAGGACTTTCTAGCACTCTTGATTAAAAGAACAGAACTGAACAGAAAATTTAACTTTCAAATACAAGAAGCAAGAAAAGCATGAAAAAATAAAAAGGAAGGAGAAAACATAAGGAAATTATTAAAGTTGAACTGTTTACATTCCTACATGTAAAGACATTTCTAACTCATAAAATTTTTCTCAGTATTAGGATAGTTAAAGGGAATGTGTGTGTGTGTGTGTGTGTGTGTGTGTGTGTGTGTGTGCATGCGCATATACATGTATGTATGTATAGGTGGGTCTATATGTGTGTATAAAAACACACACACAGAGGACATAGAGTGAGTTGAATATGAAGAGATGATATCTAAAAAATAAAATTGAGGATTGAAAGAGGAATTTATTGGGAGTAGGAGAAAGGGAGAGGTGGAATAGGGTAAATTGTCTTACATAAAGGAGGCAAGAACAAGCTGATACAATGGAGGGGAAGATGAGTGAGGTGAAAGGGAAAGAGTCAACCTTACTGTCATTGGACATGGCTTAAATAGCAAATAACATACTCAACTGGGCAACTTATCATACAGAAGAGTAGCGGGGAAGGGGATAAAAGAAGGGGATGGTAAGAGGAAAGGCAGATTGGAGGAGAGGGTAGCCAGAAATAAATACTTTTGAGAAAGGATAGGGTCAAAGGAGAAAATAGAATAAATGGGAGTGGGATAAGATGTTGGAAATATAATTAATTTTTCACAATATGAGTATTATGGAAATATTTTGCAAAACTACACATGTATAACCTATATTGAATTGCTTGTCTTCCCAGTGAGGGTAGGTGAAGAGCGAAGAAGGGAGAGAATCTGGAACTCGAAATTTTAAAAATGTATGTTAAGAACTTGTTTTACATGTAACCAGGAAATAAGATATACAGGTAATGGGGTATAGAAATCCATGCTGCCCTACAAGAAAGTAAGGGGGAAAGAGTAAGGGGGCAGTAGTGGAAGGATATAAGAGGGTAGACTGGGAGAAGGGATATTCAGTATGCTTGCCATCTTGGAGTGGGGGGTAGAGGAGAAATAGGGAGAAATTTTGTAACTGAAAATTTTATGAAAATAAATGTTGAAAACTAAAACTAAATAAATAGATAAATAAATAAATTTAGGGGGTGGGGAACCTAAGCTGGAACTGTCCAAAACTCACATATGCTTTTAAAAAATCCTCTCTGGAGACTGATTTCCTAATCTGTATAAGTAAGGAATAGTACTGGAATATAGGTAGGTTCTTGCCTATCTAAATTGTGAAAACAATAAAAAGCATATTCACACTTATGCTCATTTCCCGTAAGCAAAGTACAATATGTAACCTCCCATTCTTACTTATGATCCATTAATAATTGCCAGATGTAGTCATACAGAGCTGACATGACCAGCTTTCCAGAGAAGACTGCATGCAACAAAGTAGGGGGGAAACATACTCTAAGAAACAAGGTTCAATTATCTTGATTCCTTGCCAATGAACTTTTTCAGCAGGAAGTCTTCATGAAAGGAAACTATCAGATATATTACAAAAATGTTTTGCCAGAGCAGCTATTTCATTCAAAACTATGCACATTTTCCTGGACTTCCTGAAAAAAGTTTTTATGCATTTCTCTTGACTGCTATGCATTTTTTTAAGTCATGTAATGAAAATTGAATAAAAAGTAGACACTTACTATACAGCTAAACTTCACTGAAGAACATTTCTGAGCCTAAAACTAGCAACAAACAAGAAAATTATTTGGCCAATATGACAAAATTGTGTTTAAATAAATTGTTCCCAAATGTTCTCTTTCTCTTATTAATATGACCTATTATCATTTTAACAAATCCACTTAATATGCTGCACACTTTTATAGACCAATTACTACACAGGGCTAAAACTGAAATGTATTTAATCAGATTGACTAACAGGAAATGCTGGTGGTGTCCTATTTTGTTTTATATGTGATACTTTTTTTTTTTCTTGGAGCCCTGCAGTGATCTATTTTCTTTGAAAAAGAGTCTCTCTAATCATTCTCTTGGTAGAAATGAAGTGTTGGGAGGAAGTGAAAATGAAAATGAAAAGCCTCCCTTGGCTTTCCATAAAGCAGCATGCCCATCCTTCCATCCACCTAGACCCGGATGTGTCAAAAAATAAATAAACTGAAACTCATAATATGCCATGTGAGTCTTCAGACTCTAAGGCATTCATAAAAATTTAGGGGTGTTCTTTATTTTACTTTTAAGAACTAATTAAGCAAATTAGAACATCTGTTAAAAGACCTTTCTCTTTAAATATTAGGAACTTTAAAAGCTAGATAGAATTTCTCAAACTTCCAAATGCTTTCACTTTAGAAAGAAAAAGAGCTCTGACAGAAAGAACAATTAAACTTCACATCTGTAGGGAGCAGGAGTCTGGTGGGAGGGGTGAGGAACTGGGAATACTTTTAATTCCTTCCCTCCTCCTTCAAAAGCCTCAGCTGGAGAAGTTGCTACTTGTTTGGAAGGAATTTTCTCATCCCCTAAAATCAAGTACAAAAATAACTGGAAGACTGATTGAAATACCAAATTAACAGAAAAAAAAATGCCAACTGGTGACTAATAACATACCACTGTAGAATCATACCATCAGTTAGCTAGTGATTCTATGTAAGTCATTCTTCAAAATGTTTTCCTCCCAAAGAACTCTGGGATAGGTAAGACAGATCTTGTTGGAATTAATGTAAACAATAAACTCACAAGGTCAAGCTTCAGAGAATCTGCTCAGCCATTCATTGTAGATTTGAAAGTGACTGACAGGGAAGTTGATCTTGGCATGATCCCAGACTATTTTGGTCACTCACTCACCTGACAATTGCGTGACAGATTTATTTCTAGCACCTAAATATCATGAGTCACTTTCTAAAAGTACCCCATTTTCATTTTCTGGTGAGAATTGCTGAGGGATGTTATATATTTTGTTTATCTTAGGGTATATTCTTCTAATGTACAATCACGGAATGTCTAAACTATAAGAAACCAAAAAGGTAATTTAAACCAACCCTTATCTGAAGAGAATTCCTACCACACCCTCGGTAAGTGGTCATCTAAATTACACTTGAATTCTTTCATTGAAGAAATATCTGCCTCCTAAAACAACTTTTGAACAAAGCTGATCAATTGTAAGTAAGAGTCCTTCTTACACTGAGGAGAACCCTATTACTGTGTAGCAATGAAAATGAAACAAAATGCCCATTTATCATAAGCTCTGCCCTCTTAGGCCAAACAGAACAAGTCTAATCTTTCTTTCATATAGAAACCCTTCAAATCATGAAGTCTGCTATTATGGTCCACTGTGGTTTCTCTTCTCTAAGCAAAACAATCTGCTTTATTGAATTAAAGCACTAGTCGAAGGTGGAAAATCCAACTCTGCAACTTCATTGGAGCTTTTACCTTTCATCTGAATGTTGGTATCGGGTACAGACATCTAGAGATATGTACTAACAAAATACTAGAGTAGAACATAGAAATTGGTCCAAGTAGAACATTTTATAGTTGATTTAAAGGGATGAGAACATCCCTCCCAAACAGCTAGTGTTTTTGAAAGGGGAAAGGGAAATTAAAATTATTCCCAACTTCTCATCCCTCCCACCAAACCCTACAGGTGTGAATCTCAATTGTTTTCTCACAGAGCTCTTTTTGTTTCCAAAGTAAAAGCAGTTGGATGTTTGAGAAATTTTATTTAGCTTTTAAAGTTCATAATATTTAAAGAGAAAGGCCTTTGGTCAGGTGTTCTAATTGGATTATTTAGTTCTTAAAAATAAAATGAAGAATGCCCCAAAAGAGAAGTGGATAGGAAGGAGTGGATATGGTAAAATAAATAAATAAAATTAAAAGGTATGATTATTTCTGAATAAAATGGTTTTCTTTGCAACCAGTGCATCCCGAGTAGTAAGTGAGGCCAGACCCAAAAGTTTCCTCTCTGATCCTCATTTTGCTGATTCATAAACTGAACATAATTATGTCTATAACTAACGTTTTTCATGAAGGATATTGCATTTAAATGAAAAAAGATAAAGCATACAGTGCTTTTCTGACATTAAAGAAATACATACACTCAAACAGAAAACAATATTATGGGGGAGATGAAAGATACATGTAAAAATATAATGGAAATTGGTAATATAGAATAAGTCATTTAAGATGTTTGAAATTATGAAAGATATTGGAAAATGGATCTCTATGGAAGAAGATAGGTGTTGATCTACAATTTGAAGGATGGGTAGAAAACAATGAGAATGGGAATAACATTTTTAATAAGTACTATCATGAACAAAGGACAAACCTAAAAGGATACATGTGAGGAAAATGAGCAGATTTATATTTCTGGAGTAGAAGGCTGTTTGGGAAGAGATGAGGTTGGAAATTACAGATTAGAACCAGATTATAGATGACCTTGGAATCAGGGGAAGGCTTGATTAAGGCCTTTGAGAAAAGGAAATGAAGCATTTGTTGACTATATTAATATTTAACAAATGAAGTTCACTTGCCAGCAGTGTGGGAAGAAAATATTCAGGAAAGATATAGCTTTGATTCAATTAGGAGTAACCCTCTTTGTTGCAGCATCTAACAGAATGACATGCCTATTCACAAGTGTGTCTGTCCAGTTTAAGAGTCTGAAATTCTCTGGAAGTGGATTTGTAGATTTTAGACCAGAGGTGACAAGAGTCTGGCCAGAAGTCTTCACAGGACCCCCAACATTCAGGAAATCAAAAGAACTAGATTAAACTATAAATGAGAAATATATAACAAAATGAATTTTAAAATGGCAGAATGTAGATGATGTTAATATGTAGCTTTCTAAGTCAATATTAAGCCTATAAGAATTTTCAGCTATGGTTTAATGGCCACATTTTTGTTTGAAATTGACACTACTTAGGCAAATACACAACTACTTTAATGGTTGGAACCTTAGTCTTCTGGACCAGTTAAATTTAGAAGATTTCTCCATTGCCTTTAAAAAAAAAAAAACAAGTCTACCCACACAGACTAATATTGCTTCTATTACACTTGGATTGCCAGGACAAGGATTGCAGATATTTTACTATGGACCGTGGGAAGCCATTGATGTGTGGGTCATTTAAATGATATGATAGATGCAGAAATTGAGAAATACAACTCTGACATTTCTGTGAAAGTGGTGTTGGAAAAGGAATAATATATCTGTAATTAATAGGAGCCTGAAGAAAGGTGGAAGGAGAAGTGAATAGGAAGGAGTAGGTATGAGAAAAAGTATTATTTTATATGAATTAATATAGTCTTTTTGCAAGATTGCATTTTGGGTACCAACTACTATAATACTGTCCTCTATTGAGTCATGACCTCGATCAGAAGAACAAGGGTATAATCACTTTAATTAATTATTGTTATCATTTACATTTATTCAATATTGTTGATATTATTTATAGTCTGTCCTTCTTTGAGTGGAGAGAAAAGAATAAAATAAAATTATGGTCTGAAAGAGAATCCTTGAAAGTACATTAGTAATAAGCTCATTTATCACTTATCATTTCTATATTTCATTTTCAATTGTGATTTTTAGTCTTTTCTATTTCTTAAAGTTTCATTTATTGACATTTTAACCTATGATAAAATGATATCAGTTACTTTAAAAAAGCAATTACTTCACTAGGAAATAGTTCAGAATAAATGTTTGTTTTGGTTATTTAGTGTTTATGGGATGCCAACTGATTTCTACCCCCAAAAATACTTTATTAGAAGAAGTCATTTTTAATGAACTGTACTTTTCTAAAATTCTAAATATATAACAAAATATATCAACTTTATCTCAACAAAATTTTGATAAAGATTAATGAGAACAAATTGTGGTTTATCATTATATTATAAAATTCTTGTGATATAATAAAATAACTAAAGAGATGAATATAGAGAAAACTGGGAAAAATGGTATGAAACAATGCAGAGTGAAGTGAGAAAAATCAAGAGAAAAAAAGAAACATTGTAAAGGCAAGTGGCCTTAAAAGATTTAAGACTTCAGAATCATAATTCCATAGGTCTGATTATGAACGATTTTATTCACCTTCTTATAGAGATGTGATGGATGCAAGATATGGAGTGAGACCTGTATATTTCAGATTAGGGACAATTAAGAAATTTGTTTTCCTTGACTATACATATTTGTTAAAAACTTTTATTCTTTCATTTCTTTTCTTAATGGGGAGAGAAAATAAATTTTGGCTACCAGAATTTAAAAAAAAAATGTTCATGACAATGTTGAAGAAATTTGGAGCAAATAATTCTGTGACCTAACATCGAAGTGATATTATTAGTTAAACTACAATAGCTAAAATATTCAATTCGACAAATATTTAATGAAAGCTTACTATGAGCAATACTTATCTGGGAACATACATAGCTGAACGATATGTGTCTCTGCCCTGAAAGTAACTTAATTGAGCCTTTCCATTCCTCCTAGATCTTTCAAATTGTAGAGGTTTTCTAATCACTTGAAGGAAGACTTGTCAAGATATTGGCTGAGGTGAATGGGTTTTAGTTCATTTCCTGAATCATGAAACATTTATATTGTCTAGAACACTGCTCCACACATATTTAACTGTCAAAACACCTTATTTAGAATTGAAATGAATCATACAGACTGAGAAAAAATATTTATTTTTTGCCACTAAGAAAATTAAAGATCAGACCATTGCAATAGCTTGTCCAAGGTTACATAAACAGAGAATAACAGCCAAAATTGCCTTTTTTTTTTTTCTGACTTCATATCCATTGTTTGTTCTTATACCACAAATCTGGTAACTAGCAAAATAATGTGTTTAAATTTTGGGCAACTATGTGGCACAATTGATAGAGCACCAGCTCTGGAGTGATCAAGAAACAAATTAAAATCCAACTTAAGACACTTATTCGCTATGTAACCCTGGTCATGTCATATAGAGTCTATATGCCTCAGTTTCCCCCATCTGTAAAATGTGAATAATATAATTACCTTCCTCCCAGGGTGTTTGTGAGGACCAAATGTTTTAATATATGCAAAGTGCTTTGTGACTCTTGAAGCAACATAGTAATATTAGTTATTATAAAATTAAAATAGCAACAATATTTATGTGGCGCTCCCTTCTCTCTTCTCTGACTCTTGTGTTTTTGATTTGTTTGATTGTTTTTTTTTAGATCTGACCTGTGATATGGATTTCCTTGTCATAGGGAACTTTCAATGAGAAAATACCTTCTTTGCAAATTCCAATCTTGGATGGTCACCAGGGAGACTAAGAATTTAAATGGCTTTTTCCTTACTCACTACGCATTACACAGTACTGCCTCTCTACATAGTATTTTAATATTTTCACATTTATCCATATGCTGCTATGGTATCTATAATAGTGTTTCAGGATCAGAATAAAAATATTTACTTCAAGATTAGTGGAGGTTTTTTTGGAGATCGCAGGAAATTTTTATCAAAGTATTGAACACATTTATCTCTGCACACAGCTTGTCTCCTCATTCTAACACCTCCTTCTTTCATTTTTGTATATCACCTTTCCCATTAGAATACAAGTTCTTTGAAAACAGGTACTGTCTTCTGTTCATGGTTACATTCCCAGCACTTAGAAATATGCCTGGCACAAAGTGTGTTTTAATATATGTTTTTATTTATTTTATTAAAAACCACCTGATGATAATGGGGGAAAAAACCGCTTGTTGTTAGCCTTTGTTACTGAATGGGTTACTAAATTCATTTCTCAAGTATCAAAAGTTCAGCAGCAAGTTGCTCAACTTTTCTTATTTGTTTCCTAATTTACCAATACTGTCCATAAGTAATCACTCAATTCTCACTTTGATTTAATTATATTAATGTGAAGTTGGAGTCTTCTATATTCTTAAGGACTGACTGGCTTTACAACTGTCAGTGTTGAATCAATCAACTAATATTTATTCAGTGTGTACTACGTGCTAGGCAATGTGCCAACTGGTGGGAATATAAAAAAAAGAGGCAAAAGATAATCTCTCTACTCAAGGGTCTTAGAACATAATGGAGGAGAGAGCATTCAAATACATATACAAAGTCATATATAGAAAAGATAAATAAATAATTAACAAAGCAAAAGCAATAGAATTACAAGGGATTGGGGAAGGCTTCCAGGAAAAGAAGAAATTTTAGTTGAACCTTCAAGAAACTAGGGAGGTCAGTAGGTAGTGGGAAGAGGGATAGTGTAGCAGCTGTGGAGGATAATCAGAGAAAATTTCAGGAACTAAGAGATGGAATGTCTTATTGGTGGAATAACCAAGAAACCAGTAACTGAATTGAAGTGTTTTGCTTTCAGAGTAAGGTATAAGAAGTCTGGATAGGTAGATATGTTATAAAGGACTTTGAATGCCAAACAGAACATTTTTCATTTGATCCTGGAGATAATAGGAAGCCACTAAAGTTGACTGAGTAGAGGGTTAACATGACAATGTTCCTTGGAAATAAGAGATAAAGAGAATTCTTATTTCTGGGAAGCAAGATGGCAAAGTAAGCAGTAAATCATTGTAAATCTCTCATATTCACCTCCAAACAATAATACAGTAGCACCCCAAAACAATTCCTGGAATTGCAGAACCAGCAAAAAGACCGGGTGTTTTTTGAATTTTAAATATGTACATAGCAATATTATAACCAATATAAATGTTTCATGATTCAGGAAATGAGCTAAAAGCCATTAAACTCAGTCAATATCTTGACAAGTCTTCCTTCAAGGTTTTATAAAACCTCTATAATTGGAAAGAAGGTCTTGAAGGAGTAGAAAGGCTCAATTAAGTCATTTTCAGGGCAGAGAGACACACATCATTCAACTTTTTATGCCCCTAATTACCCAGATAAGCATTCCTCATAGTAAGCCTTCATTAAATACTGAATCGAATATTTCAACAGTTTTAGTTTAAATAAAAATATTGCTTAGATGTTAGGCCACAGAATCATTTCTTCATTGTCATGACCATTATTTTTTTAAACATTCTGGTAGCCAAAATTTATTTTCTCTCCCCATTAAGAAAAGAAATGAAAGAACAAAACTTTTGTGACAAATATATATAGTCAAAGAAAACAAATTTATTAATTGTCCTAATAATCTTTAGAAAAATAACTAGTAGTTGTGTTTGGCATCCATACTCTTTGAACATGTATATCTTTGGGCATAATTCCAGATTGTTCTCCAAAATGGTTGGATCAGCTCACAATTCCACCAACAATGAATTAAGATCCCAATTTTTCCATATCCTTTCCAACAAATGTCACTTTCCCTTTCAAACATTTTAGTCAATCTGATATCTCAAGGTTGTTTTAACGTTTATTTCTCTAATTAATAATGATTTAGAACATTGTTTTTGCTTTCTGCAGGGGAGAAGGCAGGGCAAGGGGGGTTAAGTGACTTGCCCAAGGTCACATGGCTAGTAAGTGTTAAGTTTCCAAGGCTTAATTTGAACTCAGGTCCTCCTGACATCAGGGCCAGTGCTCTGCTCACTGTGCCACCTAGGTGACCCTAGAACATTTTTTTATTTGACTGTATATTTTTAAATTTCTTCTTCAGAAAACAGACTATTCATAGCCTTTGGCCATTTATTAATTGAGTAATGACTTGCATTTTTGTAGATTTTACAAAGTTACATATATGTATGGATGTATGCATGCATGCATGTATGTATGTATGTATGTTTATATGAGTTATGAGACTTTTATCCAAGAAATTGTCTATAAAAATCCCCTCCCCCCAATTTCTGCATTTCTCTGATCTTGGACATACTTGTTTTCTTTGCATAAAGCTTTTTTTTTTAAATTTAATGTAATTCCTGATTTGAATTTCATCATGGTTCACTCTGCCACCTAGTTTCCATACTAACATTAGCCTCTCCAAAATCAGTATTCTTTAAGACTTCAGGATCATTTCCTCTGTAAGGTTTTTACTGATATTCCCACTCTTATATTAATTTGTTACTTTCGTTAACCTGAATATACCTTTATTTTATTCAGTCATTTCAGTTATATAAAACTCTTCATGATCCTATTTGGGGTTTTCCTGGCATAGATACTAAGCAGTTTGTCATTTTCCTCTTCAATTCATTTTACAGATGAGGAAACTGAGGCAAACAAGGTTAAGTGAGTTGCCCAGAGTCACACAGCTACTAAGTTTCTCAGGCCAAATTTGAACTCAAGTTTTCCTGATTCTAGGCTAAGAACTCTATCCATTGTGGCACCTAGTTATTTTTTTTTAAATCTATTTTATCTCTTGTTATGGGTTTTACTTTCAATAAAAGCTCCATGATGTCAGAGACTATTTCATTTTTCTCTTTATATTCCTAGAACCTAGAACACTGTCTAGATCTAGAACACAGTAGACCTTAATAAATGATAGCTGATTAATTATTGACCACAGCAGTCTTTTAACTGCACCAACCCAGCCTCTCAGTACCAGTTGATGGCAATTAGATGTGATTACATGTGGATGAGAGCAATATGAAAATAGGTCCTGAAGAATGAATACATAACATATTAAGGACTTACTGTGTTCAAAACACTGTGCTAATCAATTAGAAGGCAGAAAGAAAAGTAAGACTCTTTCAAGGAGAGCACTAAAATGTTTTTTTTAGATCTTCTAATGGAGGAGATAAAACATATGGTAAGTTTCAACTACAAGTCAGATGGACAAGTCCCATGGTCCTTAGAGTATGCTAGCAAAGCAAATGTGATTGCCTTTCCTTTAGTGTCATTTTCAATGATAAAGTGATAGCAGTTTTTGATATTGAGCCATTTAGCAGTGCCAAGGACTTTAGGACCAAGAACTTTCTTTTCTGGGTCTTTAGTAGCTTTGGCTTTAACACCTGCAGGCACAGTTGCCAGACTGCATCTCCATAAGGCTTATTTACCAGGATAATGGCTGAGGCCATTGAGCTGATGCTATAATCATTAGCTCAGATTTTGCATTTTACAAAGAACTGATATTTGAGCTTGAAAATGCAGGAAATTCTGTAGAATTAGTAAGCAGAAACTTAAAATCTCTTCCTAGCATTCTAGCTCTGGTATTGGTACAGAATTGTTTAATTCAATGTGTGACTAATAATACAGATAAAATAATATAACTTCAGGGGTGGGAGAGTAAAGGGCAGCTTTTTAGGATTTTACCAAAAATTTAAATAATATTATGTCCTCAAATTATGACTCAAAGGATATTTCAAGCCTCAGTATAATTAACAGTAGAATTATAAGATTTAGTGTACTCTTTCTTAAAAGCAGTTATATTTGTGAATTTTGAAAATGTGCAATTTATCAACTACTATCTTAACACATGGCACTTTAGGTGCTCAGTATCTATTTTTGATGCCTGTTTGATATATCCAATAATGCTCATGTGTATTTCTAAAATAAATGACATTTTACTTAATCTATGATGAAATCACATTGATATCACTTCATGTATTTCCAGATGGCTGGAAAAGTTTACCTAATGGATATATTCCCATGATTAGACTATTATTATAACATTGCAGCTGCATAGCAATTTGATACAAAAAAAAATTATTAAAGCATGGACTACACTAGGGTAATGAATAGACTTTTAAGAGGAAATTTTACTAGGAATAATTTAGTTGTGAAAGTACATCAAGTAAATTTTCTTTCTTTTTTGGCAAGGTAATTGTGGTTAAGTGACTCACCCAGGGTCACATAGTTAGTAAGTGTCAAATGCCTGAGGCTGGATTTAAACTCAAATTCTCCTGACTTCAGGACCAGGGCTCTGTCCTCTGTGCCACCTAGGTGTCACAGTTTTTACTAATATGCAAAAAAAAAAATCAAATAATTCACTGAGGAATGGAGGTGGGAGGATGGAACAGAAGGAACCACTCAATTTAAGACCTGAATTATCTTTGGGGAATATAGAATCTCAGACTTTGGGAAGTCAATTGATCAGAGTTGGAAGGCACATCTGAAGTCAACATTGCTTTATTTCAATGTGCAATTGCTCAGTCATACACTTCCCATTATGAGTCTCTTTACTATCCAAATTTGTGGCAGATTTTTTTTTGTGGTGGATGTTCTTTGGTTTAGTGTTATGAAAGAATTAACAATGACTGAATAATTTTAGCGTTGGCAATAACAATTTTCTTAATTCTTGATCAATAATATTTTTTCTCTTTTATTCATCATACTTTAAGAAGATTTTTAAGAAATATTCCTGTTGATGCTGGGTAAAATTTTAAGTTTTTGTACCTTATATGTAGAAACTGGACAATTTATTGATTGTTATATATATCTGTAAATTGAATAATTTGTTTCTTCATTGGTCAAGTCATTCACAGGTTTTTCCTGAGTATTTTCTGCATATTCAATACTAGAAAAGATATTTGGACAAACAAGAAGACATTGAACTCGGAGCCTCAAAGTCTAATTGCGGGAAAAGGACTGAAACACGTATAATCATAAGGAACAATATAGGATGACATGTAATATAATCATGTGAGAAGTTATTACTTAACACAAATTATCTGACAACAATTTCTAAACAATGTGTCTTTTTTTAGCTACTCAGCAACATAATAAAAATCTATTAATGGTTTTGTTCTCTTAAACCTTTCAGTAAACCTGTATTTTCACAACAACAGCATCTTAATAGGTCACAAATTTTGTCTTTGCAGAATAGAATCATATTAGGATATACAACCTGACCCACACCATTCTAGGACACAGCAATTTGAACCTCTTATTTCTACAGGGCAGGAACTAGCAATCTTTACAGCTTTGAAAGAACACTTGGTTTGGGGGCTGTGAATTAGAGAAAATGTATAAAATAAAATGAAATGCACAAGTGATACAAAGTAGGCACCAGGATTAAAAAGAAGTTGTATTAGCTGAGTAGATGCCAATATTCATGTTATTATGTAGTTCAGCAGACTGAAAATACAAATTAAGATGCTTCTGTATGTAAGCAAAATTGAAGTGAAAAGAGGTTATAGTCTAGTGAGACAATCTGAATAGCCTTAACAGAGAAAGCTCCTACCTTTGGGTGTTCCATCATTTCCAAACTACAGAAAGGTTCAATAACTTATTAATCAGGAAAGAGTAAATGTCAACAAAATGCCAAATTCCTCTGAAGAAATATTCAGGACAGTAAGAAATTTTTCGTGTACTTGGGAATAGTCACATACATATTATTGTAAATTCAATAAAAATTAGGTGCACTTTAAGAATAAGTAATTGATGTCTGCAAGGACTTGACTATCAGTGACCTGAGATTGCAACACATCTTGCCAATACTGTAGAATAAAATGACCCCAAATTTCTTTTTAAAAAATCTGGAAAGTTGTGATTTCAGTGGTTTATGGAACTCCTGGTAGGGAAATATATTTTAACGCTGCTGAGCCAGCAACTACTCTGAAGTGTCTCGAGTTAAATAATTGCTTGGTCACTGAAAGATTAAGTGACTTGTCTAAGTTCTCACAAGTATGTTTCATAGTCATATTTAAATTGAGTTGCTCTAATTCTGAAGCTGATGCTCTATTTGCTGCACCACATACTCTTCCTTCCTCCTTCCATTCTTTTTTTTTTCCCCTAGCTAGGACTATGTTTTCAAAATGGTGAATATTTTTTATTATTATTTTACTATGCTATAGCAAGTGCAAGGTCATAGATTTTAGAAAGGGCTATACTTGAAATTCTCAGTCTATCTTTCCATATAGGCATGTATACCACCTACTGATCTCGAAAGAGTATTATAACGTATGCTCCCTAAAATGCATTGCTGTGATCATAAAGATAAAGCCTCAGTCACATTACTTAATGATACTTTTATTGAGGAACTTACTTGTTAAAAAAAAAATTCCTGGAAAATATTCTAGACATTCATTTATCCCTTCTAATTTGCAACTTGGTTGATAGTGTGAGAGGAAGCTAGTCAAGCTAGATAGATTGACAGACCTGGAGTGAGGATGACTCATTTTCCGAAGTTCAAATATGGCCTTAGACAATTGCTAGCTGTATGACCCTGGGCAAGTCACTTAACTCTGTCTTAGTTTCCCCATCTTTATAATAACCTGGAGGAGGAAAGAGCAAACTATTCTGTTACCTTTGCTAAGAAAAAGCTAAATGGGGTGATGAAGAGTTGGACATCACTGAAAGCGATTGAACAAATAGATAGGATAAACAATGAAAAAGAAGAAAACGTGTGCTCCTCCGTCTTTTTTTCTCCTCAATACTTGTGTTTGTATTGCCATACTACCTTCCTTATCACCAATGGCTAATTAAAATATTCTCAAAGTTGCCACACATATGTGGTAGTAGAATAATAGTTCATGTTTTAATAGCACTTTAAGATTGAAAAAAGCTCTTTTCTTACAGCAATCAACTCCATAATAGACATAATTCAAATATGATTATCCCAGGTTTAGGGATTAAGGGTCTTCTTCATCATCATGTCAGTAAAACTTGGAAGTTAAGATTCAAAGTCAGGCCTCTTCTTATTACTTTGTACAATTATAAAAGGGTTATTCCAGGTTTAATGCTTTCCCCACTGCATCACATTCTTTCTTACTCAAATACTGCAATGTACTGTTGAGTCATTGTTCCCTCTACTCTTTAGTGATTTGGGAAGCAATATTCTAGAAGAGGCAAGAAGAGAAAAAACCAAGAGCACTGGTGGAAAGAATAGTCTTGAAAAAGAGATAAATAACTATTGAGAGAAATGTAATTTTGTTAGAATATAAATATCCTCAAGAGGACATGAGAGAATATGATTTAAAAAAAAACCTCTTAAGTTAATAACTTGTATTCTTTAATTCTGGATATTTTCCTTATTGAAGAATTACATTTTACTTTTTATTTAACTTATTTATTTATTTGAATTTTCAGATGATTTAATTCTCTCTGTTTCCCACTCTAAGGTATTTTTGGATAAAAAGTTAAATGGACATACCTAGTAATATTATTCATACATATGAATATGTAGGTATATATACATGTGTGTTTATATGTCTATATGTTTGTATGTATGCATGTGCATATGTGTGTGTGTATGTGTGTGTGTGTGTGTATGTGTGTGTGTTGAGCAACTTCACTAAGGTCCTGCCTCCTTTCCTCATGATGATGAGGTGGTGCCCCTGTTTTGTCAAAGGCACACAAGCTCTCAAAAGTACTGCTAAGATGAAGATGCTCTGCATATTCCCTTTATAATGTATTTGGTTCAATGATGAACATAAGCAAGTTCAAAGAATATCTTTACCATATTATACGTAGGATGATGAATTTTTGGATTACAGCTTGCTTTGAACAATTACAAAGGGATTATATTTTCTGATCTGTAGATAGGGTTTTCATACAAATGGAATGAAAGAACCAGTAACCCTCATCTGATTTGATACCTCAGAATAATCCTTCATTTTCTCTTCTTCCTATTGATTTTTTCTTCATGATTGTTTGCACTTGATTCTTCTTTTCTATTTTCATCATCTCAATTGTAGTGCCTACTCTCATTTCCTTGCACCAGGACTGTTATTTATAATCTTCAAACTGATCACTCTATCTGCCCCTTTCCCCAAAGAAAAAAAAATCACCCTTAATTGCCAAATCAATTTTCTTCAGAGTTCATGTTATGTCTCCTTTTTCCTTCCTCTCAGATCTTCACTGAGTCCTTATTGCCTATAGAGTAGTAACAACTTATAACCTGATTACAATGCAGGAATGTTTATTTTTTCTTTAAATGTCTCTTTTGGTAGTTTGACAAATCCTCTAAATATATCCTCAGAATTTTGTTTATAAAGGCCAAATAAAATAGAATTAAAAAGGAAACTATTTTGAATTTTGTAGTTATTAAGATAATTTTAAAAATAAGGTCATAGATGCCAACATAATAACACCTGCTTCCAAAGGCTTATTTTATTATACCTAGTGTTGCTCAATATTTACTATTTTTCTTCAGAATTTTTTCACTTTGGGGCTGCCTATTATCTCATATACACTTTAAATTCAATATATCTCATTTCCCCCCAAATCCTCTCTGCTTTTGAATTTTCTTATTATTGTTAAGGAGACCACCATTTTCCCAGTCACCCAGGCATGCAATATAGGTGTCATCTTCAACCCCTCACTATCTCATCCTCACTGATGATC
>CM053582.1:278694171-278726414 GCA_028627135.1 Pseudochirops cupreus | reverse complement strand
AGGAATATTTGATGATGAATGCTCTCATGAAATTTTAAGAACTTGAGACTCTACTTCTGGAAAGATCATTAGGAAGAAGTTTCCAAGTAGTGAAGTCATTCTTGATTTTGTCCCCTTCTTTTTTTTTCCTTGAGATATCTAAATAGACAATTTTATAAATCATATATTATTTGCTAATCTATGCATATATGTTACATTGGTTACATGGCATATAAATCATTATTACATGTTTATAGCAATGTTTCTCACCCCTTGTGAAAGAAACAAAAAAAAACACTTTATAATATTTTAAATAATTAAAACCTCTTTGTAACACTCACATAGATAAGAAAATCAATCAGAAATCTTAGAGTCAAGACATGAGTAATTGTCCTGATATTGAACTAAGGTCACACATAGCATTCCTAATTAAAATTGTGTTAATTTTCCTTCTGATAATGTTATGGCTTCTACTATGCTGTCCTTTGTTTATAGCACATCTGGCCTTGTGTCATGTTCTGTGTTATCTCCTCCCTAGATTCTAAGATTTTGGTTACTAAGGCGCTTAAAACTAGAAGGTGCAAGTAAGCACAATCTCTGCAACTTTTAGCCATCCAGAGTCGTCTAAACCACTGAAAGGTTAAGTGAATTACCTAAATTTGCATATTCAGAATGTATCAGAGGTAAGATTTAAACCTTATTCCTTCTGTCCTCTATTTACTACGCATAAATATTGTAAAAATAGCTCTGTACTCTTTGATTGTTATATACTTTGTGCTACTAATTTTTACCACTCCACCTCCTTATTGCTGAGGAAATAGTAGGTACGTATTGAAATAATGATTGAATAAATGACGTTGTCAATCAATTTGCCCGGTACTATTCTCAGATACTCTAAGGATAGAGTTATAAAATACAAATGTGCAACCAAGAATCCTCTGATACGATTAAAATACTTATTAGTTTCAGTGAGGTAGATAACAACCTATCTCTCTTAATCTGTTGTCATTTTAACCCATATATTGATGCAAATTCAATATGTGATCCATATAGAATCCTAGGGTTCTTCACTTGTGATCTCAGTATTGTAAGACTTTCAAAGGAAGATAAAGAGCAACTAATGATTATCTCTTTCTTTTGTAATGTGACCCATATTTTATTTTTTGCTATATGTTTCTCTACAGACACGCTTTATGAACTTCTACTATTTGATAACTTGTTTGTGAGGTGCTATATCCTCCTCTCACCCAATATATTTCTTTACATTGTTTTTTGGATAAACTTCAGATTTTTGCACCATGATGTTCCTTGAATCGAAGCTACATAACATCATTGGAAGAATTAGAGAAAGAAAATGAAATGCACCTTTTTTAAAGAGACAAACTTTAAGTCTTTGAGAAGAAAGTTTCAATTTCACAAACACTATCCAGCCTGTTTTCCTCCTTTATAATCTGGATCTATCTTATTGCCATTTTCAATAACTGCTCAACATAAACATAATAACAAATTAGCTCTCATAGGTTGTCCATTCAAATGTATACAGTGGTCAAGAGAAAAGGCATTCTTCTTACACTTATTTTTTTTTCTTATGTGAATAGCTAGTCATACTTTTCTGAGTTTACTCTGCTATGCAATGTGCAGATGACACAGTCAGCATAATGCCATCTTCATTAGAGCCAAAGAATCAAATTGATCAAGTCTTGAAATATTTTGTGACCTCAAAGAAGAGATGAGTGGTGAAAAATATGTTGGAAGAAGATTATTCAACAGGAGGATATTAGAGAAACCAATGGCCTAGGGACTTACAATCTTACTACTGATTAAAATTAAAACTTGGGTACATCTCTCTTTTTTTTTTAATTGTTTCATTGGTGGAGTTGTGAATTTATACAACCATTCTGGAGAGCAATGTGGAACTATGCCCAAAGGGCTATAAATAATTGCGTACCCTTTGACTCAGCAATACCACTGTTGGGATTGTATCCCAAAGAGATCACAGAAGTGGGAAAAGGACCCACATGTACAAAAACATTTATTGCAGCTCTCTTTTTGGTTGCAAAAAACTGGAAATATATGGGATGCCCATCAATTGGGGAATGGCTGCACAAGCTATGGTATATGAATATAATGGAATACTATTGTGCTATAAGAAATGGGAAGGAGATGAACTTCATTATTACCTGGAGAGGTTTATACGAATTGATGCTAAGTGAGAAGAGCAGAACCAGGAAAAAACTTGCACACCATCACAGACACATCGTAAATATGATGACCAACCTTGATAAACTAGCCTATCCTCAACAACGCACAGCTAAAAGACAACTCTACAAGCCTCAGGGTGGAAGGAGATATCTAAACTCAGAGAAAGATATAGAAACACTGTAGTTTAAATGGAGACTGAAGCAAAACATGCTATCATTCTTTCTCATGTCTGGTTTTGCTTTTTTTTTTCCCCCAGTGATCACTCATTGCTTACAACCCTTCTATATAACCAAACTATTGTACAATGTAAAATTATTTGCAGATCCTATACATGATTGCACGCCACCATGGAGGGGGTAGGGAGGGGAGAAAATTTGAAACTCAAGTGATTGTGAAACTGAATCTTGTAAACTAAAAGTAAATAAACAAGTCATTCAAAGAAAAAAAATTGTTTCTTGAGATCTCTACAAAAATATTTTAAAATTTATTCCTCAATATTTTTCTGACTCTCTAGAAAGAAAAAAATAGAATAATTTTGCATCCAGAACCTTCTCTTTTGTCTTTCTGGATATAACTTAGAATCATAGAGTTAGAATTGGAAGAAATTTCTCAAGTCAGGTTCACGGCATGATGGATTAATCCTCTTCATGTCTGAACATATTTTCCTAACTACAGTGTGGTTTCTCCCCAGATAGTATTCATTAGTTGACAAAGAAACAATTATTTCACATATATAATAAGTAACCTTGTCAATATAAGACCAACATTAGCAGGAACTAAATAAATGCTTATTGACTGTTAAAAGCCAGACTTCTAGTATGTCATCATGTGCTTTGACCTCAGGCCAAATTTCTTCAGAAGAAAGAAAAAAGAACATCACATTTCAAGAAGTTCAAATGTGCATTTTCTTTCTTTTTCCCTTCTTACAAAATGTCTCTATCATGCCCTTTACCTCATTTATTTTATCATTGAGAAGGTACCCTTTAATAATTATGACAGCACTATTCAAACCATATGCTTGAAAGTTAGTTAACTTTAGAAAATTTTACCCAGTTGTCATATCTAAATCTTCATGTCACAAATAACACTTTCCATCATATTTCTCAGTTCCTTGACAATTTAAGTAAATTATTTCAAAATTTTCAAAATGTTTTTCTGAATATTTTTTCAATATTATATTCAGATTAGCAAAACTATTATTTTAGGTGAAAAGTTCTGATTATATATGGGAGACTTATTGGAAGGTGAACGTCTACATGTTTACTGTGTACATTTTTTATCACAGCCACTTTTTTTTTGCATTTTTCTTCCTGAATCTTATTGACTTATGTCAATAACCAACCAACCTGTTATGTCAATAATTTAAGCAGACTTAACTTTGGTCATAATATATACACTGAAGTGTGTAAGATATCCCATAAATATTTATTGAATAATATATGTCTATGAAATCATTTGCATCTCTTAATGCTTTTTGATGAAGGATCAGTATGTTTAATAGATAGCTTTCCTTGGAATCAGAAAAAAAAAGTTGAGTTAAAGAATTGATTCTGATACATATTTGTATAACCATGGGTAAATTGTTTAAATCACAAGAAAGGAGTTGTTCTACACAAATTTTTAAGGTTAAACAGTTGGCAAGGTTACTAAACTTCATCAAAGGGAGGCATTTCCATATTGAAGGCTTCCTGTACCTATGACATCACCTTTCCCAATATAAAATAGAGTATGTTTATGGGTCTAAAGGATGAGAGGGGATGGGAGAGGAGAGGAAAATAAATTAGAGATTGAATAGAGATGGACAGTGGGAAAGGAAAAAATGGAAAGACAGAGAGACAAAGAAAGACAGAAAAAGAAAAGCAGTTAGGGATCACAAGTTGGGCAGTTATTTACAGATAATCAAGACTGTAGTTTTCTAGTTCTTGAGTCCCATATGCAAAAACATGTGCAGTGGATCAAGAATATATTGTGATTCATTCTTTGAGTAGAGAACCTAAAATTCTGGGCCTCTGTCCTTATATCTGATTGATGTTTCTGGACAGATTCATTGGGATCAAGAGACAGGGATCAGTTCATCTGCAAATAGCCAGACCATGAACTTTCTTATTGAGCATAAAAACATCCTGACTAGGAAATTTTTAGAAACATATTGTAGTCAGGAACATCTTGAATACTTCCATATCTACCTCAAACGAAGCTTACTAAAACAAGTTGTTGAGTACATAGAAACTTCCCAATACATAAGTGGGTCAACTGGTCGTCAAACATGGAGTCACTTCTGTCGGCTTGAGCTCGCCAACCGACCTATCTTCACAGGTAATTTAGTGACCAATTGACATTAGGAAAATTTGGAATAAAGACTGGAAAGAGGATAAAGCAAATATTTGCGTTAAGCCAGGAATTAGCAGGTGATTGGTAAGGTAAAGTATAGTGTATCCTGACCATCATAAACATTGACTAGTCCTTTTAAGCTGGAAGGGATATGGCAGTTTATGCCTTCTTAATCAGCTAAAACCTAAGACTCTAGGAATAATTCCAATATTATTATGAGTGACTAACACTTTATGGTACTTTAAAGTTCACAAAAACTTATCACAATATCTATGTAAAATAGATAATGCAAGTATTATCATTTCCATTTTGCAGGTGTGGAAACTGGTCCTGAGAGGTTATATAAATTGTCTACTCTACCTATTCACTTTTAAAAATATATATTAATTAATTTATTTTTAGTTTCCAACATTCACTTCTACAAGTTTTAAATTTTCTTCCAGTCCCTCCCCCTGCCCCACCCAATGGCATGCAATATTATATGGCTTTACACATATATTCTTATTAAACACATTTTTACATTAGTCATGTTGCATAGAATTATAACAAAAGGAAGACACCATGAGAAATAAAAAAAAATGGTCTGCTTTGCTCTGCAGTCTGACTAGTTATTCACTTTTTAAGCTGGGTCTGGAAATAATGTCTCAAACTGTAGGTACAAAGAAATCACCTAGCTGTTTTGATTTTTCTTTAAATTTTCCTTAATGTAAGATCCACACAAAATAAATGTGTTTCCTTTGGACCTGGCCAGACGTGAAGCTTGAAATGATAAAATTTAAACATTTTTGAAACCTCCATGCACAAAAGAGTCAATAACATTTTTTTTCTTTTGTAAATGAAAATTTTGCTTCAAACTTGGCAGACGTGTACTATAGGAAGGTTAGAATGAGAACATCTTTGAAAAGATTAAAATGACAGTAATTTTGTGAATCTTTCTATCAAAATACATATATACATATACATCTCTCCTCCTTTCCACCTCCCCCATCTCTCTGTCTTCTTTTAACCTCAACTGTGGGCTTATGTATTACTGCATAGAAATTTTTCTTTTCATCTTTGAATGATTTTGTATATAAATCCCAATTACTGATCTAAACCCAGTTTTTTCTTCTGAAGACTAACTCCACATTTGCTGTTTCCCCTGTAGATGGTCACATAATTTACTTAGCTGAAAAGGTTGAGGTCACCCAAATTTCTTGGTGGCAGACTGAATAACATTCTGGGCCTCAAGTGAGGAAGACCTACCATTAAAATCCAGGTGTGACTCTGGGCAAGTCCCTTATCCTCTGCTTTTCTCTGTTGTTACTCAACTCTATGATGTTGATAATAATTGCACCTTGCTTTCAGAGTTGTGACTGGATCAAGCAAGACAATATTTGCATTATATACCCCATAACTTCTTTATAGTGTTGTCTACCTCTTTTTCCCTTTTCCTAGTCTTAGAAGAGACTGCAACCTTCCTGTTTCTTAAGTAATTTCACCTTGAGTCCCTGATCAAATCCGTTTCCCCATCCCTCCCTTTTTCAAATAACCAAACTCTCAGATTTTCTTATCCTATAAAAATCATTCCCTTGACTTTACCATGTTTAAAGCTATTTTCTCATACCCCCCTCCACTTTACTGCTAAAATTCTATAAAGAAGAGTTCACAGTTGCTGTCTCAATTTCCTCAAAACACACTTATTTACTAACCCCCTCCCATAATATGTATTCTTATCCTTAATTAACTGAAGCAATTTTCTCCAAGGATACCATTGACCTCTAAATTTCTAAATACAATATTTTGTTGTTCCTTATCACCTTTTATCTCACCAACGCTTGACCAAAATGATTAATCTTTCTTGATAATTTCTCCTTGCTCATCTTCCATTGCACTATTACTCTCAGTCTTATTTACTAGATCTCCTTCCTCTTTTTCTTACATATATTGCCCAGAAATCTGTACTTAACTCTCTACTTTTTCTCCATTCATAATCTCATATTCATTAACAGTTTTGTCTATCTTTTTCATACCAGTGACTCACAAAGTTAAATCTATAATCCTGAGCTATAGAACCATGTGGTTAACTTTTTGCTTTATGTTCCCACCTAAATTTATATTGAGAATTTCATATTAAACTTGTCCAAAACTGAACCTGTATTTACCTTCTTGCTAAAAACCTGTGTTATTAATTATTTCCTGTGTTGAATTAAATTTATAAAAATGTACTCAACCTAGTGTTTGTATATAAGGAAATGAATAATATAATCTTCTTGTTCTGAAGGGCAGAACAACCTCTACAAAATCCTTTTCTGAGGTAACTGGGAAGAAAAGATTGGATTATCCTTCCAAGTCTTCATATCCATGGTTACCTTTCCTTCTGTCTGTGAGTATTTCCACTGTCTAGTCATACACTTTGGAAACCAAAGTTCAGACTAAGACATGTATATTAAATGATGGAAACTTTTAAGAAATACATGGACTATAGCCAAAATGGCAGAGTAATAGGAATTCACTTGAATGCTTCCAAATTTTTCTCCAAACAAATTTAAAACAACACTTCATATCAAATTCTGTAGTGGAAGAATCAACAAAATGTCAGGATAGAACAATTTTCTAGTCCAATACAATGGGAGTTTGGTAGAAAAGGTCTCTCTCATCAAGGTGACACTGGCCTCCAGGAACGGAACCAGTTAGTGCTTGGACAACAAGGCTGCTTCACTGAGGAAGAAGAATGAGGAGCTCTCAGCACACAGACAGTAAGAGAGACAGACAAGTGGTCAAAAGGAGATTACAGGGTGCAGTAGGTACAGGATCCTATTGCATTGACCCTACGCAGTTACGGATCCCAGTTCCAGGGTGAACAAGAACACTAGTGCACTGGAACTTGCAGAATGAGGGAACAAGAACCCTATTCACAGTTCAAGAGGAAGAGGAGTACTTGCAGTTGTTCACAAGAGAGTGGGAATCTTCCTTCAGGTACAAGACAGAGAGGAGCACTTTCACTGGCATAAGCTACATTTAGAGGGACAGAAGGAGCTAGACCACTGATAGTCACAGAAAAGGAGAGGATCCTGGGGATCATGGTCACAGAGGTGAGTTTAAGGAGACTTGCAGACCAGAGCACAAGCTAAGAAAGCAGTAACCCCACCTCTCCTTAGACTATACCACTATGGAAGAGCTAAAAACTTCCAAATCCCCCAAATTACCTCTGAAAAAAAAAACAACACAAAACAAAGAACTGAAGCTTAGAACAGTGTAAGCTCCACCACAGTGCAGAACTGAACTATAAAATAAACTTAAAAATTGAGAAATAGACTGGAAAAATTAACAAAAAAGAAGCTGAAAATAGAAAGTTACTATGGAGAAAGGGAAGATCAAGATACAAATGTAGAAGACAATGAAATCAAAGCAATAATATGCAAAGCTTAAAATAAAATAAAACAACATAAATTGGATTCAAGCAACTCCAAAAAAAAATTCCTGAAAGAACTCAAAAAGGGTTTTAAAGTTAAAAAGAAAAAGAAAGAGGTAAAATTGGGAAAATAAATGAGAAGGATATATGAAAATTATGAAAGATAGTCCACAGCCTGGTAAATGGGCACAAAAATAATTAAAAGTAAAAACATAAGCCAAATAGTAAAAGAAGCACAAACATCCACTAAAGTGAAGAATTCTTTAAAAATCAAATTTTTCACATGGAAAAAGAGACACAAAAGCCCACTGAACACATTTTTTTTAGATTTTAAAAAAATTTAACATTTTATTTCCCCCCAATTACATGTAAAACAATTTTTAACATTCATTTAAAAAAACAATTTGAGTTCCAAATTCTCTCTGGCACTTCCACCAGCCCCCATTGAGAAGGCAAGGATTTTGATACAACTTATAAACATGCAGTCATACCAAACATTTTAGCATATTAGACACATTGTAAAAGAAAATGTGGGCAAAATAATACAAGAAAAATAAAGAAAGGTACATTTCAATCTGCAGTCAGACACTATCAGTTGTTTCTGAGAAGGTGGATAGCATTTTTCATCCTAAATATTTCAGAATTGTCTCAGTTCATTGTATTTCTGCGAATACTTAAGTCATTCAGAGTTGATCATCATACAATATTGCTCTTACCATATACAGTGTTCTCCTGGTTCTGCTCCTTTCACTTGGCATCAGTTCATGTGTTTTCAGATTTTTCTAAGAGTATCCTGCTCATCATTTTTATAGCAGTATAGTATCCCATCACAATCATATACAACAACTTGTTCAGGCATTCCCCAATTGATGAGTATCCCCTCAGTTTACAATCCTTTGCCAACATATTAAGGGCTGCTAAAAACAATTTGTACATATAGGTTTTTTATTAATCTCTTTGGGATTCAGGCTTAATAGTGGCATTGTTTGAAGAAAGGGTTTATTGCTCTTTGAACATTGTTACAAATTGCTCTACATAATGGTTGAATCAGTATATTACTTCACAAAAAATGCATTAAAAATTGAATTTTCCCTTACCCCTTGTGACATTTTGTTATTTTCCTTTTCTGTCATAGTAACAAATCTGATAGGTGTAGGGTAATAATCCATGGTTTTTTAATGAATATTTCTCTAATAAATAATGACAGCATTTTTTTTCATGTGACTATAACTGGCTTTGATTATTTCATCTATAAACTTCATATCTTTGGAGCATTTATCAATTGGGAAATGGCTCTCATTCTTATAAATTTGACTCAGTTCTCTATACATTTGAGAAATGAATTCATTTTCAGAGAAACTTGTCAAAATTTTTTTTCAATTATGACTTATGTATTTCTGTCTATCCTATTATGCCCTATTTATCCTAATGTCTCTTTTTCCTTTTACGTTTTCCATTATCAAAAACATTTTGCTTCTGACTTTTACCTAACCCAATCCATTCTCCCTTTTATTACCCCCTTCTTTTATCCCCTCCCCCTCTTAATTTATTTTATGGTAAAAGAGGTTTCTATGCCCAACTGGGTGTGTACATTATCCCCCCCCCCCCTTTACACTAATTCTGATGAAAATAAGCTTCATCTGTCCCCCAAGAAAACTCCCCAATCTTCCACTCCAGTGTAAAAGTTCCTTCATGCATCTTTCATCTCAGACAATTGTCTCACTCTACCTTTACCTTTCCCTTTCTCCCAGGTGCAGTCCTCTTATTCACTTCTATGTTTATTTTTTTTTTTAGATAATCACCCAATCATATTCAACTCACCCATGGCCTCAGTCTATGTAAGCTCCTTCCAACTGTCCTAATAATGAGTTTTTATCAGTTGCAGATATATAAATATATATATATATATATATATATATATATATATGTGTGTGTGTGTGTGTGTGTGTGTGTGTATGTATGTATGTATGTATGTGTATATTTTGCCTGTAAGAATTTTAAAACTTTAATATTATCAAATAGTTTTTGATTTCTCTTTCCTGTTTGACTTTTTCTGCATCTATAGAGTTTCATATTTAAAACTCAGTTTTTCTATTCAGATATGGCCTTTTCAAAAATACTGAATGCTTGAAACTACTCTATTTCTTCTAATGTCTATTTTCCCATGAAGGATTTTATGCAGATTTACTGTGTAGGTGATAGTTGGATGCAATCTTAACTTTTTTGACCTTCAGAAAATCATGTTCCAAGCTCTCTCATTACTTTTTTTTTTTACTATTTATTTAGTAATTATTTTTCCCAGTAAAATATAAAAACAACTTTAGTATTTGTTTTTAAAACCTTGAGTTCCAATCTCTCCTTCCCTCTCTCCCCACTCAACATTGAGAAGGCAAGAAATTTAATATATAAGTTATACACGTAGTCATGCAAAATATATTTTTAATAGTCACATTATGAAAGACAACTTAGACTAAAAAAACTCAATAAAAATAAAGTAAAAAAAAGTATGCTTTAATTGGTATTTATGCTTTAATCTATATAACTTTCTAATGACCATAAAAATGAGAAAGATCTTATGAGTTACAAGTATCATCTTGTCATGTTGGAATGTATACAGTTTATAATTATTAAGTCCCTTATGATTTCATTTCCTGTTTACCTTTTTTATGCTTCTCTTGAGTCTTGTACTTGAAAGTCAAATTTTCTATTCAGCTCTGTTATTTCCATCAAGAATGCTTGAACATTATGTAGTCAGTCATTGTACCCTGTGGCTATTACTGGATGCAGTATTCTCCTGATTCTGCTAACTTCACTTAGCATCAGTTCATATGAGTTTTTCATGGTTTATCTGAAGTCCACTTACTGATTATTTCTTATAGCACAATAGCATTCCATTACATTCATATGCCACAACTTGTTCAGACATTCCCCAGTGGATGAACATCTCCTCAATTTTCAATCTTTTGCCATTGCATTAAGAGATGCAATAAATAAGATAGATAGGTAGATAGATAGATAGATAGATAGATAGATAGATAAAATAATTTCTTAAAAATTAGAATTGGGTAGGTGAAAGCCCATCACTCTGTGAAATATAAAGAAACAGTAAAAAAAAAACAGTGAAATACTCATTAAAAAAACTTACATGGAAATACTCATTAAAAAAAAAAACTTACATGGAAATAGATTGAGGAGAGATATTTTAAAATATATTAAATTACCAGTAAACAATGATAAAAAAGTGTGTAGGCATCACATTTCAAGAAACTATCTTCAAATACAAAATAAAAGATAAAAATAAATTCCTTTGTTTTCAAATGCAAGATTCAAGAGAAGAATTAAAAGGCAAACATGAAAGAGAAATCATAATGGATTCAGTAAGACCAAACTGTTTACATTCTTATATATGAAGATGATACTTGTAACTCCTAAGAAACCTGTCATTATTAGGGAAGTCACGAGTATAAATAAAGGGCATGGCATTAAGTTTACTATAATGGGATTATTATTTATTTTTATTAACCTAAAGAATGAGATTGGGGAATACACTGGAGAAAGGAGGAAAGGAGAGATAGAAAGGAAGAAATTATTTCACATAAAAGGTACAAAAGTAATAGTTTTTATAGGGGTGAAGAAGATAGTGAGTGCCAGTACTTGAACCTTACTCTTACAAAAATTGACTTAAAAAGGAATTAATACACACACCCAAACATAGAAATCAATCTTACCCTAGAGGTGAGGGGAAGGGAATAAGAGAAAGAGAAGAGTCTGATATACAAAAAGGTGAATTATGGGCGATAGTAAAATAAGGGAAACAAAACAGACTTTTAAGGAGAGACAGAGTAAAAAGTGAGAATGATAAATAGGGGGAAAAATGATTGAGAGTAATATTCAGCAAGCAATCATAACTATGATTGCAAAAGGGTAAACTCATTCATAATGTGTAAGAAGATGCCAGAATGGATTGATAACTGTAGGCCAGAATATGTTGTTTATAAGACTTGAAACAGAGAGAAAAACACAGAGTAAAAATATGGGAATGTAGCTGAATTTCCTATGCTTCTGTTGAAATTGTAAAAAAGGGGGGGATAACAAAAATGAGATCAGAAAGCAAAAAAAAAAATAGATCTGACTAAAAATAATAAGGAAAAATATTTTTGCTAGAAAGTTATGATAAACAATGTGGTAATAAATGCTAAACATATATGCACATTTAGTGCACATACCATTTAGGAAAGCATCCAGATACTCAAAAAAAAATTAAATGAATAACAGAGGGAATTAGAAAGTAGACTATATACGTAAAGAAGCTCAATTTTTCCCTTTTCAGAACTAGATAAATCAAACCCAAACAAATAAATAAACAAGAAAGAAGTTATGGAGATGAATAAAATTTTTAGAAAACTTAGACATGATATCCCTCTAGAAAAAACTGAAAGGAGACAGAAGGGAGGTAACCTTTTTCTGAGGGGTATATATGACATACACACACACACACACACACACACACACACACAAAATTGACTTTGAATTGTGGCATAAAAAACACCTCACAACCAAGTACAGAAAGGCAGAAATAATAAATACAACTTTATCAGGTAATATTGCAATTAAAATGCTTCAATAAAGGACTGGAGACATAAATTAAAAATTAACTGAAGGGGTCGGAGCGAAGATGGCGGAGAGAAGGCAGGAAGTTACCTCAGCTACCCCCTGTTTCCCTCAGAAACAACATTAAGTCAAGCCTCTAAATGGATTATAGAGTGACAGAAGCTACAGAAAGATGGAGTAAAACAATTTTCCAGTTTGAGATAACTTAGGAGGATTTTAGGAAGGATCTGTCTAAATTGGGTAGAAGGGGAGAATGATTTAGCAGAGACAATGTCCAGGTGAGCCAATAGAAGGCTCTTAGCCACAGCACAGATCAGCAATGAAGATCCCTCAGTCCTGGTTCAGAAGGCCAACAGTGAGGCCTCTAGTCAAAGCAAATTTCAAATTTCAAGCCTCAGTACTCCAGAACAAAAGGCCTTACTTAGCAAAGCCACCCTCAGTGTAGTGGGCAAACTGCAAGCACCTGAGGCTCCGATGTAGAAAGTCAGTGACCAGGTCTCTAAACCTGAGTGATAAGAAGCTTGAGATAGTGCGCCCTGTGTTCCAGGAGCAGAATATAACTTTATAAGTCGTGAAAGAGACTGAAAAATGGGTAAGAAGCAGAAGAGAGCCCAGACTGTAGAAAGCAATTAGGAAGATAGGCAATACGAAAACAAGAACTTAGAAGAGTACAGAGTCAAAATACCTACAAATTAAGCTTCAAAGGGGAATATGAATTGATCTCAAACCCCAAAAATCCTCTTGGAAGGGTTCAAAAAGGATTTTAAATATCAGCAGTATCTCTGTAAAGCCATTAGCAAGCATTATATGGAATGGGGATAAGTTAGAAGCATTCCTGATAAAATCAAGGATGAAACAAGAATGCCCATTATAATCATTATTATATAATATTTTACTAGAAATGTTGGCATTAACAATAAGTTGAGAGAAAGAAACTGAAGGAACTTGAATAGGTAACGAGAAAACAAAACTATCACTCTGAGAGGATGCCCATCAGTTCAGAAATGACTGGACAAAATGTGTTATATGAATGTATTGTAATACTATTTCATGATCAGTCAGATTTCAGAAAAAAAATCTGGAAGGATTAACATAAACTCATACTGAGTGAAGTAAGCAGAAACAGAACATTGCATACAAAAACAACTTTGTGCAATGATTTACTATGACACACTTAGCTCTTCTCAGTACCACAATGATCCAAGGCCAAAAGAATCATGATGGAAAATTCTAAGCACATTCAGAAAAAGAATTATGGAGTATGAATGCAATTCAAAACATACTATTTTCCAATTTTTCTTTCGAGTGGTTTTCCCCTCTTGTTATTGTTTTTTTTCCCCACAACATGTCTAAGGTAGAAATATGTTGTAATAGCAAGTTCACACATTGTTTCAGCTATTGAAATAACACCTTGTTTCGGTTCAAGTTTCTTTTGAGCCTTGTATCAAGTCTGCTAAGAAACAGAAGGTGTCTACCCCAAAACTTGTGAAACCTAGAACTTGTGAACTACTAGGGAAGAGTTAATGACCATATATAAGAAGAGCCCCAGGCTGGAGACAGCAGAACTAAAAAGAGGACTCTTGAGGTGCAACATCAAGAAGGAGAAAACTTGTGGTATCCCGAAACTCTGTTTGTCTGTTCTGTCTGTGTGATGATTGTTTGTGATACTTTGTGCAAAAACCCTGGGATATTGCTGGAAGCCCTGAAAGAGGATTTTCTGATTGTATGTGTACAGAAGTCCTGAAGGAGGGTTTTGTAAGTCCTGGGACTTTATTGATGATTTGCACTGACCTCTTGCACCTTGTTTGTGGGTCTGGATTAATTTCTATGTTGATGATTTGGATTGAGTTCTCAGACCTTGTTGGTGGGTCTGAGTTGATTTCACAGGCAGATAGTGAATTGGTGATGGTGCCATCAATGTGTATGCATATTATTGGGTCTCTGTTAAGCTTGGTTTTCCCAGAAACAGGAACTGTGAAAGACTTGAGGTAGACTGGACATTATGAGCTTCAATATGGAATAGGAACTGAATAAAGAACTGGATAAGGAGCTGGACAAGGAACTGGGAGCTGCCTGCCTTTGAACCCAGGTGACTGCTGGAGCTGGGACCATGGAAGAGGAACCATGGAAGCTGAGAGCCAGCCTTGAGTCAACATGAAAGAAGACTTTACTTGGATACTGTGTTCTGACTGAGATTATTATTTACTGTGACCTAGGGGTGGAGAACTTTGAATTTTTCACTTTATGATTGGATTAAGGATTTTGTGATTGACTAAATGAATATACTTTGTTTAAAACTATGTGAACACTTTGGTGAAAACTATGTGGCCATTTGAGTGATAAGTTGTTGAGCTGTGACATGGTGAATGCTGTATTTTGATTTTTCTGTGATAAGGTGTAACACTGAATGCTGTACCTTGAATTTTCTATGAATGTTTTGCTCTGATTTGTTATTGAATAAATAGAGAGTTTGCTATACTATGTAATCAGAATCTTGAAAGTTGTTCACAGCAGCAGTCGTCTGGAAAGCTGCTCGTGTGTGGCTTTACATATGTTTAACATGATTGTACATGTATAATATATGTTGATTGCTTGTTATCTTGGGGAAGTGGAAGGGAAGGTAGAGAGAAAAATTTGGAAATCAAAACATTACAAAAATTAAGGTTTAAAATCATCTTCACATAAAATTAGAAAAAAGTAAAATGCTATCTAGGGAAGAAATAATTGAAAGATAAATGATCCAAAAATGGTAGTGTGTCAAAGAACAGATAATGGAAACAATAAATATTTTCATTGAAAAGAATGGCAACAATAAGACATCAAATTTTATGGCACACAGAAAAAGCAGGATTTAGGGGAAACTTTGTATCTCAAAGGGGCAACTAGGTGCTGCAATGGTTCAAATTTCAGAGCTAGAGTCATGAAACTCATTTTTCTAAGTACAAATCCGACCTAGATATTTACTGTTTCCCTGGGCAAGTCTACCTCAGTTTCCTTATCTATGAATCAGCTAGAGAATGAAATTAAAAACCACAACAGTACTTTTGCAAAGAAAATGACACAAGAAGTCACAAGTCCTACCCAACTGAAAAGTGACTCAAGAAATATAGTTGTGTGAATTTTTGCATCAATAAAATAAAGAGCAGATTAATCAATTTCACATAAACCTATGAAAACAACCAAGGAAAATTATAAATTATGAATTGCTAATTAAACAATATAAAAATTTTTGAAAAATCAAATGACTGATGAAACTTAAATGAAGAAAACCATTAAACTAATGAAACAAGGACTTAGATTTATTTAAAAACACAATAAAATAGATGAATGATTGAGTTTTGATATTTGGTCTTTTTTAGAAAGTAAAAAAAAAAACAATTTACCAATTTTAAAAGTGAAAGAAAGTGAGGAGCCAAGATGGCAGAGCAAAAGCAGGAACTTGCTTAAGCTCCTACACCAACCACCTGCAACAACTGTGAAATATTACTCTAAACAAATTTTATAGTCACAGAACACATAAACAAACAGAGAGCAACAAATCTCCTACTGAAATCATACTGGCAGCCTGACAGGAAGGGTCTATTTCATGGGGACCACACAGTCCTACAGAGCAGCATGGGCCTAGACCTGTGGTGGCCCAGACCAGCCAGAGCAGACTTCAGGAGAGTGAATCATCAGAAGCTGTTGAATTGCCCAGATGGAAAAGGAATTTCAAAAACTCACTTAAGAGAATAAAATCTTCAAAATTAGATTGGTGCAAATGGAAGTTAATGACTTTATGAGAAATCAAGACACTATAAAACAGATCCAACAAATGAAAAAAGAGAAGGCAATGTGAAATATCTCATTGGAAAAACCACTGACCTGGAAAATAGATCCAGCAGAGATAATTTGGAAATTATTGGACTACCTGAAAGCCGTGGTCAAAAAAAGAGTCTAGACACAATCTTTCAAGAAATCATGAATCAAAATTGTCCTGATATTCTAAAACCAGAGGGCAAAATAGAAATTGAAAGAATCCACTCATCACTTCTTCAAAACAAATCCCAAAAAGAAAACTAAAACAATTATATGGCCAAATTCCAGAGTTCCCAGGTCAAGGAGAATATATTGCAAGCAGTTAGGAAAAAAACTATTTGAGTATTGTGGAAACACAATCAAGATAACACAAGACCTAGTCCCTTCTACATTAAGGAATTGAAGGGCTTGGACTATGATATTTAAGAGGTCAAAGAAGCTAGGACTAAAACCAACAATCACCTACATAATAAAACTGAATATAATGCTATAGGGGAAATATGGTCATTCAATGAAGTAAAGGATTTTCAAGCATTCTTGATGAAAAAAAAACAAGAGCTAAACAGAAAATCTGATGTTCATATACAAGAAGTAAGAGAAGCATGAAAAGGTGAATACGAAAAAGAAATCATATGAAACTTATTAAAGTTGAACTTTTTACATTCCCAAATGGAAAAATCATAATTGTAACTCATAAGGCTTTTCTCAGTATGAGGATAGTTGAAGAGAATATGTATGTTCATGTGTGTGTATATATGTATATATGTATGTATGTATGTATGTATACATATATATATATGTATAGGAGAGTGTATGTGTATATAAATATATATGTGACTGTGGGCATATGTATGTTCATGTATACATAGGGAGAGCACACAAGATGAGTTGAATATAAAGGGATGATATCTAAAAATAAAATTAAGAGGTGAGAGAAATGTATTGCGAGAAGGAAAAGGGGAGAGATAGATTAGAGTAAATTATCTTATATAAATGAGACAAGACAAAAATGTTACAATGGAGGGGAAGAGCAGGAAGCTGAAAGGAAATGGGACAACGTGATTCTCATTGAATTTGGCCCAAGGAGGGAATAATATACACACACAATTGGGTATATTACCTAAAGGAAAATAAGGGGTAGGAGATAAAAGAGCGTATGATAGAAGGGAAGGCAGATTGGGGTATAGGGTAGTTAGGAGCAAGTATTTTTTATAAAGGGATAGGGTCAAAGGAGAAAATAGAATAAGTGGGGGGGTAGGATGGGATGGAGGGAAATATAGTCTTTCACAATATAACTACTATAGAAATGATTTGGGTAATAACACATGTACAACCTATATTTAATTGCTTATCTTCCCAGTGGGAGCAGATGAGGAGGGAAGAAGGGGAAAAAAAACTGGAACGCAAAGTTTTAAAAACAAATGTTTAAAAAAATTGTTTTTTACATGCAACTGGGAAATAAGATATACAAGCACTGGGGTATAGAAATCCATCCTGCCCTACTAGAAAGTTAGAGGGTGATATGAGGGAGGATATAAGAAAGAACAGTTTGGGGGAAGGTGTATTCAGTAGGTTTGCTACTTTGTGGTGAGGGATAGGGGAAAGACAGGAAGAAGAAATTGTAACTCAAAATCTTGTGGAAATGAATGTTGAAAACCAAAAATAAATGAATGATTTTTTAAAAAAGTAAAAAAAAGAAAAATAATGAAAAAATAAAAGAGCTGAACAGAAAATTTGACTTTCACATACAAGGAGCAAGAGAAATATGAGAAGGTAAACAGGAAAAATAAGTTAGGAACTTATTAAAGTTGAACTATTTACATTCCTACTGGAAAAATGATAATTGTAACTCATGAGACTTTTCTTATTATGAGAATTGTTTCTGTTTTATATATGCCATAAACTATCTTCATATATGCATACATGCTTATATATATATATATATGTATATATATATGCATGTATGTGTGCATGTGTGTATATATATGTATATATATATATACACACAATATGTTTGTATGTATGTATATGTGTAGGAGGGTATATGTGTGTAAATACATATGTGAGTGTGTATGTGTGTGTTCATGTATGCTTACACAGGGGGCAACAGGATGAGTTGAATATGAAGGGATGATATCTAAAAAATAAAATTCAGAGGTGGGAGAGGCATATAACAGGAAAAGCAGAAAGAGAGAGATAGAATAGGGTAAATTATCTCATATAAAAGAGGCAAAAGAAAACTTACAGTGGAGGGGAAGAGCGGGAAGGTAAAAGGGAATGGGACAACCTTACCCTCATTGAATTTGGCTTAAGGAGGAAATAACAGATACACTCAATAGTGTACCTTACCCTACAAGAAAGTAGAAGGGAAGGGGATAAGAGGGGAGATGGTAGAAAGGAGGGCAGATTGAGGGAGATGGTAGTTAGAGGCAAGCACTTTTGAAAAGGGACAGGGTCGATAAGTATCTCTCCCGTGGCGCCACGTCTCGTTCCACATGCTGCCCCTTGTCCTGTCACCACCACCACCATGGGCCCCCAAAATTGGGGAATTAAAGACTTCTTGCTCACAGCCAGGAGAAAAGATGCCAAATCTGTCAAGATCAAGAAAAACAAGGACAATGTGAAGTTTAAGGCTGGCTGCAACATGTACCTGTACACATTGACTATCACAGAGAAAGAGAAGGCAGAGAAACTTAAACAGCCCCTGCCTCCTGATTTGCCTGTGAAGGATATGAAGTGAAGGAATCATTCATTGTTACACCTATATTAAAATATAGGGGGAAAAGAACAAAAACAAAGAAAAGAAAAGAAAAGAAAAGAAAAGAAAAGAAAAGAAAAGAAAAGGGACAGGGTCAAAGTAGAAAATAGTATAAGCAGGGAGCAGGATAGGATGGAGGGAAATATAGTTAGTCTTTCACAATATAACTACTATGAAAATGTTTTGAATAACAACACATGTACAAAATATATTGAATTGTTTGTCTTCCCTATGAGAGTAGGTGAGGAGGGAAAAGGGAAAGAATCTGGAAATCAAAGTTTTAAAAATAAATGTTATAATTTTTTTATATGAAATTGGAAAATATGATATACAGGCAGTGGGCTTTCGTATTCCATCTTGCCCTACTAGAAATCTAGGGGGAAGGTAGAGGAGGGGAGAAGATATAAGAGAAAGCAAATGGGGGAAGGAGTATTCATAAGCCCCCTATCTTGGGGTGGGGGTAGAGGAAAGACAACAAGAAAATCTGCAACTCAAAATCTTGTAGAAGTAAATGTTTAAAACTAAAAATGAAAGATTTTCTAAAATAAAAACTAAAATTTAAAAATATTAAATGATGAATTCACAACCCATGAAGATGAAAATAAAGTAAATGACATCTATTTTGTCTATTTGGAAGCAGCACGATGTTTTGGTGGGTGGGCACTAGACCTGGAGTCAAGATCACCTGAGTTCGATTCTACTTTCACATACTTACTCGCTGTCTTACCAAAGTTAAATCACTTAATCAATCTTTTAAAAGAAAAATCTTTGTTTATTTAGTTTTCAAGATTTGCTCTTAGAGGATTTTTGTTTCTAAATTTTCCCCTCTGTCTCCACTACCCCTCCTCAAAATGTCATGCAATCTGATTTAGACTATCATATTAAACATATTTCCACATTAATGACATTGTAAAGGTAGAATCAGAACAAAAGAGAAAACACATGAGAAAGAAAAAATAAAACCAAAAAATAGTATGATTTGATCTGCATTCAGAATGAATAGTTCTTTCTCTGGATGTAGATAGTATTTTCCATCATAAGTTTTTTGGAATTGCCTCAGAGCAAAATCTATCATAGTTGGTCATCACACAATGTTACCATTATTGTGTAGTGTCCTCTTGGTTTTGCACAATTCACTCAACATCAGTTCATACAAGTCTTTCCAGGTCTTTCTGAAGCCTGCCTGCTCAACACTTATGGAACAATAGTATTCCATTACTTTTATATGCCACAACTTGTTCACCGATTCCACAATTGATAGGTATCCCCTCAATTTTCAATTCTTGACCACCACAAAAGAACTGTTTTGAATAATTTTGTACCTGAGGGTACTATTTCCTTTTTTTGTGATCTTTTTGGGACATAGATATAATAGTGGTTTTGCTGGGTCAAAGGCATGCACCCTTTTTTATGCCCTCTGGGTGCAGGTCCCAATTGTTCTTCAGAATGGCTAGATCAGTTCAAAGAACCACCAACAGCATGTTAGTGTTTCAATTTTTCCCACATATTATCCAACATTTATCATTTTCCTGTTTTGTCTTGTTAGCCTGTCAGGTCTGTGTGATGTAGTACCTCAGAGTTGTTTTGATTTGCATTACTTTAATCAATAGTGATTTAGGGTATTTTTTTCGATATGACTATAGATAGCTTTAATTTCTTCATCTGAAAACTGCCTGTTCATATGCTTTGACCGTTTGTCAATTGGGGAATGACTTTTCTTCTGATAGATTTGACTCAGTTCTATGTATATTTTAGAAATGAGGCCTTTATCAGATACACTGGTAGTAAAAATCTTTTCCAATTTTTCATTTCCTTCCTAACTTTGGTTACATTGGCTTTATTTGTACAAAGCTTTTCAATTTAATGTAATCAAAATTATCTATTTCACAATTTCCTAATGCTCTCTAACTCTTGTTTGGTCATAAAATCCTCCCTTCTCCATAAATCTGACAGGTAAACCATTCCTTGCTTTCCCAGATTGCTCATAATATCAGCTTTTATACCTAGATCGTGAACCCATTTAGACTTTATTTTGGTATATGTTATGAGATATTGGTCTATGTGCAGTTTCTGCCACACTATTTCCCAGTTTTCCAAGGAATTTTTCTCAAATAGTGAGTTCTTATCTGAGAAGTGGGAGTCTTTGGGTTTATCAAACAGGAGATTGCTATAGTCATTGACTGCTATATCTTGTGTACCTAATCAATTCCACTGATCTACTACTTTAGTCCTCAGCCAGTACCAAGTAGTTTTGATGACTGCTGCTTTATAATACACATTAAAATCTGGTATGACTAGGCCACCTTCCCTAGCATTTCTTTTCATTAATTCCTTTGATATTCTGGATCTTTTCTTCTTCCAGATGAATCTTGTTACTATTTTTTCTAGCTCAATAAAATAATTGTTTTGTAGATTGGTATGGCACTAAATATGTAAATTAATTTAGGTAAAATTGTCATTTTTATTATAATAGGTCAACCTGGCCATGAGCAACCAAAGTTTTTTCCAATTATTTAGATATGACTTTATTTGAGTGAACAGTGTTTTGTAATTGCGTTCTTATATGTACTGGTTTTGTTTTGGCAGGTAGATTCCCAAATATTTTATAATGTCTACAGTAACTTTAAATGAAATTTCTTTTCTGTCTCTCATTTTTGGATTTTGCTAGAGATATACAGGAATGTCAAGGATTTATGTGGATTCATTTTATATCCTGTAATTTTGGTAAATTTATTTATTATCTTTGAAGAGTAAAACTATTTAGGAAGAAGTAAAAAAGAGTAATCATTTTACCCTTTTTTACAAATGGAAGAACAGACACAGAGAAATTAGATTGCAGAGGAGGGCTGGTAATTCTGGAAACCAACTTTAATTGGGTATGGCTTCAAAAGAGAAGAATACATGTACATCTAGAAGAGTATAAAAGTCTTCTAAATGCAGAAAGAAATAAAATGCTAAGGCACTAGAGAGGGAGGGAGGATAAGGGATGGATCTCCAGATGGAAAGGTGAGGGAACAGGTTAAAGGCTCTTATAGTATGATGTTTGTATTAGTGGGAATGGGAGGACAAGGGAGGGGTTGTAGCAGGGGGCCATAGGCTAATTAATAAGAGGGCAAATTATATGGTAGACATAAAGCAGATGAGTTAAGAGGGAAAGGAAAGAAGTGATATGCACCAAAATAAAAACATAGAATAGAAGTAGATTTTGGGGGGAAAGTACATGTCTATACATGTATCTATGTATGTGTATTTATGCATTTGTACCTATAGACCTATATCTACGTATAAACATATCCAGTCTTAATTGTAGCCTTTGGGGGAGGTGTAAGGAGGAAAACAAACAAAGTAAAAAGTGTGCAGCAGAGAACAAAAGATAACTAACAAGCAAGCAAAGAAAAGAAGGATAGCACTCCAAACAATGTTTTCTATTTATCATGTACACTTTCTTGAAATGGAAATTTATGGATACATATATACATATGGTGTATATCTATCTGATATATGTGTATGTATGATATATGTCTGATACATGCATGTATGATAGATGTGTGCTTGAGTATATGTGCATATATGTGTATATACATATACACACATATATACATATACACACATATACACACACTTTGTGTGTGTGTGTGTGTGTGTGTGTGTGTGTATAAATAGCTCGGTAAGGGTGGAAAGAAAATACCAGCAAAAGTATATGTGTATTTGTGTGTGTGTTTGCGTGTGTGTGTTTTGCTGTGTACATGACATGCTTTCTTATGGTTTGTATTCAAGTTTTAGTAATAATAAAGAAAAAAAATGATTTCTGTATAAGAATATGCATAGTGCCAGTAATTCCATTACCTAAGGGAACTCCCTTCAGCCAAACTGATTACAAACCTTCTGGGACTTAGCAGATAATGGTTATCCGAGGAACAACACAGTTAAATGATCTTCCCAGCTTAAAATAGAAAGTAATTGTTAAAGACATAGCTCTCAGTAAAAGGGAGGAGAGGGAAAGAGTCAAATTGAAAAAAATAATAAAAGTGATATATAAATGAGCAATATCAACAAAAAAGTTCTTTAAAAAACGGAACCCTAATGCCTATTTATGCCTGAGTCTTCACTACTTCAAATTCTACGCCAAGCTACCTGTTACTACAATGGTTCCCTTAAAAAGTTAATGCACCTCTCCAAAGCAGCCTATCAGTCAATCAAGATACATTTCAACTGCTAAGAAAATATAACTCAATAACATTAGAAAATCAACTTGTATTTCTCATCTTTGAAAACATTTCTTCTGTAATTTGATCTCTTTTTTTATTTGCCCTATTTACAAATCATGATCCTTGTGAGCATAAAATGAGACAAAATGAGACAATATTTAAGTGTTTTGAAAACCATAAAACACTATATATGTCCTATGATCATGATGGTGGATTTTAAAGAAGAAATTTCTGTGTTCCATCAATAATAATTTCTAAAATCACATCCTACATTTAAAAAAAAATTGCACAACAAAAGGCAGGTGAGACCATTTTTTTGGAATTTTAACATGTTGGAGTTGCTATACACAATTGCCACCTGGAAATAACAATGATATTTGGTCCCATATGCATAAGACACTATCATTAAAAGCATTTGACACAACATTTCCCAAAAAATTCCTGTAATGGTACTTTATATTATATGGTGATTTTATTTTCACAATGATTTATTATTAAGGAGGTGGCATTTTCAGGCATGACATATTTGCTCACATTCACTCACATGCTACAAAACTTCTTTGTAGGGCATGGATTCCTTTATTTGATAGATCATAGGGAGGCCACAAATGCTTGGGGTTTAACAATCAGTTTCCTTAAACTGCCAGATTATGCCAGTACTGGATTCCATCATGGTGCCAATCTGCAGCTATACTGAACTTGTCAGCCTGACTTTACTGAAATTGATACCAGATACAATATCCTTGCCTTGCCAATGAGGTTCTCTCACTCAGAACTAAGAAACCACATTGCTATCAGTCCATTCAAGAAGATTGAGTTGCACAGGCTTTTATAAACTTTCCAACTCTTACTCTTTAAGTAGACACTCCTTTGGGAAGTAATATTTCAGTGACTGAACTTCATTCATCTATGAACTTTCCCTGACATACGTTATTTGTGTCCAGATATAGCCCTTCAAATGGATGAAGACTGATAATATTGTAATGGGCAGACTTTAGGCTTACTTCAATGTAAGATTTTACTGGAGGAAAGTTGCACATCTTTGCTAATAACTATAGGGTAAGGGTGGAAAGCAAATTCCACCAAAGCAAACTCTTTTGCTTCAGCTGCCTAAATAATAGGGACATTTTTTCCCATAATTACATAGGAAATTAATTATTTAGATTATCTACTCTTTACTTTGCCCATTGTGAAGAATTTACTTTATTTTTTGTTATTCCATATTTCCAGTATATAAAAACGCCTTGTTTTCTTAACTCTGATATGAGGAGATCCTGCATTCTTTCTTGTTCTCATCATTTAAGACAAAATAGACTACACTATTTAGCAGATAACTGTATGATCCCATTACTCTGAAATGATATTAAAATATGAGCTACCTAAAAAAGGACAATTTCTATTGGGCTAGAAATGAAAACATGCACAAAACACAAAATATGATGACAATTGTCTCTTTTCAGTATTAATCAAAAGAATCCTGCATTTTAAAATAAACAGGCTTGGAGTTATAATTTTCTCCAAGTGAAACCTTCAGAGTGCAATTGCCTTAGGAGTTATGGCTTACAAGTAATGTGAGAAGATACTAAAAAAAAATTTACCCAATACATCACAAGCAAAGAAATATATGACAACTAATTTTGAGGAAAGGGCATATTGTTGCTTTTTTTTTTCTCATCAAAAGTATCGTTATCATTTTTTCTATACAAAGCATCAATTATTTGCTGAATGGTATACAGCACACAATTATTTCAGTTAATCCAAATCTTCAGTTCTTCCATGATTCAAAGCAGAACTGAAAGTATGTAATTATCCCTCTTTATGATATTTACTAATATCAGAATAATTTACTAAAACAATATTTACTAACAAACTAATAATGTTTACCTCTCTGAACCTTAGATTTCTCATTCTGCTCTCTGAAAAATCTGGGTATGGAACTTACTCCCAACGTATAAAAGACTTTACACTGATACATGTTTGCAATTTCTCTACAATTTATAGGAGGCAGATAGGTGGCTAAGTGGATAGAGCACTGTGCCTGGAGTCAGAAAGACCTGAATTCAAATCTGGCCTCAGATACTTAATGGCTGCATGATGCTGAGCAAGTCACTTAACTTTTATTTCCCTTAATCCACTGGAGCAGGAAAAGGCAAACCACTCCAGAGTCTTTGCTAAGGAAACCTAGTGGGCAATATGATTCATGGGGTCAAAAAAATTGGACACAACTTAATAAAAATTGTAATTTATATTCTTAGATAGCAATCTGGGCACACTTGGAACTTAAATGAATTCCCCTGGTCTCACAACCAGTATATGTCAGAGACAATACTTGAATCCAAGTTTTCCTAACTTCTGGGCTAACCCTCTGCCCATGTTGTGTCTTTTCCTAATTAGCAAAATGGTGATCATAGCACTTTATATTACCTCTGTGCATGGTTTTATGAGATTCAAATAAGATCTCATCTACTTTTTAAAAGCCTTACAGTTTATACATAAAAGATAGCAGATGTTGTTCCTGATTGGTGATCCCTCCCCTCCCGGAACACTATTTCAGGGAAGATCCTATCAAGCTTCATTTGAATACTTCCTCTCCTTCTGCCTTCTCCATAAACTCCTTGACTACTTCCTAGAAACTCACAACAGAGACCAGGCTCTGGAAGAATTTCCTCCCTGGTGGCACCTTGTCCTGATTGGTGATTGTCTCTCTGGGATCACAACTTTTATCCTGAGGACCATCTCTCTATGGTTCTAAAACAATCAAGCACAATCCAATCAATTCTGACATTGTTTTGGATGGCATGAGTCAATCTATACTCTAGTAATCACGCCAGTAGCTTTCCAGATCAAACTGCCCACTCTTTTTTCCACTCCCCATTTTTGGGTGTGCATGTGTCTGGTTGTTTCTGTGTTGTTCCTCTCCCTGCCCCAGCATAAGAGGCATCTGTACAGCACACCCAGTTCTTATAATAATAATGATAAAGTTCCTTCTGCTAAAATAATTACTATGTGAGCATGAAGTGGCACAGGTTTTGTTTCCAATCTGCTTACCACATGAAGAAGAGGAACATTTATGACTTGTTGCTATGCAAGAAGCCCACATTTGTTGAAAAGATTCCAACTGGCAAAATTTTCTTTTCTTTTCTGTATTTTAGTGAGTGAGAAGAAATCAACTTCCATGAGGCCTCAATGGCTCCACCATAGCAATTGCTATATAGTCTGGAGCAAATGATCTGGCTGTTGCATCTTTTTCTGGTGTGTCTATTCTCCCTACTTTTAAGTGAAAGAATAATGATGATGGCTATGACCTTGTGAGACTTAAAAAGTCAGATTGATGAGAGTCAGATGTCAAATGTCAGACTTGGAGAATATTCTGAGATTTGTGAGGTAAAACATAGAGAAGTCAGTATACAAGGTCCTGAAAAGAAACCTACCATGTTAAAATATCTTATTTTGGTGCATTTGACCACCCCCTCTTCTATTCAGTATAGTAATTTTTTTAAGTAACTATAAAAAGGGGGGAATAATGGAAAATAATATAAAAAAGGAACCTGGAAACTATACAAATCATTCAAAAAATCAAAAGAGCATAAATTTGCCAATTATCTTATATATTAACAAAAATTAAATCCCAGCAATATGTGCTCAATCAAGTGATGGCCCTAGTTATTGTGGGCAGATTTCTAGTCCTATGAAATATAAATTCCAAACAAATTGAGATCTCTATATTTCCAGACCAGCAGGGCATCCAAAAATGCTGATAACTGTGTGATGCAACTTTGAAGTTTACTGATAACTTCAGGGTAACTTAGAAATGTAAATGAACTAATCCCAAAGTGACATGGATAGGAATTGGTCTGTTTCTCAAAAAAAAACAAAAAACCAAAAAAACTCTATAAAATGGGATCTCAACCTTTTGCATTCCCCCCAACACTCTGAACTCTTTCATCTCTACTGGGTCCATGATGCCAAGTGCAATTAGAATTTAATAACTGGTTATGTGAATGACATTCTGTGCTTTTCCCTCTCCCCTCTCCCTCCACTCCTAGGCTACCTCCCCCCCTTCCACCATATCATCCCCATCCTCTTTACTTTTGCCTCTGTCCTTTTCTCTACTTTTTTTTTTTTACTGTTTTGCTATGCATTTTCTGTGCTGCTTGTACTCATATCCTTTGTCATTATTAAAGTGTGATTGGAATAATCTTTCCCACTGGCAATCCAAGTCTTTCTTGATAAATATCCAAATAACTGGGCATAACTGATTTCATTTCATAATTTCATAAATGATCAATTCATCCACTCAAATCCACCCAGCAGCAGTAGAAATGTTGACCTATCAGTCCATCAGCTATGCTAGATTAAGCAGTGAATTTGGTGGGGTGAATTCTATGTGGAAACTATTTTGTTTGTGATATAGGAGAAATTATATGACCAGGAATTGGGAAATGCTTTGTAAATTATATCCTCACTATTTCTTCACAGTGGTTATCCTTTTTAAAACTGGATTGATCTCTTCTCTGTGGGAAGAGCCAAGATGGGGGAGTAAAAGCAGGAACTTGTCTGAGCTCCCACTCCAACCACCTCCAATACCTGTAAAATATGACTCTAAGCAAATTTTAGAGCTACAGAACCCACAAAGTGACATAGAGAAACAAATGTCCCCAGAAGGCAGCCTGGTAGGCCATCAGGAAGGGTCTATCATACCAGGCTGAGAGCCAAGCACAATCCCGTGTGAGCTGCATTGGCCCAGACTTGGGGCTGTCCTGACCAGTGGTACAGACCAGCCAGAGCAGAGTTAAGGAGAGTGAATTACCTGCAGCTGTGGAAATTTTGAGACTTCTCAAACCATAAATACCAAAGAGAAAGTAAAGATCAATAGTGAATTTTATTGGCTGTCTTGGAACCAAGTGACAGAAGAGTGTAGTCTGGCCTCTGACCCTGGGATGAGAGTAGGTGGAGGCACAGCAGCTTTAGGTGCTGCTGCATGGCTGCCTCTGGAGCTCCTGGCCTGCAGATGATAGGAGGAAAAAGGGACCATTCAAAGGGTAATCAATCTTGCATTGACATGCTTGGATCTGCTTCACAGTCCTCAGACGTGGTCCTAGGGTAAAGAATGCTAGTGTTCCAAAGCTTGTGGTGGCTGTACAGAAGGCACCCTCCTCACAGTTCTGACAATAGCTCTGACAACTGTGAAAACCCCAGCAATTTGGAAAGCAGATCTCTCCACTCTGGAAGAAGAGCAAAGAGCTCAAAAGAGAAGTAACTGCCTGGCAAGATGAGCAAACAGAGGAAGTACAATCAGACTATATAATACTTTTATAGAGATAAAGAGAATCAAAACATAGATCCAGAAGAAGTCAATAAAGTCAAAACTCCTGCATCAAAAGTTACCAGGAAAAAATATGAATTGGTTACATGCCATGGAGGAGCTCAAAAAGGATTTTGAAAATCAAATAAGAGAAGTAGAAGAAAAATTGGGAAGAGAAATAAGAACAACGCATTACAATTATGAAAAGTGAATCAACAACCTGACTGAAGAAAATAACACCTTAAAAATGGACTAACTAAAATGGCAAAAGTCATCTAAAAAGCCAATGAGGAGAAAAATACCTTAAGAACTCGATTTTCGCAGATGGAAAAGGAATTTCAAAAACTCATTGAAGAGATTAATTCCTTCAAAATTCAATTGGAGCAAATGGAAATGAATGGCTTTATGAGAAATCAAGATACTATAAAACAAATCTAAACAAATGAAAAAAAATAGAAGGCAATATGAAATATCTCATAACAAAAACCACTTACCTGAAAAATACATCAAGGAGAGATACTTTAAAAAATACTGGACTACTTGAAAGCCATGATCAAAAGAAGAGTTTAGAAATCATCCTTCAATAAATTCTCAAGGAAAATTGCCCTGATATTCCAGAACAGCAGTTCTCAACCTGTGGATTATGTTCAGTTTGTAACAATGAAAATACATCCTGCATATGAGATATTTAGATTATGATTCATAACAGTACCAAAATTAGAGTTATGAAGTAGCAACAAAAATAATTGTATGGTTAGGGGTCACTGCAACATGAGGAACTATGTTAAAGGGTCACAACATTAGGGAGGTGGAGAATCACTGTACTAGAACCAGAGGGAAGAATAGAAATCAAAATAACTAACCAATTACCTCTTGAAAAATGTTCCCAAAAATAAAACTCCTAGGAATATTATAGCCAAATTCCAGAGCTCCTAGAACAAGGAGAAAATATTACAAACTCTCAGGAAGAAACAATTTGAATACCGTGAAAACATAATCAGGATAACACAGGATCTGGTAGCTTCTACACTGAGGCATCAAAGGGCTTGGAATATGATATTCCAGAGGCCAAAGGATCTGGGATTAAAACCAAGGATCACATACCCAGAAAAACTGAGTATAATGTTTCAGGGAAAAATATTGGTGATTACATGAAATTGAGGACTTTCAAGTTTTCTTTTCTTTTTTTTAATAAATTAATTTATTTATTTCCTTGTTTACATCATTCATTTCCATGAGATTTTTGAGTTAAATTTTTTCTCCCCATCTTTCCCTTACCCAATACCTCAAAACAGCCATTACATTGTATAACCCCTTCCCCAATCTGCTCTCTCCTATGCCCCACCCCCACTGGAAGGACAAACAATGAAATGCAGGCTGTAAATGTGTAATGACACAGAACATCTCCAGAGTGGTCATATTGTGAGAGGCTGATTATATGTCCCTTCTTCTTATCCTGTCCCCCGTTGTTCTATTCTCTACTCTGTCCCAGTCCCTGTTTGTTTACAGAAGTGTGTATTTCCAGCGACCTTTCCCCCCACTCTGCCCTCCCCACCATCATCCCACCTCTCATCCACATCCCTGCTACTCTCCTGTGTGGCAAGATACCCAGTTTAGAGTTTGTGTCATTGTAATGGTAATGGAATTTGGAGATGCCACTGTATTGGCTTGGTTTTTGGGTTGAGTGTTAAAAGCCAGAGCTTGTGGATCCCACTTGTGGGATGGACTTGTTGACATGAAGAGAGAGGGCTGAATTGGGAGGAGCCGTGAAATGGGAGAGAGGCTCAAGCCGAGAGAAGGCCAGAAGGGCTTTTGGAGAGCAGCATCCAGTATCATGGAGCCTGAGTTGCTGAAAGAAAGACTGCTGAGAGGCTGTTGGAGCTACCTAGAACTTTTGAGAACTGCCACCCAGAGCTGCCAAGAACTGAGGAGGCATGGCTGTGATGCCAGTATTTTGTCTGTGTGTTTTGATGTGGTTTTGCCAGATTCACCTGATGGTGAAGGACAGTGCTGCTTTTGTAGTGGTCCTGGAACCTGGCTGTTGGTTCAGAAGCCCTGAATGAGGATTTTTTTGTGGTACCTGCACAGAAATCCTGGAAGAGGGCCTTGCTGATGTTTTCAAGGGTTCTGGGACTGTTCTACAGGCAGAGAGTGACTTGATGAGGACACTGGCTATGGCTTTGTTGAGCCTTCTGTCCTTAAGGAACTGAGATTGCTGAGGGCTTGCATCAGGTCAAGATGAAAGAGGGCCTTTCCTTGGGTTTTCAATGTAGAGATGATATCTTAACTTTTTTATAGCTTAAGAGTGGAAGGTCTTTTGTGATCTCCTGCTCCCTTTTTAGAAAGTGCTTGTTTTTAATGTATGGTTCTGTAATTACTTTGTGTCCAGGGTTGGGAAAACTTTGCCCTTTTTGTGCTCTGTGATTGACCAAATGAATGTAATTTCTTTGTGATTGGAATCTGATCTCCATTTGAGAAGAAACTTTGACTAACTAAATGAATGTACTGTCTAGGGATAGAGTAGTACCTGGATTGAATTGGGAATTTACTTGCTAACTGAATGAATTATACTGTATTTTGACTTTCTCTGTTATGTGAATATTTGCTGAATAAATGGGGTTTGCTATGCTGGTAATTCGAAACTTGGAAGTTGCCTTTACTTGGCATTACAGTCATTCCTTCCCTAAGCCAAATTCAATGAGAGTCAGTTTGACCCTTTGCCTTTTGCCTTCCTGTTCATCCCCTCCATTGTAACAATTATCTCTTGCCTCTTCTATATGAGATAATTAACCCCATTCTGTCTTTCCCTGTCTCCTCTCATTCTAATCCTCTATCACCTCAGAATTTCACCTTTTAGAATATTGTCCCTTCCTATTCAATTGATCCTGTGTCCTCTATGTACTCATACATACACATACTCAGATATGTGTTTGTATGCATATATAAACCATTCTATATAGACATATATGTATATATACATAAATATAAATTTGTACTCCCTTCACCTATCCTTATACTGAGAAAAAATTCATAAGTTACAATTATCATTTTTCCATGTTGGCATGTAAATAGTTCAACTTTGATAAGTTCCTTATGATTTCTTTCCATGTTTACTTTCTCATACTTCTTGTATTTGAGTGTCAAATTTTCTTTTCATTTCTGGTTTTTTCAGCAAGAATCTTTAAAAGTTCTTCACCTCACTGAAGGACGATGGAACATTATACTCAGTTTTTCTTCATAGGTCTTTCTTGGTTTTAATCCTAACTCCCTTATCTCTGGAATATCATATTCCAGGCCCATCGATCTCTTAACACGGAAGCTGCTATATCCAGGGTTATCATAGTTGTGTTTCCATGGTATTCAAATTGCTTCTTCTTGGAAGCTTGTATATTTTCTCCTTGATCTGGGGACTCTGGAAACTGGCAATTACATTCCTGGGAGTTTTCTTTTTGGGCTGTTTTTCAAGAGGTGATTGGTGAATTCTTTCAAGTTCTATTTTGTCCTCTGGTTCTAAAATATGAGGGTAATTTTCCTTGAGAATTTCTTGAAGGATGCCTTCTAAATTCTTTTTTTGATCATGGCTTTCAGGTAGTCCAATAATTTGTAAATTGTCTCTCCTGGATCTATTTTCCAGGTTAGTGTTTTTTTCAAGGAGAT
>CM053582.1:278668729-278693671 GCA_028627135.1 Pseudochirops cupreus | reverse complement strand
CTTTGACCACATGTGCCAACTTCATCGCTACTGGGTTGGCTTTGACTTTCTGGTTTTGGGACTCAGTTTTCTGGTATTTAAATGAATGCACTATCTATATTTCTTATGTAGAGAGCCTGTTCCATTTTGTGATTAATAACTATATCAGCATATTTATAGTTACTGTAGGCATTGTGAATACTGCATTGCTGATACAAGAGGAAATCATCAAAATCAATAACACACATAATAACCTAGAATAATTTGAAATAAGAAGCTGAAACTAAATAAGCTAAAATAATTCTATCAAAATATCCTCAAAATAAAAATTGTATATTTAACAATAACGTAAATGTATAAGGACAACAATTGTTCTAGAAAGATTCTGGCATGAGACTCCTATAAGTCCAGTTGAGTGTAACTACACATAAGATACCATTAACATTATAAACATATATTTTTTATTTTTTTAATTTTAGACAAATACTGAAACTTAAATATATAAGAAAAGAAAAAACACACATTATAAATTTTAATATTAAATTAATAAATAATGAAAAAACATGTCATGTACACAGCAGAACATAGAAGTCTTCAGAATATATAGCAATAACTTTACATTTCAAGAGAGCCTATATGTTAAATACTGTGCTTTATGTTGAAAGCTGTCCATCTTTTCTTTGCTTCCTGGTAGGTTTTCTTTTGTTCTCTGTTGTACACTTTTTATTTGTTCTTTTTCACCCTCCCCCAAAAAATTCTAAATATTTACAAAAATAAGAGACAAAAGTAGAGAAGGGAAGAAAAATAATTTTGATCATTTTCCTGGTTAACAGAAGAGTAGGTTTCTACATATCCCTGTTCATGTAATGTTGGGGGGGGGGGGGTTCTTAGGTAACCTTTCTATCGCCTCCTTGAGTAAAAGAGAAATGTAGAACCAAAAGCCAGTCAAACAAGAAGAAGAATACACTCTGGAAGACTTGATTGAAGTCCTACCTGATAATTCCATTGAAGTTGGGTCATGTGCTTAAAATTGATTTCTACAAGCTTAAAGTAATATCACAAGTTCTTCCTGGAAGAAGTTATTTATGCATAATTGGGGATAACAGGGATGCAGTTTTCAAACACTCACACAATCTACTTTGTTGGGTCAATTGAGATGGATACTTTGAGATCATGCTTCTGGGAGTGCAAAATAGAGGATCTTTTCTTTTTCACTGCAAAGTTTGCTTGGATGCAGACTTCCCAAGTATACACATTGGCAGCAGATAGAGCAGACTGAGAATGCTGAAAAGTGTGACCTATTATTGACCAGTCCCCTATTACAAGTGAATCTGAAGAGACTTTTGTCAATTAATTCATAGAAATAAAAATCTGTAAAACAAATTTGCATGATTCACTAGGTAGCACATATTTGAATCAATGGGATTTCACTTTATCTACTACTGAAAGTCACTTTCTGAATCTTTGCTGCCTGTGGCCTGAGAAGTCTGTAAACCTCAACTGTTGTCACTGATTCAGTCAGCTGGAGGCTTTCTCTGAGTTTGCTGGGGTCCCGCCTATGCTGGACTGCATGCCTCTTTCACCCTTTTGCAACAGACCTTTCCTGTTGACCTTCCAGGTTATCTTCGGCTGGAAATTTGCTTCCCTCTGCCTTTCTGTGGGTTCTGCTGCTCTAGAATGTTTTTAGAGTCATTTTAAAGTTATTTGGAGGGTTTGGGGGAGAGCTCAGATGAGTCCCTGCCTTTACTCTGACATCTTGTCTCTGCCCCAGAAATAATTTATTTTAATTTCAAAAATTTCTTTTGTAGGTGGAAGGTAGGCATATGGTTCTATAGTTATTTATACTTTATTTTTTACTTTTGGATGACAATGAAAATGAACAAGTTTCCACCAAGCTTTTGATATTTTCTCTTCTTTTGAATATTTTAAGAAGTAATTTATCCATGTCCTCACAAAGTTGTTATCTGTATATATGCTAAGTTTTCATAAAGTATATCATCTTAGATCAAATGTTTATAGTCACATAGTTTCTTAACTGTAAAGGAAGTTAGTATAAGAGGCCTGAGTCTAAGCTTTCGAGAAACTATCATGTTAACAGTTTGGAAGAGAGTGATAATGTAGAGGGGAAAACAGAGGTTTTATTTGGAGAATTGGTAGTAAAAGCAAGAAAGTGAGCTGTATCTAAAGTCTCCAGCAGAGCATAGGAGAAACACAACTAGTTCCAAATGAAAATATTCCTGTCTTATTAGAAATTAAATGCCTTAATATGTAAGGGTTATTCTCTTATGCTGCTTGAGCATAATCCTTTCTTTTGCACATAGTCGTAAAATATTTTTAAGGCAGTAACACTCTCAGTGGATCATATTTTAATTCTGCATTTATGTTTATTCAAGAGTAAAGCTAATTCAAAAAAGTTTCAATTATTTGGGAAATCTTTTGAATATTTCCAATGAATTCTCAAATAAATACTGTATTTATTGCTTTCTTGTATGACTGACAAAGAAAACCCATCTGTAGCATTGGTACTTTAATTCCAAAAGAAGACCATCTTAACAACCCTTGATCCAGTTGACAAATGATTCATATTGGCAGGGTATTGTTGAGAATAAAATCAAATATACATTTTATAAAGACATTTTAATCATTGCTGATTAATACTTTTGAATAGTTAAATTATGTTTTCTAATGTATTAAAATAGCATTAAAACACCCATTATTCAAATACATATTGAGTAGCAAACAAATAAGGATCCCTCCTATTTGAAACAATGAAAGGCTATTATTTACCTAGTAGAGTAATTTTTTTTTATGTGTTGATACACTGGAAAGAACACATACTATGAAGCCACCATCTGTGTTCACATCCCATCTATGACACTTTTCTCCTGTGTAACTTGGGGCAAATGACTTAGCTTCCCCTGGGCCTCAGTTTACTCATTTGAAAAATGACAGGGTCACATTATCCAGTTGTGCAGGCCACTTCCAGGTCTAGATCAATGAAATTATTTTGTTCATATTTACTCATAGTGCTCAAATTATGGACTTATATCCTGCATATTTCGCATTCTGTATCATATTGTCAAAGGCATATCTAGTTATGTTTTTGTTTATATCATACAAAAAAACCTTCTCAAGTTGTAGTTTTAAAAACAAAACAAAGACTATTTTTCAAAAAATTATTCTAAAGTTATTTGAATGCATTTATCCATGAGCATTTGGTTAAATTTTGTCATAGGGGAAAAGAAGATTCTTGGGTGGTCCAGGGTGGGAGTGATCCCTGACAAATCACTTCTAAATTTTATACAAAGGTAACATATTATTATTGTCATAGTTGATCTGATTAAGGTCTATATCTTCATTTATTTCCTTTTTTTTCAAAAGCTTATATTGAAAAATCTAAAAGGGTACTCTATGGTTGAAACTATAACTTCTGTCTGGGAGTAAACATCTCATAGTAAAAAATACATAGACACAAATAAAACACAATTTGATTTTAGAATTGTCATATCTCAAAAACTTCTATAAAATTGCTCAGATAAACAAGTTCTACTCAAACAAATTTTAAATCTGCCTTTGTGATATTTAATCACTTTTGTTATTTAATGTAGGGGAAGAATGAATTTCTATTAACACTCTGAACTTTGAGTTGAGGCTACAATTTTTATATTCACTCAAAGAGGATTGTATTGCTCTCCAACACATACATTTTGAAAATAGAATGTAATTCACTCATAGCAACCTGTTCAATATCATTTTTAAAGGGCATTTTAAGACCTAGTTCAATCTCCCAGGGAAAGGATATGAAATTCTTTAAATGCCTGGCCAGCACTACTATGGAAAATTTTGTCCAAATCCACTTCCCAGGGAACTGAATGCTAGATTCCATTAGTTGACTTATTCACTTTATGCAGTGAGTATTACTACTCAATTAAATCCTAGCACCAGAAAGAATCTGGGGCTGACTTGAAGTGACAAAAGATATATGTGTGTGTGTGTATTAATGGGAAAAATTATTTTTTAAAAATACAATTTCAGCTACACAGAGATGTGTAGCCATTAGCTTCAATATTTAGATTATTGTTCCTCAATATTAATTTATACAAAGTTTAAAGCTAAACATTTAAACATCCTATCCACTTAATACAATTGATTTTTAACCCTACATTTCAAAATCTACTTTATTATTTTAAAATATAGTTTATTTTAATATGTGAAGTATTTAGCAAATTTAATATAATTTTCCAAGTCAGGTTGCAGATATGAAAACAATTTTAGATCAGTCTCATACAAATTTGAAAACTTAGAGTTAACTTCTTGTGTGCAAATATGCATACACAGATACACATATATATGCACATATACATATTGCACGTATACATGGATATGTATATATGGCATGTGCATATGTATATTATAAATTTCTTGACACAACCTGTGCATTCTCTATCTCTCTGTGTGTCTATGAGTGTTTGTGTGTGTGTTTGTGTGTGTATGTGTGTGTGTGTGTGTGTGTGTGTGTGTCTATCACTATCTCTCTCATATATACTTGGAAATGAGTTGTTCAGTTCTGTCAACAAGATTAAACTTAACAAAGTTTCCCAGCTATTTCATAAATCTATATAAGTCTATATCTATCTGTCTATCTATCTATCTATCTATCTATCTATCTATCTATCTATTATATAATAGATATATATAGATATATAAATATCATCCTTTCCATATCCCTATGATGTAGGTACTAAAAGTATCAATATCTCAATTTATTAGATAGGAAAACTGTCTCTGAAGCTCATTATAAATTATATGTGTGTGTTTGTATGTTTCTTATGTGTGCTATGTGCTCATAATCAGGGTCATTATGTTATACTTTTTGTTATGCTAAAGTACAGAACAGAGAAGAATGGCTAACAAGAGTGTGTGTGTGTGTGTGTGTGTGTGTGTGTGTGTGAACTAGTACAACAAGAGCAAGATTGAGGCAGTCACAGAATAAGAAGGTATAAGACAGACAGACAGAGAGGGAGGGAGAGAGAGAGAGAGAGAGAGAGAGAATGAAATGGTATAAATTCAGAAGCTGTGACCCCAGTTTAGAAATTGACTGTATATCATTTGATATATACATACACAGTACAGTTATTGCTTTTTTGTGTGTTTTTGGGGGGGAGGGATTAGACGGGGAGAGGGCAGGGCAATTGGGGTTAAGTACTTGCCTAAAATCACATGGCTAGTAAGTGGTAAGTGTCTGAGGCCAGATTTGAATTCAGATCCTCCTGACTCCAGGGATGATGCTCTATTCACTGTTCCACTTAGCACCCCATAGGTAAAGTTATTGTTAATATTTGTGACTCTTAATATTAAATTCAATTAAACAAATATTCTTTGAACACCTACAGGAAAGGTAGTACCTCCCAGGAATTCACAACCTTGTCAAGGGGATGATATGTAACAAAATGAAATGATGATACTAGATACTAGAGTATTTCAGAGTTGGAATGAATTTCAGAAATTATTTAATGAAATCTAAAACTTAGCTGAGATTCCTTCTACTCCATCTCCAGTAATTGTTTATCTATCCTATTCTTGAAGACATCCCAAAAGGGGAAAAGCATTACCTTCTTACAAGAGTTCTTTTCACTTTATACCATCTCTAATATTTAGGAATATTTTCCTAGTGTCAACGTGGAAAACTGTTTACTCATATTACCCTTGTAGTCAACTAACTCAACCAGGTATTTTTCATATGAAATGTCAAATAGTCACATTTCCCTTTCCTATACTTGCATTTATGATTCTTTGGGAAACAAGTATAAACCTTTACAAATACACAGACACACACATATGTGCATGTGTGCATGTTGCATTTTTAGGTTTGGTTTATTATTCTAATCTATCTAAATAGGCTACTTAATCTATCTAAATAGAGAGTTAGGAAACTTCAATATTAACTGTCCTTTACAAAATTTTTCCTTCTATAAACATGATAGACAAATGATAAAACTGTTTATACAAAATAACTGACAAAAATATTGAGATAAATATAGATGGAGAAATAGATCCCAAGGGTCACTCAACTAGGCAGGCATCAATCTATCAGTCTGTTAATTAACAGTTTTAATGCCTGATTATTCACTAAGTTCCACACGTATGGAACAGTGTCTGTGTTAGTGTCTAGGTTACATTCTTTCACCCTAACCATTACACAAGACATTTTGACAAAAAACTTCCTGAAATCTGAAGTCAGGAATACTAATAAAACTGTGGGTGGGTGGAGGTTCAGATGAAAATATAAAAAGTGAAGAGTATAGATGATAATATTGTATTGAAGACCTCATAAAATTAATAACTAGAAATTAGAAAGAGGATGTCTAATTATATGGCTGGGGAGGATGGGTGGCACATGGATGGAGTGCCAGTCCTAGAGCCAGGAAATATCATCTTCCTGAGTTTAAATCTGGCCACAGATACTTAATAGTTGTATGGCTTTTGGAAAAGTCACTTCACCATGTTTTCCTCAGTTTCCTTACTTGCAAAATGAGTTGGAGAAGGAAATGGCAAACTACATTAGCATCTTCAACAAGAAAACCTCAGTGGACTCACAAAGAATTGGACGTGACTGAAATGGTTCAAGAGCAAGAATGACAATATGCATGATTCTAGAAGCAATAAGAAGGTATTGAATATTCTTGATCAGAGGACTACCAAGTTCAGACTCATGTTTTAGAACAGTTACGTAGGCATCTTCACAGGGGGTGGATTTGAAAGGGGAGACAGCGAAGAATAGAATCCAAAAAGGAGTCTACACTAGTAACCTAGGCAAGAGGTGACACTGACTCAAACAAATCTGGCAGTTGTGTGAGTGAGAAATGCTATTATAAGATGTTGTGGATTCAGGCTCTATAAGACTTGGCAACTGATTGAACGTGGGTGAGGAAGGAAAATGAAACATCTGAGGAAGAAGCTTAGGTTGTGAACCCAAGTGATTAGTAGGATGGTAGTGCACTCAAACAGAAATAGGGAATTTTTTTGAAAGAGCGGGTGCAAGGGGAGGGGACAAGTTCTGATTTGGATATAGTGAGTTTGAGATGCTTTCCTCCAGTTCCAGACATCCACCTGGCAGTTAAAAATATTAAAGCTTAATATGCAGATTTTGAAGTCATCTGCAAAAAGATTAAAATAAATCTTATTAGATACCATGAGATCACTGAGAAATGGAAAAGAAAAAAAAGAAAAAAAAATCAGCACAGGGCCTGGAAGTATACCATCTCTCAGTTTGTATGGAAATCAAGTAAGGAGAAAAAACAGGAATGATAAGGCAAGTAAGAGAAACCAAAGATGACTGTGTTGTTAAACTAATGGTAAAAAGACTTTCTAGGAGGGGGGCATGCATAGAATATTATGCCACAAAGATTGCAGAGGGGTCAAGGATGGGATATAAGGAAAGTCTATAGGATTAAGTAATTAAGAGATCATTGGCAGCATTGGATAGTAGTAAACCTATACCTAGAAACATTTGAGTTAGTCACAAGCACCATAAAAGTCCATTGGTGCAGGTAGCAGAAAAGATTCTCTTAATGAAGGGGAAGAAGGGCAAGATGAAGACAGAGACCTTAAGATTTCAAAACAAGCCTCTTCAAAACAAAGGTTGTGGGGAAGTAGTAGATGAGTAAGGGTTTGAGAGAAGTACACCTTTTGGTAGTTATCTCATTTAACAAATAATTCTTGCCAAATTTTTGTTTAGCTCTGTTGTTTACATGCTACTATAGGACTGCAAGTTCTAGAAGCAGCCTAAAAGTAACACCTTTTAAGTTCAGAAACCTTGGACAAAGTTCTAGTTACATCCATCCTAGTTACAACCAAGAAGAGAAGTTTTCATTTCAGTACAGTTACAAGTAAATTGGAAGATGCTGAAAATGAGGAGAAATAGAAAAAAAAAAAAACTGGGCTTTATCTTTGAGTTTAGACATGAAAGGGAAAAGAGATACAGTAACATGCTTTCCTTTACTGATCAATTATTCTGCTGACTTGGTGCTAAGTGGCCTGTCATGGATAATGTAATCTGTCCCAGATCAAATAGATTCATTTTTGAATATACTGCAAGGGACAGAATGTGAGGGATTAGCAAGAAAAAAGAAATATTTTGTCATTTAGCTTATATACTTAGTTCTAATTTAGATCTTTTTATTACTGGTCAGGGAGACAAGGCTACAAAGTGGTAGCTTAGGACAGGTAACAACAGTCTGTGAGATGCACCAGCTCCTTGGTTACAATACACTGCTGCTCTTCTCGAGGCATTCTTTTCCTGATCTCATCCAATCCCCACATTTTGTGACCTTCATCCAGGTCAGACTGAGCAAGGCAATTTGAGTCTCATGACTTACTAGATTTCTTTCAGAGGCAAAGAAAACCTAGCCCTTCTATCCCTTACTTCACCCTCAGGTGTTTAGTTCTCTTTCGGGAGGTTAAAAGTTTAAAGATGGGGATCATAAATAATCTCTACCTTAAGCCTTATTCTTACGCCCAGTCTTAGTTAAAGTAGGATCTTCCAGGTACTGGAGTCTAGAAGGCACTTAGAAGAAAAGATGCCTCTCTCTGTGTCTCTCTAATGCTTAAAGGAAGGGCTATGGCAGCTGGAGGTAGATTAATAGCTTTTACTAGAGCTGGTCCAAGTATTGGCAGGCCTGACCCTATCTTCCACTGTTTAATATTGAACTCAGGGTTTGATCCTGAGCCTCTCATTCCATGTCTGCTAAGTTCAGTAACTGATGCAAAACTCCCTTGCTTTGTAGTTATGATGGCTCTATGTATGTTATCTATGACCTTTGAGAGAGCAATTTTGATACAGCAGTGAGAGTGGAAGTCAGATCTCTAATAGTTAATGAGTAGACAGTGAAGAAACAGAGGAAAAGAATATAGACTATACTTTTGAGAAGGCTGACGGCCATGGAAAAGACAGAGTTAGTCTGACTGGGTATTAAAATTCAAGGAAAGTTTCTATCATGTTTGGTTTTCTGTAGATAAACTTTTGTCAGCAGAGCTCCCATCAGTGGTGATATTATAAGTGTCCCTAGACATACACATGTGGGCCTTTAGCTCATCCATAATCTATTCAAAACCATTTATTTTGTCTTAAATGCTTCTGAATAATTGCTTTAGATATTGGTGGATAATTTGCAAACATTCAGAATTCTAAGTACACTCAGTGTTCAAATGCCTGTGGGTCATGCATTAGTGGGGATTAATTATACTTGTAAAGTGTCACATTAATGTCAAGTATGTCTTAGAATCACAGGAAAATTTCTTAATACCAGTAGCACTTTCACACATGAATTCAGATAAATATGCAATTCAGGGTTGATATACCCTAAGTCACTCTTTTTTTTTTTAAATTCTAATAATATCACACTGAGTGTATGAGAGGACAAAGATTGGATTAGAACCATGTTTGGTCTACGTGGTCACTCTTTGTAAGACTGACTTTAGGTGGCCTTAGTGGTACAAGTGCACAAGACTAGCCATTAACTCATAGCCCTTTTGATTTTAAGGCAGATTTTTAAAATATATATCATGGACCAATTTGTCAATTTGGTGAACCCTACAGACCCCTTCTCACAATAATGTTTTTGAACACATGAAGCAAAATGCATAGAATTACAAAGAAAAACAAATATATTAAAAGAAAATTATTTTCTTGAGTTCACACATCCCAGGAGAAAAAGCACTGGTTAATAGAGAAAACTTTTTTATTTACTTTTTGAATTTTTCTGATAGCTAAGCAGCTGTTACATAACTTTGAAGAAATACTATCACCAATGCTCCAAGCATTTGGAAAATACTTGGCTTGGAGATGTGTAAAAAGATTGAATACAGCTCTTGGTCTTCTCCCAATGTCTAACTGATGGCTCACTGTACTATGAAGGTGACCCTGAATTCTAAAAGGCAATGTTAACAGAATGCATCCCTTGGCAGGTCTTACCTAGTTGGAAAGATTTTGAGTACTGTCCTGGCAATAAACAATTCCTGCTTTTTGAAGACCTATCTAGCTAAGTACTCAACATCAGCTGATTGTCCATTAAATAATGAATTCTTTGGCCATGACAAACCATTAACAAAGAAAAAAAGGAAATGTCCCTTGGAATTGTGTAGCCCTTTTCTGATTTTGTAGATGCAAGGCAAATTGATGGGAAAGGAGACAGAGGGTGATAAGCCTCACAAAGCATCTGCAAACAGCAAATGTTAAGACATTAAAAAACTTTTGATCAATGTCAAAAGAAAGTAAACAATATTAATAATATAGCCATTATTGTTATAATGTAAAACTAAACTGAAACTGGAACTTTATGAAGGTAGGGCTAATGGTTTCTCCTTAGAGAGACATATTATCAATATGGCAGAAATGATTTCACTCTACCCAAGAGCATCACAAAATATCATTTCTTTAGCTACTTGGTCATCTCCCTCTCTAAAGTGCATGATGAGAATATACAAGTTACTTTGTGTGTCATCATCTGTTGTTGAGGATGAAAAGGTGGAGGAATACTACAGAGGTACTGACAAAATCCTTTAACCCAAATCTATGCTTGGTGCTAGGGATATCAAGAGATAAAAATAAATAAATCTTTGCCATCAAATACCTTACTTTTCAATGGGACTGATATAAATATTTAATATAGGCATTATGTGTACCTGTCTAAATTATATAGAGATATTGCTCACATGTGCCAATAATAGACAATATTTTTGCTCTGGCACATCACTGTGGAAAGTGGATGGAAGCCCCTGCTGGCACTGCCAGCAGCATAGTTGGGAAGAGAGACAGGCATGGAATGTGGCCATTGAGGCTAGGCATTCTGTCTTTTAGCCTCAAAGAGTGGTTCCAGGATAAAATCATAATTATCTACCACCTTCAAAATATCTGTAGATTGATTCTACAAGCCTGAGGTCTGAAGAAAATCAATTTACCAGATCACTGGTGGGTAAAGATAGCCCTTGGCTTAATTTGCTAGCTTAAGCTCTTCCCACCAAATACTGGTTACACAAAAGAATATCATACACAGCTAATAAACATATTTCTAAAAGACATGCTAAACAGAAATTCGTGGTGTTAAACAAAATGAGTTCATCAAGTGAGAACAAATTTACAATTTCAAATCCAGGAGAGATAACACCCTCACAGAGGAGATATCTTAACACTTTTTAGAGCTATATTTTTGTTGAGAATTTCTTGAAGGATGATTTCTAGATTCTTTTTTTACTCATGGCTTTCATGTAGTCCAATAATTTCTAAATTGTCTCTCCTGGATCTATTTTCCAGGTCAGTGGTTTTTTCATTGAGATATTTTACATTGCCTTCTATTTTTTCATTTGTTTGGATCTATTTAATAGTATCCTGATTTCTCAAAGTCATTTGCTTCCATTTGCTCCACTCTAATTCTGAAGGAATTATTCTTTCCAGAAGGCTTTTGAGATTCTTTTTCCATCTGGTAAATTCGACTTTTTAAGGCATTCTTCTCCTCATTAGTTTTTGAGCCTCTTTTGCCATTTGAGTTAATCTATTTTTTTAAGGTGCTATTTTCTTCATTCAGGTGGTTGACTCCATTTTCATGATTTTCTTGCATCATTCTCATTTCTCTTCCCAGTTTTTCCTCCACTTCTCTTATTTGGCTTTAAAAATCCTTCTTAAGCTCCTCTATGCCCTGTAACCAGCTTACATTTTTCTTATAAGCCTTTGGTGCAGGAGTTCTGACTGTTGTCTTCCTTCTGTTCCATGGTTTGATCCTTTTTGTCGCCCAAAAGGAATCTGAAATTGGATTGCTGTTCTTACTTTGCTTCCTTTGCCTCCTCATGTTGCCAGTCAATTACTTTACTTTTTAGCTCTGTGGAACTCTGCTTCCCGAGGGGAGAGTTTTGTCCCAAATTGCTGAGGTTTTTGCAGCTGCCAGAGCTAAGAGGAGGCCCCTGCAGCCCCTACCAGCTTTGGTTCACTGAAAACGCACCCCAAGAATACCACCCAAGACCAGGATCCTGATCCAGGCAGCTTAAAGCAAGAACACTTAGCTTCTGAATGATTGCTTGGCCCCCCTGCAATCTGCAGGCCAAGAGCTCTGAAGCAGCCATGTGGAGATGGCTGCAGGGCCACTGCTTCCACCAATTCTGCCTCTGGGGGCAGACCTGCTCCTCCATTCCCCCCAAATTCTGCCGAATTCCATTGACCTTTCACTTTGTCTTTAGCATTTATGGGTTGATAATTCTGGAAACCACCGCAGCTGCTGGAGAACCACTCTCCCCAATACTGTGCTGATTCTGCTGCTTTCTTGCCCTGGAGGCAGATGGCTGGACCTCTTTTCTCTCCCAGATTTAGCCAAGTTCCATTAACCTTTCACTTAGTCCTTGTTTCTTATGGATTGATAATTCTGGAAATCACTGCAATTGCTGGTGATCCACTCTTCTGAAAGCTCCAGTCATGGCTTCTCCTGGCCACCCTGGGGTCAAGCCAAGGTTTCAGGCTGGACTGGTTTCAGCTCCCCGTGAGCTGCGTGCGAAGAGCCCTTTCTGTCCCACCTGCTGGGTTGCCTTCAGTTGGAGCTTTGTTTCTCTGTACTTTTATGAGTTCTGGAGCCCTAACATTTGTTTCAAGTCATATTTTATAGGTATTTGAGGTGATTATGGGGGGATCTGCTCAGTTTTCCTGCTTCTATGCAGCCATCTTGGCTCCATCCCCTGAGTTTTTAGAGCTATACATGCTGAAAGTCATGGACTGTGATGGGGACTGACTCCACTACATGTCTATATCTCTTCAGTTTCAGTGTGCCATTTAAAAGTTTATGCTTTTCCTCTCTCTCAAAGCTTCTATTTAATGGTCCTCTATTGGAAGTGTGTGTCCAATAAAAGTCAAAAGTGATTCTCCATTTACAAAGCACTGGTACTCAGTCTTCTCTTTAGACACTCAGGAATCATGTCAACTTACAGGACAAGGGTGCCTTTTCAGAAAATAAACAAAATGAAACACCTGAGTGGGAATAAATGTTAGAGAGAAATTTTGTGGAGATGTACTAGTAAGTGATAGATCAGCAAATTTCATATGTCAAAGGTAACATGAAGTAAGCTTTGAAAGAAAATTAGGGATTCTAAGAGGCAGAAGTGAAGGAAATTAACCCCAGGCACAAGAAACAGCCTATTTGAAGCTGTGTTTGACGAACAAAAAGAAGGACAATTTTACTACAAGAAAAATTATGTGAGAGGAATGAGATACCTGAAATCTAGGAAGGTTGCCTGGGCCCTGATGCCATTTATTTTTAAACATCAAACAAAGATTTTAGTTTTAGACATAACAAGACACTATTGGAGACTAAAACCAAAAGTGACATGGGGACACTAATACTTTAGGAATATCACCTTACCATATTGTGGAAGATGAGTTGGACGAGGGAGATATTTGAAATAGGAAGAAAAATTAGGAGAATATAGCAAAATTCAGGTGAGACTGAGAAAAGCCTGAATGAGAAGTTTGTCCTTGTCAATGAAAAGAGAAGGGACAAATCCAAGAGATGGAGTAGAGGTAGAATGGAAAAGATTTAGCAACTATGATTTCTTATGTGGGATGAGGAGTTGAGTGACTCCAAGGTTGTGAACCTGAATGACTCAAAGCATGACTGGTAACCTTAATAAACATAGGAAACTTGAGAAGAGGGGGAGGTTTGATAAAAACTGTACTGAGTTTTATTTTGATATACCATTTTTGTGTAATACCAACAAAACATCTCTAGTAAATTCTCAGGGTCTTGGTTTCTGCATCCATGAAATGGGGAAAATAACAATAACTACCTTAAAGTGTTGTTGTGAATGTCAAATGAGAAATGCATAAAGTAAATTATGCAATGTTTAACTGCTGTATAAATGCCAGCCTTTATTATTACATAAAGACCACACAGATAATTTCTTTCAGAGAAAAGGAATACTGAAAAGAACCCGTAATATTAAACCATACTATATGTAATCAAAGCTCATTGACAAATTCTAAGCAAATTTAAGATCTTTTAATATCTTGGCATCATCTTGATAAAAATAATTATCACTGGGCACATTGGGAAGGGCAGCTAGGTGGTACAGTGGATAGTTCCAAGCCTGCAGTCAGGGGGACTCATCTTTCTGAGTTCAAATCTGCTCTCTGACATTTGATAGCTCTGTGACCCTGGAAAATTACTTAACTCTGTTTCTTTCAGTTTCCTCATTAGTAATATGGATTCAAGAGGGAAATGGCATGCCATTTCAGTATCTTTATCAAAATAAAACTCAAATGGGATAATGAAGAGTCAGACATAACTGAAAATGACTGAACAACAAATCAAGAGACAGTTAGCTGGCTTAAAATATAGGATGCTGGGCCTGGAGTTAGGAAGACTGGAGTTCAAATCTGCCTTCAGTTGCTGACTAAAGTTGTGTGACCTTGAACAAGTCACTTAACCTCTGTTCTTCTTAATACACTGGAAAAGGAAATGTCAAACTAATCCGGCATCTGGCCAAGAAAACCCATTGGAAAATATTGTCCATGGGTCTCACAAAAAGTCAGACATGACTGAATAACTGAATAAAATTTTGGGGTGGGATGGGAGTGTATACCAGTTTGAAAGGCATGGGTTGACTGATATTGTGGTCTACATAAGAAAAGTGCTAGAAAATAAAATCACTCATATCACTTTGTTTTTACTTGTTTTTATTTCATAAAAAAAGAACGCACCCTGCGCCACCCAAATCAAGCTATTTTGGCTTTCTTTTAGATATTTCTTTTATTTAGCTCTCTAATGATCTTTTATTTATTTCATTTGTATTATTTGTATTCCATATAAACAAAATTTGGCCATATCTATATGTGAAGAAGGGCAAGAATTCATGAAATTTTGCCAAAGCAAAGTATGGCTTTGTCCTCTCCAGAGAACAAGCACAGTAATGATGCTTAGCACCTTCTTGCAAGTTTTACCTACCTAGCATAATCACTTTCACTTATTCTGGATTGAACATCAGCCAATTTCTCACTTTTATTACACCTCAGGTTTGACAGGAAAATCTATGCAGATTAGCTAATCAACTCTCTCTACATTCTGTTATAATCTGCTTTTCAAGCTTCCAGTTTGTCTGTTGGGATGAATAGACCATTCTGAAAATTATAAGCTTCACCCTTCACAAATTTTAATAAACTTTAATTACACAGAAGCCAAAAACTAGATATTTTGAATGTAATTAAATAGAAACATGCAATATGTAGAAAACCGACAAGCATAACTGCTATATTTTAATAGACTACTGTACATCTGTTCACATGAAACTACCTTTTCACAAAGCTAAGGTTTCCAAAAGAGCACTTTTTCTATTTAGCATTCTTTAAACAACAATTTTGCAACTTCATTTAATCTGATCAATTTATTTTTACCACTTCCCTGAAAAATCGTACATTTGAAAGCCGAAAATTTTACAACTACCATTTTCAGTTGGCATCTAATTACTACAGAACCCGTTGTTAATCTGGATGCCAGCTTTCATATTGGCTGCTTTCAAATCCCCACCCCCGTGGATTTTAAATTTGAAGAGCATGAGTTCCCTCTAAATGCATGAAACTAGAAGACAGTTTACAGCCTGACTGAAGTAAAACTTTAGCACCAGGGAAGCTTATTTTAATAGCATGAATTAATGATATTTGGACAAATTATGGAGATATATAGAGGCAAAGGACAAAACTCTCCCTTCTCAACATGAACAATTACTTTGAATGTTCTTCACCATGTTTTTCTGTAACAAATAGATCTAGACCTATTTGAGTTTCAGCAAAACATAATCTATTTACCTGGAAGTCAGTCAACAAGCATTTATGGGACATGTCCTACATACCAGACACTGTGCTAAGTACTGGGCATTAAAAATGAAGTAAAAAAGAACTAAACCCACTGTGTATTTTCAAGGAGCACATATTCTAATGGGAATGCCAGGCCTTAATGACTAATTCTACAATAGTATATTTGCCATTGTTGACTCTACTCCTTTGACATTTAATGTAGCATGTGTAAAGAACCCTGAACTTAGAATCCAGAAAGTAAGATTTAAATCCTGACTCTGACAATAGTTTTGTGACTACGGGTAAACCACAAAGCCTCTCTAAGCCAGAGTTTACTCACCTTTAAAATGAAGAAAATAGCGTCCATGTTGTTGTAACAGTAACTAATTTAGTAGGTACTTAGTCCTTAGTTACTAAGGGTAGGAGTACAGAAGATGTGAGTTCTGTGTCTTGTGTGAAAGAAGCAGAAGGTATGAACTCAGTCTCCTGTATGAATAGAGGAGGTGAACTCTATCTCCTGTTGCTGACATGGCAGGAGAGATTTGGTTGAGACAGGAGGCCAATGTGTGTATTTAAGGAGAGCCCCAGAGGACAGACACACAGAGTGAAGAATGTTCCTGGTGGCTCCCCGTGGCTCCTGGTGCAGAGAGTAGAATTGTCCCAGCATCTGGGAGCTGGGCTGCTGGACTGAGAACTGAGTTGGAGTTTTCTGAAGTTGCTGCCACCAGGAAGGCTGCCTGGAAGGCCACCTGGAAGGCCAAGATTTATCCTGGGTCCTAGTAGGGCCAGTTGAACTGCTGTATGACTGAAGAAGCATGACCAGGATAAGCCTTTGTTTGTTTGTGGCTTGGTGGATCCCTGAGTTCCTAGCAACAGAAGCGGTGAAGGGTTTGAGATGTGATGGACCCTGTAAGCTTCAGTGTGTAACAAGAACTGCCAGCAGGACTGGACAAGAACTTGGGAGGTGTCTGTCCCTGAATCTAGGTGATTCTTTGGTGGATTCAAGAAGGAGCTAGGACCACGGAAGGGGATCCAGGGAATCTGAGAGACTACCCTGAGTCAAGATGAAGGAAAGGCCTCCTGTTGGATGAAATTGAAGTGTACTGGACACCGAGGGGTGGAGGGTTTGTGTAATTTTCTAATGATTGTATTTAGTGACTGATTGTTAGATAAGTGACTGATTAAGTTAATCTATAATTGTCCCATGATTGGAAGACTGATCATTGTATTGTGAGTTGATTGAATGACTAAGTATTGATTATCGTATTGTGAATTGATTGAATGATTATGTAATGATTATTGTATTGCAAATTAATTGAATGATTAAGTATTGATTATTGTATTGTGAAATGACTGAACAATGTAAGGAGGGAAACCAGATGATTATTCTTTTGTTCTTTGTTCTAAATATTGTGGCCACTGTAGTGATAACTATGTGGCCATTCTAATGTTAAGCTGTTGTGAACACTATATTGTGATTTTCTGTGATAAGATATGATGTTGTGAATATTATACTGTGATTTGTTCCAAATGTTTGCCTTAATTTGTAATGGAAAATATGAAGTATTCACTATACTGTGTAATCCAAACCTTAAAAGCTGTTCACAGTAGCACTCTTTTGGGAATCTGTTAGTGCATGGCATTACAGTTGTGTATATCCCCAATTCCTTTAAGAACAAGACTTGGCAAATCTGAAAGCAACCAACAACAAAATCAAGAAATAATTATTAAGCAACTACTTTGTGTCAGGCATTGATGATCCAAAGACAAAAGTAAAGCAGTTCCTGCCCTTAAGAAGGTTATATTCTTTGAGTGCAAAGGTGCTAGTAAATGTTTAACAACTGCTCTGTGAAATAAAAACAAAATAAAATCACCACTGACATGTTTAAGTTTAATCTCTTTTATTAACATTTTTTCCTTCAATGTAAGGTTAGATAATCCATTAAACAATAAATCGAGCCTTATTTTTTTTTTTAACATTTGCTAATACCCATGGTAAAAATGCTCAAGTTTAACTGAACATTTAAATATCACTTTTTGTGAAGCAGTTAAACCTGACTCAAGCACATACCTAATTGGAAGAGAAAATACCTCTATCTCTATTTCTCTATCTATCATCATCTATCTTTGTATCTCCAAATTAGATGTAAGATGCATTAATGAAGGAGGTGGGAACATTGAGGTGAAGGCCAATTAGGAAAGGCTTCATGTAGAAAGTGACACCTGTGCTTTGTCTAGATAAGAATTAAGGAATTCATGAGGTAAGCAGAAGTGAGGATATGAGGAAGTATTCCAGGTTTGGGGGACAAAAAGAAAGATAACAGGCACAGAGATGGGAAAAGGAATACCACATATAGGACCTACAAGAAATACAGTAATCCATAGGTTGTGTAAATGGTAGAAGAGTGTAATAAAATCTCATAGACTGGAATAAAGTTTTAATGCCTAAAGTAAGGGAGCACTATATAAATGTTTTATCCATTTTTACTTTTTATTTTCTTTTTACTGATCACCGATTTAAGGTTTGGGGATACCTTAGAGATTATCTAGTTAATCCCACACACATACACATTTTATAGATAAGGAAATTGAGATGAGGAGAAGTTAAGTGATGTGTCCAAGTTCTCACAGAAAATAAATAGCAATAGTGAGATATGAACCTTGTCGTCCAAGGACAAATCCAACCTTGCTACTGTATTGATTTGATTTCAAACTTCTTTAATAGATGACACATTACTTATGGACAGTGGTTTTTTAACTTTGAATTCTTAAAGCACAACATAGTTATATACAATGTAAAACCAAGCATGAGTAGCTCACCAGAAGAATGCTACAGTGAATAGCTTCTCAGGTTCTGATTACATAGTATACTGAACACTCTGTTTATTCAGTAACAAATCACAGCAAAGTATTCACAGAAAATCATGGTACAGCATTCAGAATGCTACAACTTATCACAGAAAATCAAAATACAGCTTTCACAACAACTTATCACTAAAATGGCCACATAGTTTCCACCACAGTGGTCACATAGTTTTGAACAAAGTACATTTAGTCAATCAATCACTTAATAATTCAATCATTCAATCAACTAAATCATTTAATTATCCTTAAGGAGGCTTACCATTTAGTCATCACAGTCATTTAGTCAATCACAGAGTACTTAATTCAATCACAAAGTACAAATCACAAATAAATTGCCATTCCATCAGTTACTACTCAACAGAAAATAACACAATTCAGCAGATAGGGCTTCCAGTTGTCTGACCATTACATACTTACCTAGTTTTTTATCAGAGAGGGAAGTACCAACATCTGGGTTTTCAAAGTTGGTGGAGAGGGGGCTCAACAGCTGCCTAGAGTCTCATCTGGCAAAATCACACAACTCTTTGCAAAGTGAATCCCAAACCAAAATCTCACATCAGTGTCAGTCTCTACTCAGTATTAACAGAGAGGTCTTTTCATCTTGACTTGGGGTAGGCTCTCAGATTCCCTTGATCTCCTTCCATGGTCTCAGATACTAGCTGGATTCACCAAACTGTCACCTGGATTCAATGGCAGACAGTTCTCAGTTCCTTGTCCAGCTCTCCATGAAATTCCTGTATCATGCTTAAGCTCACAGCATCTAGTCCACCTTAAATTCTTCACAGTCTATATCCTTGGGAATTCAAGACTTTATAAAGCCACAAACAGGTTTACACAAAGTACCAGCATCACAGTCATGCTTCCTCAGTCTTTGGGCAGCTGTAGCTGGTCCTTTGAAGTCTGTGGCAGCTACCAGGAGAAGATGGTAGTTTCCCAGCAAAAGCTCTAGCTGGTTCCCAGAATCAAAACCACTTCCCCAGATTCCCAAAATCAAAATCTTTCTCTCTAGCCTGCGCCTTTCCTCTTCAGCCTCCTTGATAGCAGCTGCTTCTGCCTCCATGAAGCTTATCGCAAGAAGTTCTGACTCTCCCTCTCTGGGGCTTTTTTTTTAATATACAGTATTGCTCCTCCCTTTTCAGCCTCTTCCTATTACTTCAGCCACGGGGGTTCCCTGTCCTTCCCCTTCTTGTTACATCAGCAACAGGAGTTCATACCTTCTGTTTCCTTAACAGAGGCTTAATTTGAACCAGGTGCTAAGTACCTCTCAGCTTAGCAATACAAAAGGAACTTCAAATTTCATTACTATTATGAATAGGTGCTAAATGAACTTTTCTTTATTTGAATTTCATTAAATATATACATTAATTTTTATACATATATGCATTAATTTTTAGAATTATTTGTATCATTACTAACCAGTAGGAACAGAGAATTTAGAGATCACTTATTCTACTCTATCCATTTTACAAAAGAAGAGACACAGGTTCAGAAAGTAGAAGTGACATGTAAGTAATGCTTTTTCAAAGGCAGTCAAGTGATTCCAAATCCAGTGCTTTTCTTCCCTAAACCATTATATTTCTCTAATATGTCCTCCAATTCTCAGATGGGTCAAATTTTTAACTGATGATCAAGATGCTCATTAGTATCAGATAGAGGTGTTGTGGGTCAGTCTGATGTTAACATTACTCCAAAAGGGTGAGGTCGGTGTTCATTTTTCTATTTCAATGAAGTTATTTCATTTTTGTTGTTGGGGGTTATGATGGTCTTTACTTACCAGTTTCTACATTCATTTTCTTCTATAATCCCAATTTCTCTATCTGTACACATTGAGACTGGTAATTTTTCCACCTCCTTTTTTTTTTTAATAATCGCCAGTGACATTACTTATATGTGGTGATTAAATATTTTGGGCAGACTTTTACCATCAAGAAAAACAAAAAACAAAAAAACCCTTTATGATCTTGATGTGTCTTGCCAAAACAAAGAAATCAATTCTCTCATTTTAAAAAATGTAACTAAAGCCAGTGAAAACAACAAGTGCAAGGTTTCAAAATAGCTGCCATATTTGTTCCTTTCCAATGAAAATGTTATCACTTTATTGTGTCTCTTATTTGAAAATTAATATTTATGTGCATGATAAATAAAATGTTTGTCATTAAAACATGCATTTATTGAGTAGTATTAATGCTTTTCAGTTAATATCCCTGCTTAAACTACACATGCAGTATAATCAGTCCTATCTATGATATGTATACTATTCAAAAATATTTCTCTATGATACAACTACAAAAAATGAGAGTATCAGCTTCCTAAAATCACCAGTCAGGGGAAAAAGTTATTTGTACCAACTGATAAAATCAAGATAGGCTAAGGTTCTAGTCTGAATATTTTTATACCATTTCTAATTGGTGAAGAGAAGCCTTTATGAAAGATGGTGTTAAGGAGAACTTTGTAGGGAAGAGTTATTATTCAGGCCCCTATTTTGAGAGTGAAAATATGATTCCAGTGTTTCTTCAGGGAGAGGTCCCTGAAAGGACAGGAAAAAAAAAAACCTCCTGAAAGAAGTTGTAGAGGTGCCAGTACCTCAGTATTATTTTTTTGCACTTCCTCACATCACTCAGTTTTCCACCATCTGCAATTCTGCCTCTGACATCAGTAATATCTCAAATCCGAATGGTGCTATTCAATAAATACAAGTAGTTCACTATTAACTCAACAATCAAATATGAAATCCTCTGTTTTGTCTTTAAAGCTCTTTATAGCCTACCCACTTCAAACATTGCAGTCTTTTCTAAAAAAAATTCCACCTTTTGTAACTTGTAATCCAGGGACACTTGCTTTCTTTCTACAGATCAGATAAGAAACTCCTATAGCTTCTACTCTGGATCACCATTATCTCTGTGTACTCTCTAGAGATGATCTCATGAGATCTCATGTACTAAACCATTTACTATATGGAAATTATACCTAAATCTGTATTCTCTGTCCTAGTCTCCCTCCTGAACTCTAATACCACGTTGCTAACTTTTAAAAAAATATCTCAACCTGGATTTTAATAGGAACCTCAAACTCTATGAGAAAAAGTCAATATCTTCTCAACTAGAATGACACATCCTCCAATATTTCTATGTCTGTTGAGGACTTTGCCATCCTTTCAGTCAACTAAATTCTTAATCCTTCATTCTTTCTCAACAGAGGAGCAACTCTTTTCTTATTCCTCAACTTCCAAATTACAATAAATTATCTAATTAACATCCTGCATGTCTCTTGTGTCCACACGTTTCTATCTCCTCATGGGCCCATTATCCAATTGAGGCTCACATTGCATATTAGACTGAAGAGAGAAATTGCCTTTGGATTGGTTTCCTTCTTTTCAGGCCTTCTCTGCTCACAATCTTTAATTAAATAAATTTAAGACATACTCCTGAATATTTCAAATCCCTGCTCAAACTCCTCTCTGAGTTTCTATTACCTCTCAGATGAAATAGAAAATCCTTAATTTTACATTTAAATCCCTTTCTGATCTGGTCCAAAAGGGCAATTAGGTAACAGATTGGAGAGAGTACTGGGTCTGAGGAAAGGAAAATGCATCTTCTTGAGTTCAAATCCAGCCTCAGACACCTACTAGCAGCGTAAAACTGTACAAGTCATTTAATCTTGTTTTTCTCCATGTCTTCATCTGTAAAATGAACTGGAAAAGGAACTGGGAAACTACCACAGAAAATTCCCATTGGTAACATGACACTGGACACAAATGAAATGACTGAACAACAATTGTCTATATATGATGGGATTTTTTGTTAACTTTAGCCTAAATGAATGCTGCATTTTGTCAAATGCTTTGTTCTTCATCTAATTAAATAACCATGAATTTTTGGATCATTTTGTGTTTAATACCATTTATTATATTGACTCAAATATCATATCATCCTCATATCTCTGGTAGAAATTCATTTTGGTTATAATAGATGAAATAATGAATGGATTGTTGGCATATACTTGATATGATCTCATATGAAACTTTTTTATCTTTACTAATGATCTTTTGCATTTCTTATCTTCTGTACTTTACACACCTCCTTTTTTCATTAAAACTATAGACCAAATAAGCCTTTAGAGTTGTTTTTTTTTCCTTTCTTTCCGGAATCCACCACTTGTTATTTCTTATAGCAAAATAATATTCCATCACATTCATATAAAACAACTTGTTAAGCCATTCCTCAATTAATGGGCAACCTTTCCATTTCCAATTCTTTGCCAATACGCACAAAAAAAGTATCTACAAAATTTTTATTCATGTAGGCCCTTTTCCCTATTTTCATGATCTCTTCTGGATATAGACATAGTAGTGACTTTGTTGTATCAGAGGGTGTGCTCAGTTTGACTGATCTTTGGACATAGTTAAAATTTTACTCCTGGATAGCTATTTCAGTTCACTACTCCACTAATAGTGAATTAGTGTCCCAATTTTTGCACATCCTCTCCAACATTATTTTCTTTTTCTGTCATATTATCCAATCTAATAGGTGTAAAGTAGTAACTCAAAGTTGCTTTAATTTGCATTTCTCTAATCAAGTGATTTAGAGCACTTTCTTCATATGTTTATAGATATATTTGATTATTTCTTTTGAAAACTGCCTGTCCATATTCTTTGACCATTTATCAACTGAGGAAAGACTTGAATTCTAGCAAATTTGATTCAGTTCTCCTTTATATTTGAGAAATGATGCCTCAATCAGAAACACACTGTAAAAAAGCATGATTCCCAGCTTTCTGTTTCCTTTCTAATTTCGATTGCATTGGTTTTGTTTGTGCAAAAGGTTTTTTTTTTATTTTTATATAATCAAAATAATCCACATTACATCTTGTAATGCTCACTATCTCTTATTTGATCATAAAAATTATCCCTTCTTCTTGGATTTAGGAGGTAAACTATTCTTTCAAATTTGTTTATGGTATCACTCTTTATGTCTAAATCATGCACCCATTTTGGCCTTATCTTAGTATACAGTGTAATATGTAGGTCTATGCCTAGTTTCTGCTGCACTAGTTTCCAGTTTTCCCTGTAGTTTTTGTCAATGAGATCCTGGAAGCTGTGCTCTTTAGGTTTATCAAACATGAGATTACTATGGTCATTTACTACTGAGTCTTGTGTACCTAATCTATTTCTTACCCAATAGTTTTAATGATTGCTGTTTTATAATAGGGTTTGAAATCTGGAACAAATTCCTTTGCTTTTTAAAATTAATTCCTTTATTATTCTTTTTCCTCCTTAATAGTATTTTATTTTTTCCAACTACGTGTTGTAACGCCATGCACCAGCAGATTCCCAAAAGAATGCTACTGTGAAAAGCTTTTAAGGTTCGGATTACACAGTATAGTGAATATTCTGTTTATTCCATTAGAAATCAAGGCAAACATTCACAATATATCACAATAAAATATTCACAACATTACATCTTATCACAGAAAATCACAATGTGTTGTTCATAACAGCTTAACATTAGAATGGCCATACAGTATTCACTACAGTGGGCTCAATATTTAGAACAAGGAATAAAAGAATAATCATCTGGTTACCCTAAGGGGGAAATCCTCCTCACTTAATCATTCAATCAATTCACAATAAAATAATCAAACTTCCACTCATGGGGCAATCATACATCAACTTAATCAGTCACTAAATACAATCATTAGAAAACCACACAAACCCTCCACCCTGCAGTATCCAGCAAACCTCAATTTCATCCAAGGGGAGACCTTTTCTTCATCTTGACTCTGGGTGGTCTCTCTGATTCCCTGGATCGCCTTCCATGGTCCCAGCTCCTACATAAATCCACCAAACAGTCCCCTGGATTCTGAAGCAGACAGCTCCCAGGTCCTCATCAAGTCCTCAGAGGAAGACAGTTCCCAGGTCCTTGTACAGAGCAGTCCCTGGCACACAAAGAAGTTTGCAGGGTGCAACACATCTCCAACCCTTCACCACTTCTGTTGCTGGGAACTCAATGATAGGCCAAGCCACAAACCAACAAAAGCTTATCCCACTCATGCTTCTTTAGTCTTCCAATAGTTCAGCTGGCACTAGGACCCAAGAGAAATGGCCTTCCAGGCAAGCCCTCTCAGCCTTCCAGGTGGCCTTCACCAGATTCTGGTCTCAGGAAAACTCTATCTCAGCTCTCAGTCAGCTTCCAGAGGCTGGGAGAGAAACTTTCTCTTTCTCTCTCTCTCTCTCTCTCTCTCTCTCTCTCTCTCTCTCTCTCTCTCTCTCTCTCTCT
>CM053582.1:278634441-278668629 GCA_028627135.1 Pseudochirops cupreus | reverse complement strand
TCAGCCAATCCTCTTCTGCGGTATCATCAGGGGAGTTCACACCCTCTCAACAGGGGACCGAACTCACACCTTCCATACTTAGCCCTAAGTTACTAAGTGCTAAGTATCTGCTAAACTGATTGTTATTACACATGTAAAGATACTTTTCAACATTTATTTCTAATTTATTTTTTTCTCTTTCTCTCATTCATCTGCAAGAAAGCAAGTAATATCAAAGAGGCTATACATATGCAATCATACTAAATTAATTTCCACATTAGTCATGTTTTAAAAGACGAATGAGAACAAAAGGGAAAATCCAAGCAAAAGGGAGGAAAGGTGAAAATATTGTGCTTCAATCTTCAAACACCACAGTCCTTTCTCTGAATGTGGATAGCATTTTCCATCACAAATCTTTTGAGATTGTCCTAGATTATTGAACTACTGAATTTATATTATATATAATATAATTACATTACATATAATATAATTATAGTTGATTATCTCACTATGTTCCTGTTATTGAGTATAATGTTCTTCTGGTTCTGCTCATATTGCTTTGCATCAGCTCATGTAAGATTTTCCAGTGTTTTCTGAAATTTGCCTGCTCATCATTGCTTATCTCAAAACAGTATTCTATCACTTTTATATACAACAGTTGGTTCAACCATTCCTCAGTTGGTGGGCATCCCATAAAATGTCCAGTATTTTGCCATCACAAAAGAACTACTATAGATATTTTTCCTCATGTGGGATTTTTTCCCTTTTTAGGATATTTTTGGGATACAGGCCTAGTAGCAGCATTGCTGGATCAAAGAGTAACAGTTCAAAACTCTACCATCAATGAATTAATGTTCCATTTTCCCCACATGTTCTCCTTCATTTATCATTTTCTTTTTTTTTTCCATATTGACAGACAAAAAGGTGTGAGGGAGTAACTCAGATTTACTTTAATTTTCATTTCTTTAATCAAAAATGATTTATAGCTCTTTTTTTATATGATTACATATAGCTTTACATTTTCCACCCTCAAAAAAACCTTTGACCATTTATCAATTCGAGAATGTAATATGTTATTATGGATTTGACTCAGTTCTCTAAATATTTTAGAAATGAGACCTTTATCAGAAACATTGGCAGTAAAAATGTTTCCTAGCTTTCTGTTTTTCTTCTAATCTTGATTGCATTGACTTTGTACAAAACCTTTTAAATTCAGTGTTATCAAAATTATCCATTTTGTATTTCATAATGTCCTCTATGTCTTGTTTGGTCATAAATTCTTTCATTCTCTGTAGATCTGACAGGTAAGCTATTTCTTGCTCTCCTAATTTGCTTAGGGTATCACCCTTTATGTCTAAATTTTGTACCCATTTTAACCTTATCTTTGTATAGAGTAAAAGATGTTGTTCTATGCCTAGTTTCTGCCATACTATTTTCTAGTTTCCCCAGCACCACCCCAAAGTAGCAATCCTACTGAATATACCTTGCCCCAATCTGCTCTCTCTTCTATCCTCTCCCATTCCCCCTATGACTTTCTAGCAGGGAAAGATGGATTTCTAAACCTCAATGCCTATATATCATATTTCCCAGTTGCATGTAAAAATGATAATAATAATACTTTTTAAACATTTAATTTTAAAACTTTGATTTTGAGATTCTTTGCCTTCTTATTTCAATGCTTCAATATAAGTTGTGCATGTGTAGTTATGCAAAATATTTCCATAATAGATAAACTGTGAAAGACTGACTATATTACCCTCCATCCTCTACCACCTTGCACTTGTTCTATTTTCTACTTTGAACATGACCCTTTTCAAAAGAGTGTGCTTCTCACTACCCTTCCCCATAATATCACCCCTGCTCTTATCCCCTTCCCCTCCACTTTTCTGTAGGGTGAGATATCCAATATAGTGTGTATGTTGTTTGCTCTTTAAGCAAAATACAATGAGACTAAGATTGACCCATCCCCTTTTGGCTACCTGTTCATCCCCTCCATTGTAACAACTTTATTTTGATCTTTCATATGAAATAATTTACCCTATTCTCTCTCTCCCTATCTCCCCTCATTATATTGCTCTAAGCACTTGATTTTATATTTTAGATATCATCCCTTCCTATTCAATTGACCCTGTGCCCTCTGTCTTTGTATACATGTACACATATGTACACACCTTTGCTCCAATCTAATTCTGAAGGAATTATTCTCTTCAGTGAGCATTGGAAATTCTTTTTCAAAGATTCTGCTTTTTAAGGCATTCTTCTTCTCATTGGCTGTTTGGGCTTCTTTTGCCATTTGAATTAGGATACTTTTAAGGTATTATTTTCTTCAGTAAGGTTGTTAACTCACTTTTCATGATTTTCTTGCATCATCTTCATTTCTCTTCCCAATTTTTCCCTCACTTCTCTTAGTTGATTTTTAAAATCCTTCATGAGCTCCTACATGGCATGTAACCAGTTCATATTTTTCTTGGATGCTTTTGATGCAGGAGTTCTGCCTTTGTTGTCTTCTTCCCATTTTGTGCTTTGATCCTTTTTGTCCCCAAAAAAAGGAATCTAAGGTTTGATTGCTGTGCTTGCTTTGCTTCCTCACGTTGCCAGTCAATTACTTGACTTTTGAGCTCCCACCATATAACTCTGTTTCCAGAGAAGAGAGCTTTCTCCAAATTGCTGGGCTTTTTGAAGATGTCAGAGCTATAATGGGGATGTGCTCCTTGCAGCCCCCACAAGTTCTGGTCCACTGGGCACATACCCCTGGATGTCCACCCAAGAAAGCAATACAGAACCAAGCAAGTTAAAGCAAGTGTGATTACCCTCTTAATGGTTGCTTAGACCCTCTACAATCTTCAGGCCAGGAGTTCTGAAGGCAGCCTTACTGGGGAAACAACTGCAGTCAGTGAGACTCCACCACCTCTTGCCTTTGGGGTAGGGGTGTAACTGAGCCCTTTTCCAAAAGAGTTTCAGAATGACCTTTTACTTGCTCTTTGGCATTTATGGGTTGAGGAGTCTAGAAACTTCCACATCTGCCAGTGATTCATTCTCTTGCAGTCTGCTCTGGCAGCCTCTGGTTAGGGCTGCCCTGAGGCCAAAACTGTATGGCTCACATAGGACTGCCCTCTGCTCTCAGTGTGCTGTGATGGAGACTTCCTGTAGACCTGCTGAGCTGCCTTCAGAGGAAGAATTGTTTCTTTCTGTCACTTTGTGAATTATGTAGCTCTAAAATTCATTTAGAGTCGTATTTTATAGGTATTTGAGTTTGTTGTTGAGAGAGCTCATGGAATTTCCTGCTTCTGTTCCCCCATCTTTGCTCTGCCCCACTTTCTAGTATTTTTTAAATAAAAATGGATGCTATTTTTTGTTGAATGCTTTCTTTCAGCATTTATTGAGATAATCATATGATTTTTGTTGGTGTCGTTAATGATGGGATAAATTATGCCACTAGTTTTCTTGATATTGAATCAGCATCATGTTCCTGCTAAAAATCGCACATGGTCATAGTGTATATTACCGGTTTTGTATTGTTGTAATCTCTATTTTTTTGAATTAATATTCGTTAGGCAAATTGGTCTATAGTCTTCTTTCTCTGTTTTGCTTCTGCAAGGCTTAAATATAAGCATTACATTTTTTTTGGAAAATTAATTTTGTAGGAGTAATACTTTGTCTATTTTCCCACATAGTTCTATAGCATTGGAATCAATTGTTCTCTCAGTATTAGGTAGAATCTGCTTATTAATCTATCACATTCTGAGGATTTTTTCTTAGGAAGTTTATTGGAAGCTTGTTCAATTTATTTTTTTATAAAAGTGGTTTTTGAAGTATTCTATTTCTCTTCTGGGAAATATAGATAGATAGATAGATAGATAGATAGATAGATAGATAGATAGATAGATACTAATTATTTCTTTAATTTCCTGTCATCAGTGGTGAACTTGCTCTTTCACTTTCTGATACTGGTAATTTGGTTTTCTTCCTTCAAAAAAAATTAATTAGTCAAAGGCTTATCTATTTTATTGGTTTTATATAAAATAAACATTTAACTTTAGTTCGTGGTTCAATTTTTTTGAACTTTACTGTTATTAATCTCTCTTTTGAGTTTCTGGATTTCCACTTTGATGTTTATTTGGGAATTGTTTATTTGTTCTTTTTTCTAGCTTTTTGGATTGCTTGCCCAATTCACTGATCTCCTCTTTCTCTGTTTGGTTGATGTAAGCATTTAGACATATGTTTTCTCCTAAATAATTGAATTCTTTTTCAAACTATTTTTCTCTCCAACCACTAATACCTTTATTATTTGCCCTTTAACTAGTTCTATTTCCATTCCTCACACTGTATTATTTAAAATCTTCTATTCAGTCTTTGTTATGATTGGTATTTTATATTTTCCTGATATTTCTTTATTTCTTTTGTCTTCTTAGTTTTGTTAACAGAAAACCATGCATGGTGTATTATGATGATTCTTTTTATTTTTTCCTGCATTCACATTGTTGTCCTTATATTTTTGTTGATTAGATTATCTGCCCAATTTTTTTTTAGTAAATTCAACATAAGTTTTCTTAATTTTGTTAGTCTTTCCCATAATCACACTTTATTTTTGTTTATCATTCCAATAGTTTTTCTTGTTTTCAATTTGATGATTTCTCTTCTAATTTTTAATATGTTTTCTGCTAATTTTGGGTTTATTTGTTGTCTTTATGGTTTTTTTTATTTAAATTCCATTCATTACTCTCTCTTTTTCTGTTTCATTAATGTGTGTGTATTAAAAATATAACTCTCCAAGGACTGTCTTAACTGCATCCCAGAAATTTGAGGGTATTGATTCTTTCTTTTCATTTTAAATCACATGATTATTCATTTTTCACTGATTTATTCTTTGAATCATTCATTTTTTTATTATGTAGTTATTGACTTTATTTGTATTTTGTGAGTGCACACTGAATAGATTATAAATTTTACTGATTTTTGTTCTGTAAAGATTATGCATTCTATTTTTACCTCTTAATATTTATTCACACTATAATCTAATGTAAGTGTACATTCTGGGTCCATGGTCTTCCACAATTTAGAACATCTGTTACTCCCAGAAGTTGATTCACTTTCTTCAAAGGAAGAATGCCATCAATGGAGGCTTAAAATCATTGGAATTAATGATATCACTAACACAGATCCCTGAAGATGTTTATGATTTAAAGTTGCCATTTTCTATTATGTCTTGGAGGTCATCTTTTCTATTATGACTATCTTTTATTATCTATTGATGCCTAAGTTTTTGAAGCTTATTTTCATTCTCTTTATATCTTTAGTAATTCAAGTATTTTTTAAAAATTTGCTTTATCCTCTTAATCACTTTCTGATTCTTTCTCCTTTGGTATCAGTTTTCTTAAGGGCTAGACCACAAAAGTAAGTTGCTATATAATGTGAGGGAGAAAAAAAAAAGCTAAGAAAATTGGAGACACTATATCCCTTTTATAGATTATAGATTATAGATTTAAATGTTCAACTTATACTGCAGTAAACTTTAACCATTTCCTTGTCATCACATACATATGTCCTCTGGAGCATTTTCATTGACATTCAAAATAAGTGCAACTTAAAAGAAAACAATGCCCAGAAATATTGACCTAAAGTCTGTACTTAAAATATGCTTGCAGAATGACTTTGCTGTGCAGAAGTACTCTTGTGCAAAGGATGCATGCCATTGAGGATTTGGGGTTGTTGCTTGTGGGGTATTGAAGAGATGAGACATGAAGTGAATGAACTTAAATCTCTATGAGGACACATCAAAGCTAAATTTGACATGGCTATTGACTGTTGAAAATAAAAGCATCAGTACAGTTGTCATGAAGCAATCAGAAATATATTAGCTCATTTTGAGCCTGGGGTTAAAGAAGTAAAACCACAGACAATGGCTAGTCCAGTAAATACCACTGCAATCATTGACCAGAATATAATCTATAGGTGCAGCTAACCTGTATCTATCGGTTCAAAATCATCAACTCTATAAAGTTGAAACAAAATTTTAATCTTGCTGCACCGGTCTATAGTACTGATGAAATAGTTTCAGAGGCAATGAAAAATTTTGTAGATGCATGCTTTTTATATTCACTGGACTGGGAACAAGAGTTTAGAATAAATCAGATGCTGATACATACATTCTTGAATAAAACTTCGGATGTTTTGTTTACTGTGACATTTATTTTCCCCTTTAGAATGCATATGAGGAGAAAAAACACTCTGATAGAAAATTATGCTTATCTGGTTTCTTTTAATCTCATATTTCTATGCACTTATTACTATATTTATTTTGGGTCTTACTATAAGCCCTATATTTTTCCAGTCATTTACTCAACAGAGCAGCTTGAAAGTAGGAAGAACTCAATAAATATTTGCTGATTTCATTTGAGAGAAAATCTTACACATCCAAAATCTTCCAACTCTCAAAAAGTGATAAACAATTTAAGGCATTAGCTTTTTCCATCAGTCTATCAGCCATTTCAATGATTTAAATTGTTAATTTTTTCAGATATTCCTAACTGGAAATTATTTTTGCTCCAGTTTAAAAGTAATTAAAATTCTACACCAAGTGAATGTTTAGAAAAAATATAGTTTTCACAGCCATGACCTGAATCATTTACCAGTGTTCCATACCTTAAATAATGCAATTCAAATTTTTAGTTAAATGTTCTTGATTTTATATTCAAATCACTATATATGGGATACCACAGATTCTGTTTCGCACGTTTTTAGAGTTGGGAATCACATTCCAGCCTTCCAGTCAGTCAATAAGTATTTATTAAGTCACAACTATGCCTGAGGCATTGTGCAAAGGACAAAATGAAAGCAACTGTGCACAAACAACATATTTATAGAGGATAAATTAAAGATAATAAATAAAGAAGAAGGAATAGCATTATGAAGATTCAGGAAAGATTTTTCATAAAAAGAATTACCAATGGGAAATGAAGGAAGACAGATAAGCCAGGAGATGGTGATGAGGAGCAAGCAAATTATAGGCCTATGAGATAGAGAACCAGTGAAATTTTCTCAGTCTTGAGATGCGTCATCTTGTTTGAGGAATAACAAGGTAAACAAGGTCATTGAATTTTAAAATATATATGTGGAGAGCATGGAGAGAGAAGTCATTTGAAGTGAGGGATAAGAAGACTGGAAAAGCAGTAGTATAGAGAGCAGTAAACTAAGTGAGAGAAAGAGAAAATAGGAAAACAAAGTTTAATTTTCACAAATGACAAATTTTAAGGTGACAGGGAAATTATGCACTTAGCAAGTTAAATAAATTCAAAAATAGATGGGTCATCTGAAGAACCATTGAATCACTGTCTAGTTATCTAGCCCTTGGGAGACAGTTTGTTATCTTTGTAGAAATAGTATTCTAATATCTTGTAATGGCTGTGTGCCTTAGAATGAGTTAAGGAAAGAATGCAAATCTACTTTGTAAAGAGTTAACAGTAATTCAGAAGATGGTGGCTTAGAAACAGTAGAATTCTGCGAGCTCCCCCCTAACCACCACAAATACCGGTAAAATATGACTCGAAACAAATATTAGAGCTTCAGAATCCACAAAAATGACAGAGTAACAAAGCTCCCATGGAAGGCAGCCCAGCAAGCTGTCATCACAGAGTGCTAGAAGCAGAGCCCAGCACCATGTGGATTTAGCCTCAGGGAGTCCAGGAGAAGCTGTGGCTGGAATGTTCAGGAGAAGGTGATCATCACCAGCTGTGGCAAATTCTAGAAATACCAGCCCATAAGAACCAAGGACAAAGAGAAAAGGTCAGTGGAAATTGGTTAAATTTGGGGGAGAGCATCCAGCCAAACTGCCTCCAGGGTGGGAAACAGTCAGAAGCAATGGCCCTGCAGCTGTCTCCAGGTGGCTGCTTCAGAAGCTCCTGGCTTACAGAATTGCAGAGGGGCCAAGCAATCATTCAGAGTCTAAGTGCTCTTGCCTTGAGCTACCTGGATCAGGATCACAGTCTTGGGAGGTGGTACTGAGGTGTGTGACCAGCGAGCCAAAGCTGGTGGGGGTGGCAGAAACAATGACCTCCTAATAGCTCCAGCAGCTGTGAAAACCCCAGCACTTTGGGACAGAACCCTCCCTTCAGAAAGCGGAGTTCCACTGAGGCAAAAAGTCAAGAAACTGACTGGCATCACGAGCAGGCAAAGGAAGAAAAGAAAGATCCACTATACAACTTCAGATTCCTTTTGGGGGGACAAAAAGGACAAAAGCATGGAACAGGAGGAAGACAACACAGTCAGAACTCCCGCACAAAAAGCTTCCAAGAAAAATCCAAACTAGATACAGGCCATAGATGAACTTAAAAAGGATTTTGAAAATCAAATAAGAGAAATGGAGGAAAAATTGGGATGAGAAATGAGAATAACAGAAGAAAATAATGATAACAGAGTCAACAGCCTGATTGAAGAAAACAACACCTTAAAAAATAGACTAACTCAAATGGCAAAGGAGGCCCAAAAAGCCAATGAGGAGAAGAATACCTTAAAAACTCAAATTTGCCACATGGAAAAAGAATCTCAAAAGCTTTCTGAAGAGAATAATTCCTTCAGAATTAGAGTGGAGCAGGTGGAAGAAAATGCCTTTATGAGAAATAAAGATACTATTAAACAGAAACAAATAAATGAAAAAATAGAATGCAATGTGCAGTATCTCCTTGAAAAAAACCACTGACCTGGAAAATAGATCCAGGAGAGACAATTTAAAAATTTTTGGACTACCTGAAAGCCATGATCAACAAAAGAACGTAAAAATCATTCTTCAAGAAATTCTCAAGGAAAATTGCCCAGATATCTTAGAACCAGAGGGCAAAATAGACCTTGAAAGAATTGACTGATCACCTTTTGAAAAAGGTCCCAAAAAGAAAACTCCTAGGAACATCATAGCCAGATTCTGTATTCCCAAATCAAGGAGAAAATGTTGCAAACCACCAAGAAGAAACAATTTGAATACTTTGGAAACACAATCAGCATAACACAAGATCTAGCAGCTTCTATATTAAGGGACCAAATGGTCTGGAATATGATATTCTGGAGATCAAGGGAGCTAGGATTAAAACCAAGAATCACCTACCCAGCAAAATTGAGTATATTTTTCTAGTGGAAAATATGATCATTCAATGAGGTGGAAGACTTTCAAGCATTCTTGAGGAAAAAACCAGAACTGAGCAGAAAATTTGACATTTAAACATAAGAAGCACGAGAAGGTAAACAAGGAAATGAAATCATAAGGAACTTATGAAAGTTGAACTGCTTACATGCTGTCATGTAAAAAAATGAGAATTGTAACTTGTGAAACTTTTCTCAGTATGAGGACAGTTGAAGGGAATATAAATGAGTGTGTGTGTGTGTGTGTGCACACAAATCTACATATACATTCATACATACATGCATGCATACATACACTTATGTCTATATAGTAGTGTACATATGTGTAGGAATACATATGTGAGTGTGTGTATATATGTTTACATAGACAGAGGGCACAGGATGAATTGAATAGGATGGGATAATATTTTAAAAGGTGAAATTGAGAGGTGGGAGAGGAATAGTATGAGAGGAGACAGGGAGAGACAGAATGGGGTTAATCCTATCATATAGAAGAGGCAAGGGATAGCTGTTTCAATGGAGGAGAAGAATAAGAAGGCAAAAAGGAATGCAATAACCTTACTCTCATTGAATTTGGGTTAGGCGAGGAATCACATACACTCTAAATTGTGTATCTTGGCCTACAGGAGAGTAGGGTGGAAAGGGATGAGAGGGGGAAGGATGGAGGGGAGTGCAGGTTGGGAGGGGAGGTTTGTTAGAAGCACACATTCTGTAAAGGGACAGAGACAAAGTAGAGAACAGAATAAGTGTGGGGAGCAATAGGAAGGAGGGAGATATAGTCAGTCTTTCACAATATGTCAATTGTGGAGACGTTCTGTATAACTACAAATGTATGGCCTGTATTGAATTGCTTGTCTTTCCAGTGGGAGTGGGAAAGAACATAGAATTTAAACTTCTAAAATCAAATGTTAAAAATTTATGTGTGTATATATACATATATATACATACATACTTACATACATACATACATACATATAATCATTATTATTATTTACATGCAACTGGGAAATAATATATACAGGTATTGAGGTAGGGAGATCCATCTTGTCCTACTGGAAAAGTCAGAGGTGTAATGAGAGAGAATATAGGAGAGACTAGATTGAGGAGGGGGTATAAAGTGGGATCACTGTTTTGGGGTGGTGAGTAGGGGAAAGATGGGGAGAAAATTTGTAACTCAAAATATCATGGAAATGAATGATGTAAACTAAAAATAAACAAAAGTTAAAAAAAATAAAGTAAAACACAAAAACTTAAAAAAAACACTTTAGAGTTTGAAAAAAAATTCATTCTATTCCTCTTTTTATAGTTTAGTGACAGAATTCTTTAAGGAACTTAGAAAAGTTTCTGCTTCCTTCTTACAATCTTAGCTCCACCCACTCCCATTTATTTCTTTATATTGATATGTTTTCTATAGGTTTGAGAAATGAAGCTTTTATCAGAGAAACTCAGTGTAATTTTTTTTCACAATAATGATTATCAACTATGTATTTCCCTACACCCTTTTTCCCTTGTTTTTCCTGTTCTCCCTTTTTACACTGTCCATTCTAAAAAAAAGTGTTTTGCTTCTTACTTTTACCTTCCCTAAATTTCCCTCCTTTCTATCAGCTCCCCCCTTCTCTTATCTCCTCCCCTTCTTACTTTCCTGTATGTTAAAATAGATTTCTCCACTCAACTAAAAGTGTATATTATTCCCCCCTTAGAGTCAAATCTGAGAGTAAGGTGCCTCCCCCTTTCTCCATATTCCTCTACACTATAAAATATCTTTTAGTCTTCTTTCAGGTCAAATGATTTTCCCCCTTCCACCTCTCCCATTCCCCTGCTCACAGTTCATTATGCTTTCTCATTCTTTAATTAAATTTTTCCCATGTCAGAATATAAGCAGTTTAATCTTATTAAGGTGCTTATAATTTCTCTTTCCTGTTTACCTGTTTTATGCTTCTTTTAAGTTTTGTATATGAAAGTCAAATTTTCTATTCAATGTTTGTCTTTTCATTAGAAAAGCTTGAAAGTCTTCTCTTTCATTGCATGTCCATTTTTCCACCTAAAGAATTATACTCAATTTTGGAGGAATTTGGACGTTGTTATCTTCTTCTGAATGTGTTTTGATTTTCCTTGCCAGTATAGTAACTTTATATGGTAAGAATTTTTTTTTGTTTTTTGCTCATTTTTCAACCCTATTCTTTTCTTTGAACTATATTCTAAAGTGGGACTCTTCTTCCCAAGTGGAAGGAGTACTGTCCCAAGTTTCAGGGTTTTGTGCAGCTATTTTCAAGATTAACTATAGGGATCTGCAAGTTTTTGACTCTTAAGGTGGTATCATTTAGGGAGAGATGTGTTTGCTCCTCTCCTGTGCACTACTTTATGAGTGAACACAAGCACTCTTTTCATCTCTGGAACTGTAGTCAGGGTGCCTGCTCCCCTATGGGAGCTTCTAAGCTACTGCACCTGCACTGGGACTAGGACCCAGGACTGGAACCCTGATACAAGTATAGGTAATGCAACAGAGTCCTGTCCCTGGTGCCAGTAAATGGTAATCTCTGTCTGACCCATTGTCTGATCCCCTTACCAACTGTCATCTGAGAGGACTGGAAATTGCCACTGCTGCAATTGATCCAGTGACCCCAAGGCCTGTTACTGGTTTGCTGTGGCTCAGGATCCACCGGTCATTCTGTGCTGGACTAAACTCCTTTCTCACCCTGGTAAAATGGACGTATTTTATCAACTTTCTAAGTTGTCTTGGACTGGGAAATTGTTTCACTCAGACTTTTTGTGATTTCTGCCTCTCTATAATTTGTTTAGAGTTATTATTTAAAGTTATTTGGAAAGGTTGGGGGGTGGGGAGCTCAGGTGAGTCCCTGCCTTTACTCTATCATCTTTGCATTGCTTCCCTCAATGGCACTTCTTATTGAACAACCAAGCTTTATTTATTTACTGAAATTTTGTAGTCAAGTTATTTGCTTCATCAAGCTAAGTGACTTTATTTATTTATTTACTTTTTGGATGGCAATGTCTCATACAAATCTTTTATTGTCTTTTTAAAAATATATTTATTTTCATATTATATAATTTTTTTGCATTGCTTGCCTTTTTCCATCCTAGAGTGCTATCCATTACAACAAATTGTTTTTTAAAAGAATGTTAATTAATACACTGAAAAATCTGACTTTGGAAAAGGCTTTGGGAAAGATATTTCATCATATGCATTTTGGGAGTCACCTTTTTTCTTTGAAAATTGTAACTTAACTATTTTATTAAATTTGGGTTTTGTTCTTTATACTTAGTGTTTATATTACTGAACTCCTTTACTATATTGTTTTCTTGGCTCCATGTATATTATCCATATTTCTCATTATTCATTTTCGCCACAATAGTATTGTGACATTTTATTCATTCAGCACAATGTGCTTAGTCATTCCCTAATTAATGAGAATCTTTTTTTTCTTCCCATTTTTTAATACTACAAAACTGCTGATTTGGGTAATATGCGAAACATCTCCATAGCAATGTAGCTCGATTTAAAATTATAGACATTTCACTTGTTCTTAGAATTTTGCAGTCTTTTGACTTAGTCACAATAACATTTTATCATTGCATTTTTAATTTCTCTGTCCTCTGTTTATAAGTATTTCTACTGCTTTTCAAAAAGTATTTTACCTTTTATGCTGAGCTATCAATTTTCCTTTTAAGACTTTCCATTATTACTATTTTTACTCCTCATCTTTTCCTTCATTTCTTTTATTAAACATTGCAATGACTCTTGTCTCTTTTTGGTCATTCCATTCTCTTTTCTTGAATACCGATCATAAATATTGAAGAATTTTTGTCTTCTGGAGCCCTTTTCTGACTTGATTTTTAACTCAAAGTATGACTTCATTGCATTAAGAGCTATATTTTTACCTTCTCATTTCTTCAATCTCTGTGTGTTTTTTTCTATTAGGGTTATGCTGTGAAGTTTTCTTTCTTTTCCCCAACACAAGCCACTTGTTTCTTTGGGGGAAAAATGGAGTGTTTAACAAAACTTCTTGCTCAGACATTTTGACACACTCCATTTCCTTGATTCTTGCTTGCATTACTTTAACTCCACTACTCTCTCTAACACCATAACAAAAATGAATTGAGAAAAAGATAAAACTTAACAATTTTTTGTCATAGGAATTTTTCTCAGGTAGAAACAATCATGATAATAAAAGTGTCAAAAGAATTGCATCACAAAATATTGAGGTAAAAAATACAAACCAAATGAGAACAAAGAAATAAAGCACTCTTTCTTTTATTTTGAAGTAATTTGTAATAATGAAAGGATATCACTCCAGCTTAAGTTTTCCTTTTTTTCATTACATTTCAAATCTGATTAAATTGAAACAGTCAAATTTCAAATCTCCCACTAAGACAGAAAGACTATGGCATATTTTTTCTTCTCTGAATGTTACAGAGATTTACATTTTGATCTTTGAAATTATATCTACTTTAAAATGATTTATCATGTGGCAAATGGAAAAAGCTATTAATAACAATAGGAGCCAAAGTGCCATGAAATTAAGAATATCATGAAAGAAATGAAGCATAAATTCAAGAAAACTTTACAAGAAATAGGTCACCATGAAAAAGAAACACTTTCCTTTTTGCCTAATTTATAATCATCGCATAAATTTAAAAAAAACATGACTATTCACTTAAGGCCATTAAAAGAAAATAACTTGACAATTGTCTCAATTACAAAAAAAAAATTAAAATAAAAGCAAATCATGTTAACAATTTTTTCTAATACTTTTTTCAAAATTCTTCTGATTTTTTTCTTTGAAATGATTTTTTTTCAAATCATTATGACACTATGAACATAAAGTTGATAACAGGAGATCCTTAAAGAATATTTAGTCCAGTACCATCAGTTTACCAATGATGAAAATGAGGTCCAAAGCATCTTTTTTTAAAATTAACTTTTGCTTATTTTTAGTTTACATCATTTATTTCCACATGATTTTAAGTTACAAATTTTCTCCCTGTCTTTCCCCTACTCACCATCCCAAAAGAGTGATCCCTCTGTATACTACCTCACCCAATCTGCTCTCTCCTATATCCTTCCCCATCATGCCTCCAACTTTCCAGGAGGGCAAGATGGATCTCCCTACCCCAGTGCATGTATATCTTATTCCCCAGATGCATATTAATAATAATAATAATAATAATAACAATAACAAATATACATATATGTATATAAATTTTATTTATATATATAAACATTTGACTTTAAAACTTAAAATTCTAGATTCTTTCCTTCCTTCCTCATTGCCCACCCCCACCAGAAAGACAAGCCATTCAATACAGGCCATAAATATGTAGTTATGCAACACATCTCCACAATGGACATATTGTGAAAGACTGACTATATTTCCCTCCATCCTTTCTCAACCCCCACTTGTTCTATTGTCTACTTTGTCCCTGTCCCTTTACAAAAGTGTGTGCTTCTCACAACTCTCCTCCTCAACCTGCTCTCTCCTCCATCATCCCCCCTCTCATTCCCTCACCCTCTACTCTCCTATAGGGCAAGACACCCAACTTAGAGTGTATGTAATTCCTTCCCTAAGCCAAATTCAATGAGATTAAGGTTGACTGTATTGTAACAGTTATCCTTTTCCTCTTCTATATGAGACAAGCCCAAGGAAGTCCGGCAGGCTGGCAGGAAGGATCCATCACAGCCCACTGGGAGCCAAGCACAGTCCTCACTCAACTGCAGTTTTAGCCCCACAGTGGCCCTGACCAGTGGTGGCTAGAGCAGACTTCATGAGAGTAAATCACCAGCAGCTGTAGCAGTTTCCAGACTTCTCAGTCCACAAATGCCAAAGACAAAGTAATAAGTCAGAGTGGAACTTTGTTCAAACAGGAGAGCATGATACAGCTGCTGCCCCCAGAGGGAGAAGTAGAGAACTGCAGCATTGCCACATTGATGCTTCTGGTGGCCTGCAGATTATGTAGGGGGACCAAGCAACCATTCAGAGGGTAATCACTCTTGCTTTGATGTTCTTAGATATAGATTGTGGCTGTAGAGAGGGTGCCTATCTAATCACTCAGGCAGCTGCAAATACCCCAGCAATCTGGAACATAGCTCTTTGCATTTAGTTCTACCTTGGCAAAGAGCTCAAAAGTAAAATAATTGGTTGTCAATATGAGCAAGCAATGGAGGCACAGAAAGAAGACAAAATACTTTTTGGGCAACCAAAAGGATCAAGGCTTGGAGCAGGAGGAAGACAGAAATTGAAAGAAGTTAAAGTGGTGAATACAATTTTAGAAAAATTAGAAATTGTAGATCTCTGGAGAAAATTGAATGGAAATAGAAATAAGTATACCTTATATTTCTCAACTGAATATGAACCCTTTACAAAAAATGACAGCAATGAGACAAAATATCAAAATTTGGAGGAAGTCAAAGCAGTATTTTGGAGAAAATGTATATCTCAAAATAATTACAATAATAAAAGAGAGGAAGAACAGGTCATTGAATTGGGCAAGAAATTGAAAAAGAAAAAAAAGAAAAAAATGTACCAATTAAAAATTCCTACTTCAACACCAAAAAAGAAATACTGAAAATTAAAGGAAAAATTAATAAAATTAAAAGTTTTTAAAAATGAATGAATAAAACTAGGAGTTGTTTGTGGTTTTTTTTTGGGGGGGGGGAATATCAATAAAATAAAAATAGGCCATTCTTAAATTTAATTTTAAAAGGTTAAGAAAAAAACTAACATTACAAAAAATAAAAATGATAAATGCACCATCAACTGAAATGAAATGAAATTAATTTTATGTTTCATTTTGCCAAATCATATACCAGCAAAACTAATGATCTAGATGAAATTAATGACTATTTATAAAAAATGCCTAAATTAGCAGAAAAAAAGAAAATACTTAACCCAATTTAAGAAAAAGAAATTCAACAAGTCATCAATGAAATCCCCAAGGGAAAAAAAAAATTCCAGATTTACAAGCAAATTCTAGCATATAGATGAGGAACAAATAATCCCAATACCTAAACCTGGGAAAAGGAAAACAGGGAAACTATAGCAATCACTTGAATGAATATTGAAGCAAAAATTTAAAATAAAATCCTAAGAAGCAGAATACAACAATATATGACAAAGATCATACACTATGACAAGGTGGGATTTGTAACTTTAATGAAATGTAATAATGTAAATTACACAAACTGTCAACATAATTGACCTTATCAATAAAACAAAACCTAAATCACATGAATTTTGATGGCTACAGAAAAAGGTTTTGAAAAAATACATGAGAAAGTGGAGACAAAATGAAAGCTCTCTTAAAATGATAAGTATCATCTATCTAAAATCAAGAGCAGAATATCTTCCCATTAGGAAGTAAGAATGTTCCCTATCACCAATATTTTTTCACTATTGTACTAAAAATCTTAGCTTTAACAATAAAACAAGAAAGAAAAATTGAAAGGGAAAAATAGACAAGGAGTAAAGAAAACTATCACATTTTGCAGATGAAATGATGATATACATAGAAAATTCTAAAATTTTTTGAAAGAATTAACAACTTTAACAAAGCAGCAGGAAATAAAATAAACCCAGATAAAATGTAAGTTTATTTGTACATATTAGTAACAAAAGTCAGGAACAGAAAAATAAATTCCACTCAAAATTACTATAGACAGGAGGTAGAATTCAACATGGCAGAGTAAAGATAGGACTTCCCTGTACTCTCCTCTGAACCCATGCAAAGACCTTTAAAAATAATTCTAGGTAGAAGTAGGAGAACTCCATAAACTCCCCTATAACCACCTCAAGTACCTATAAAATATGACTTTAAACAAATTTTAGAGCTCCAGAACCCACAGAGAAACAAAGACACTGCTGAAGGCACACCAGCAAACAGACAGAAAGGGTTCATCACAATGTGCAGGGAGCAGAGCCTGGCCACCTGTGGTTTTAGCCACAGGGCATCCAGGAAAAGCCATGGCTGGAACTTTCAGAAGAGTGGATCACCAGCATCTGTGGGGGTTAATAGAATTATCAACCCATAAGGGCCAAGGACAAAGATCAGTGGAACTCACCTAAATTTGGGGAAGAGAGTCCAGTCATCTACCTCCAGAGCTAGAAGTGGTCTGAAGCAGCTGCCTCCATGGGGCTGCTTCAGAACTCCCAGGCTGCAGATTGCAGAGGTGTCAAGTCATCATTCAGAGGTTAAGTGCTCTCGCTTTTACGTCCCTGGATCAGGATCAAGGTCTTGGGTGGTGGTCCTGAGGTGCCTGACAAATTAGCAAAGCTGGTGGGGGCTGCCAAGACGATGGCTTCCTAATAGCTCTGGCAGCTACAAAAGCCCCAGTGATTTGGTACAAAGCTCTCCCCTCTGGAAGCAGAGTTCTACATAGACCAAATGTCAAGTAATTGACTGGCAACATGAGCAGTCAAAGGAAGCAAAACAAGATCAGCAATCCAACCTTAGATTTCTTTTTCAGGGACAAAAAAGATCAAAGCATGGAAAGGGAATAAGACAACACAGTCAAAACTCATGCACCAAAAGCTTTGAAGAATAATGTAAACTGATTACTGGCCATAGAGGAGCTTAAGAAGGATTTTGAAAATCAAATAAGAGAAGTGGAGGAAAAATTGGGAAGAGAAATGAGAATGATGCAAGAAAATCATGATAAGAGAGTCAACACGCTGACTGAAGAAAATAACACCTTAAAAATAGATTAGATCAATTGGCAAAGGAGGTCCAAAAAGCCAATGAGGAGAAGAATGCCTTAAAAAGATGAATTTGCTCACTGAAGAGTATAATTCCTTCAGAATTAAAGTGGAGGAAAGGAAATCAAATAACTTTATGAGAAATCAAGATACTATCAAACAGATCCAAAAAAATCAAAAATAAAAGACAATGTGAAATATCTCCTTGAAAAAAAAAACACTGACCTGGAAAATAAATCCAGGAGAGACAATTTGAAAATTATTGGGCTACCTGAAAGCCATGACCAAAAAAAAAAGAACCTAGAAATTATCTTTCAAGAAATTCTCGAGGAAAATTGCACTGATGTTTTAGAACCAGAAGGCAAAATAGAACTTGAAAGAATTGACCAATCACCTCTTTAAAAAGATCCCAAAAAGAAAACTCTTAGGAATGTGATAGCCAGGTTCTGGAGTTCCCAGATCAATGAGCAAATATTACAAGCTGCCAAGAAGAAACAATTTGAATACTGTGGAAACACAGTCATGATAACCCAAGAGCTAGCATCTTCTACATTAAGGGATCAAAGGGCCTGGAATAAGATATTCCAGAGATCAAAGGATCTAGGATTAAAAGCAAGAATCACCTACCCACCAAAACTGAATATAGTGTTTCCGGGGAAAATATGGTCATTTCATGAGAAGGAGGATTTTCTAGCATACTTGATGAAAAAAACAGAACTGAATAGAAAATTTCACATTCAAATACAAGAAGCATGAGAAGGCAAACATTGAAAAGAAATCATAAGTAACTTATCAAAATTGAACTATTTATATGCCAACATGGAAAAATGATCATTGTAACTTATATTTTCTCAGTAGGAGAGTAGGTTAATGGAATATAAATATGTGTGTGCATATGTGTGTATGTATGTGTGTATGTGTATGTATGTATATATGTATATGTATGTATATATGTATACATTCATATTTGTCTATATAGAAGGGTATATAGGAGTATGAATACATATGTCAGTGTGTGTATATATGTGTACAGGTATACACAGACAGAGGGAACAGGATCAATTGAATAGGAAGTTATGATATTTTAAAAAGTGAAATTCTGAGGTGGGAGAGGAATAGAATGAGAGGAGACAGGGAGAAACAGAATGGGGTTAATCATCTCATATAGAAGAGGCAAGGGATAACTGTTATAATGGAGGGTGGGGGTAGACAGTGGGATCACCATTTTGGTGTGATGGGTAGGGGAAAGATGGGGAGAAAATTTGTAACTCAACATTTCATGGAGACTAGTGATGTGACCTAAAAATAAACAAAATTTAGTTAAAAAAATAATTCTAAACAAGTTCTAGAGCAAATCAACCCATAAAAATCCAAGTGAAAAAATTGCCAGTCCAAGACAACTTGGGAGGTTGGTAAGAAAAGTTGCAACTGGGTAAGAGAAAAGTATAGTGCAGTGCAGTCAGTGCCAGTGTAGACAAGACTCCAGCAAAACCAGAGCAGCCTTCAGGGATATTGAACCACTGACAGCAGTGGCTATTTCCACACCACTCACAGATGCTGAAGTCAGCTTAGTAGGTCATCAGAAAAGGTCTGTCCCACCTAGGTAAGAGTAGAACATAGTCCAACACAAACTGCTGCAGCACAACCCCAGTAAACCAGGAGCAAACCAGGAGCAGATCTTTGAAGTGACTGAATCAATAACAGTGGCTTCCATACTTCTCAGGTCATACACAGTAAGGTTGTTCAATAACAGTTGCTTCCATACTTCTCAGGTCATACACAGTAAGGTTGTTGAACAACTGGTCAGGAGGAGATTACAGGGGTCTTTTTGCTTGCCCTGAGGCAGGACTCTGTTGCTTTGCCCATACTCTGATCCAAGGGCCAGCTCTGAGTGGCAGTCCTAGGGTGAGGAATACTAGGAGAGCAGAGCTTGTGGCCACAGTGGAAAAGGGACCCTCATCACAGGGGTGACTCACAGACCAGGAGAGTAGCAAACATCTCTCCTTGGACCAGGCCTGCATAGCCTGTGGCCCACAATTCATTTATGACCCGTGGGGATATTATAGGAATAAATGGGAATATTATAATGTTTTAATTAGTAATATTATAGCCAAATTCCAGAATTCCCAGGTCCAAGAGAAAATATTACAAGCAATCAAAATGAAACAATTGAAGTATTGAAGAGTCAAACACAGAATAACACAAGATTTAGTGGCTTTTATATTAAAGAATTGAAGCACTAAAAATATGGTAGTCCAGAGGGCAAATTATCTAGATTTATCACCAAGAATCACCTACCCTCAAAACTGAATATAATATTTCTATGGGAAAATGAATATTTAATTAGACAGAGGACTTTCAAACATTCTTGATGAAAAGACCAGAACTGAATAGAAAATTTGACATTCAGATACAAGACAAAAGAGAAGAATAAAAAGGTAAACAGAAAAGGGAAATCATAAAGGACTTAATAATTCAAACTGTTTACATTCCTATGTGGAAATGAGGTATTTGTAACTCATAAGATCTTTCTCATTGTTAGGGTTGTTAGAAGGAGTAGATACAGAGCGAGATAGAGCTAGAGACAGAGATAGATATATAAAACAGATTGCAGGAGGGAGTAGTCAGAAGCAAAACACCTTTGAGGAGGGATATGATGAAAGGAGACCGATAAAAGAAGAATTAAGCATGGATGGAATAGGATGGAGGGAAATATAATTAGCAATAGTAACTGTGAAAAAAAAATTGAAACAAGCTTCTATGAAAAAATCTTCATTTCTCATACATATAGAAAACTGGCAAATTTATAAAAATGAGAGTCATTCCCCAATTTATATATGATCAAAGGATATAATCAATTTTCAGATGAAGTAATCAAAGCTACTTATTGCCGTAAAAAAATATTCTAACTCACTGTTGACTGCTGAAATGCAAATTAAAATAATTCTTAGGTTCCACTTCATACCTGTTAGGCTGTCTAATGGGACAGAAAAGGTAAAAGGCAAATGTTAGAGGGTATGAAGGGAAAATGAGACATTAATGCATTGTTGACAGAGTTGTGAATTGATTCAATCCTTCCATAGAGCAATTTGGAACTATGTCCAAAGGGCTATAAAACCATGAATACCCTTTGATGTAGCAATATCACTACTAGGTCTCTATCTCAAAAGAAATAAAATACAAAAAGTAAAAAGACCTATATGTATAAAAATAATTACAGCAGTTCTTTCCTCAGGGTAATGAGTTTGAAACTGAGGGGCTGCCCATATTTTTTTTAAATATGTGATATGTGATTATAATGGGATACTAATGTGCTATAAGAAATAATAGCAGAGAAGACAACTCCAAAAAACTCATGATGGAAAAGGCTATTCACATGCAGAGAAAGAAGTATGAAGTCTGAATACAGATTGAAGCAAACTACTTGCTCTCTCTCTTTTTTTATTTTGATTTGTTTCTACTTTCTCTTTGTTCATTCCATTATTTGTAAATCTTCTTTACAACTTAATTAATGTCTGGTGTGAAGGTCTATGTAGAACATATATTGGATTGCATGCCACTATGGGGGTAAAAGAGGAGAGGAGAGGGAGGGGGAGAAAATTTGGAACTCAAAAGCTTGTGGAACCAAATGTTATAAACTAAAAGTAAATAGAATTTACTTTTTAAAATTTACTAGAAACATTTGCAAGGCCTGATGCAAAGTGAAATGTACTATGTACAAAAAAGCAGCAATATTATAAAACAATCAGCTATGAATGACTTAGCGATTCTCAGCAATAAAACATTCTAAGACAGTCTCAGAGAAAGAACTGATGCTGTCTGTACACAGATTGAAGTATACTTTTTGCAACTTTATAATTTTTCTTGAGGTTTTTTCCTGTTTTCTTTCACCTCATGACTATTATGGATATATTTTATGAGACTATATATGAATAACCTATATTGAATTTCTTACCTTCTCAATGACAAGGATGAAGGAGGTAGAAAGTGAGAGAATTTTGAACTCAAAGTTTTAAAAACAAATGTTAAAAAAAATGTTTTTACATGTACCTGGGGAAAAATAAAATGCTAAATCAAAACAACAACAAAAAAACCATTAATGTAGACAACATAAAATGTTTTGGAATCTAACTGCCAAGATAAAACCATGAAGTATATAAATACACTTAGAAAACATTTTTTACACAAATAAAGACAGATTTTAGAAATTCAGAATATTCATTATTCATGGGTAGGCCAAGACAATGATCCAAGAAAATTCTGGACAATCAGTGAAAACTAATGTTGTCCACCTCCTGAAAGAGACATTATGAATTCAGTGCAGATTGAGACATACTTTTCCCCCATTTTCTTTATGTTTCTTGCTTCTTTTTTTTTTTTAAGCAATATGGCTAATACGAGATTATGTTTTGCAAGACTTCACATGTATAATTGATATCCTTCACAATGAATAGTGGAGGGGAATAAGGAAAGGCAAGAATTTGGAACTCATTGTCTTAATGAATGTTAAAAGAAATAAAAAATGGAGTACAAAAGAAGTAAGATACTTCTACAGAGAATGCATGAGAAAAAAATAAACTCACAACTTCAGTGATTAAAAAAGAAACTTCTCAATTTCCTGAAGACAAAATAACCATTTCTCCCTATCCTGTTAAACTCTGCGCCTATATTATTGCTTATTTGTACACTGTCCTAGATTATGTATCAGTTCTACAGGATATCCATCCAAGTGTGAATTAAAATCTTGTCAACATTCTTCATGCATTTTTTTCTTATGTGAGTGATCAGGTTAATCTAATTTAATTATTTACAGATATGTTCCAGCAAGCTCTGCAGTGTTCTATGACTTGAAGCAGTAAGCACAATAACAACCACAAAGTCCTCTTTGTGATCTTAAGGACCTCAGCTTTCAAAAGGTAAGACTGTTCAAGTATGCCTTCTCTATCACAGCAGCAAACATCTTTTGCAGGTATACATCACAACTTTATAGACTGTGTAAACCTCATGATCAGAGGGTCTTTGGAGTTATTACTATTATGTCATTAAAGGAGCATTGGTTGATTTTGTTGTATGGATGATAAATATATATTTAGAAGAGACGCGTCAAATCAGTGTATTGGTTTATTAAATCAAATAAACTTTCATAATCAATGAATGAGGAACAGAGTGGAATCTTGTGTTCTTTACCATGATTAAATATCAAATGAGTGGTCCAATGTACAATGTTATCTGAAAAAAAACACACTTTTACCCTATCTTATTAATAAATCCTTGATGTATGCATATATGGACTCCATAAATTTATTGTATATATTATAAATATGTATATATCCTTGTACGATTACCTTCATTTTCTTTTTTGTATTCATAAGGTCTAAGTATTTTTCCATGTCTTTGATATTCCTCACACTTGTACTACTTTTGGTATGGATATTCTCTAGATACACTTTGATCAACTGCATTGCTTTTCACATCATTATTCTTTGAAATGCCAATTCTATATGTTTTTTCTTAATAATATTTGTTTTCAAATTACATGTAAAGATAGTTTTTAACATTCCCTTTTGTAAAATTTGAGTTCCAATTTTTTCTCCATCTACTCCCTCTCAACTTCCTAAGATAGTAAGCAATCTGACAGAGGTTATATGTGTAGAATCATGTTAAAGATATTTCCACATTAGTTATATTGTGAAAAAAAATGTCAGAAAAGGGAAGAGGAAAACCATGACAAGGAAAAAATAAACAAATAAATAAATAAGTGAAAATAGTATACTTTGATCTGCATTCCAACTCTGTAGTTGTTTCTCTGGATGTGGTTTGAATTTTCCATCACAAATCTTTTAGAATTATGTTAGATTATTTTATTAATGAGAAGAGCCAAGTCTGTCATAGTTAACCATGACACAGTGTTGCTGTTGCAGCATAAAATGTTATTGAGGTTCTGCTCACTTCACTCAGCATCAGTTCATGTAAACTTTCTAGGTTTTTTTTTGCTAATTGTACCTGCTTATTATTTCTTATAACACCATAGTATACCATTCCATGGCTATACCATGACTTGTTTAGCCTTTCCCCAATTGATGGGCATCGACTCAATTTCCAATTCTTTGCCACCACAAAAGAGTTGCTTGGAATATTTTTGTACATGTGTGTGATTTTCCCTTTTTTTTGGTCATGATTTCTTTGGAATACATACCTTGGAGTGGTATTTCTGGATTAAAGGGTCTGCACAGTTTCTTTGCCCTTTGGGCATATTTCCAAATTGCTGTCCAAAGCAGTTACATTAGTTCACAACTCCACCAATAATGCATTAGTGTTCCCATTTTCCCATATCTTCTCCAACATTTGTTATTTTCCTTTTCTGTCATATCAACCCCTCTGATACGTATGATATGGTACCTCAGAGTTGTTTTAATTTGCATTTCTCTAATAAATAGGTATTTGAAACATTTTTTTCATGTGACTACATAAAGCTTTAATTTCTTTATCTAAATACCCCCACATTCATATCCTTTGATCATTTATCAATTGGGGAATGATTTGCATTTTCTTAACTTGACTTGGTGCTCTAAATATTGAAGAAATGAGGCAATTATCAGAAACATTGGCTGCAAAAAAAATTGTTTCCCAACATTTTGCTTTCCTTCTAATCTTGGTTCTTTTTGGGGGTGGGGTTTTGTGCAAAATCTTTTTTAATTTAATGCAATCAAAATGATCACTTTTGTGTTTCATAATATTCTCTATCTCTTGTTCATTCTTAAATTCTTCCCTTGTCCATAGATCTGATGGATAAACTCTTAATTACTCTCCTAATTTGCTTATAGTATCATCCCTTAGTCTAAATTATGTACACATTTGACATTATATAGGTATAGGATGTGAGATGTTGTCTATGCCAAGTTTCTGCTATACTATTTTCCAACTTTCCGAGCAGTTTTTTTGTCAAACAGTAAGTTTTTATTCCAGAACCTGAAGTCTTTAGGCTTATCAAATATTAGATTACTATAGTCATTGACCTCTGTGTCCTGTGTATCTAATCTATTCCACTGATCCACCATTTTATTTCTTAGCCAGTACCAAATAGTTTTGTACACTGCCACATTTTAATGTAATTTTACATCTGGTATAACTCGGCCACATCTATTTTTATTAATCCCCTTGATATTCTGGACCTTTTGTTCTTCCACATGAATTTTGTTATAATTTTGTCTAGCTCTATAAAACATTTTAGGTAGTTTGCTTTATATGGCACTAAATAAGGAAATTAATTTAGATAGAATTGTAATTTTATAATATCAAATTGGCTTACATGTGAGCAATTGTTTAGATCTGACTTAATTTCTGGAAAAGTGTTTTGTAATTGTATTCATATAGTTTGTGGATTTGTCTTGACAGGTAAACCCCCAAATATTTTATAATGTCTACAGTAACTTTAAATGGAATCTATTTATATGTTCCTGATGGTCTTTGTTGGTAATATATAGAAATGCCGATAACTTATGTGGGTTTATCACATATCTTGCAACTTTGCTAAAGCTGTTAATTTTTTCAAGTAGGTTGCTGTTCTTGTTTTTATTGATACTTAGGGATTCTCTAAGAAAGTCATCATATCATCTGCAAATGGCAATAGTTTTCTTGCTTCATTGCCTATCCTAATTTCTTCAGTTTCTTTGTGTTCTCTTACTGCTAATGCTAACATTACTAGTACAATATGGAAAAATAGTGCGTATAATAGACATTTATGTTTCACCCCAATCTTATTGGAAATGCTTCTAGCTTATTTCCATAACATATAATGTGTTCTGATGGTTTTGGATAAATACTGCTTATCCTTTTAAAGAATAGTCCATTTATTCCTGTGATCTATAGTGTTTTTAACAGAATAGGTGAGTACTTTATCAAAAGCTTAATTATCTCAATAGATACATAAAAAGCTGCAATTTAAAAGCTAATTTTCCTCGCCTTTTTAATGACTTTTAAAGATGAGCTCTGCTCCTAGGGAACAGAGGGCACTATCCTGAGTTTCTTATACTATGGGACAATGACCTGGTCATTGACTCTCCACCTTGGAACATCAGGTGCTTGTGACTTGCTTACTGCACTGTGGTGGCCCAGTTGAGTCATACTTGATGTGTTGAAGTGCCCATGTGCACAGGGATGCACTACCATTTTACTCCAGCGAGACAGATATTTTCTGAAGTCCTTCTAAGTTATCTGAAGGTAGAAAATTGTTTCATTACATCTTTTTGCAGGTTAATTCACTACAGAATCAATTTAGAGGTTAGATTTCAGGTTGTTTCTAAGGGAAACTGGGGAGAGCTCCAACTCTGTCTTTCCTCAGCTATTTTGGCTCCACCCACACTTCTACATTTTTCATAAACACTTCTCACAGTCTGACATACAGTCAAAGTGTGGTTCCCTAGTCCTTTCTGTTGAAGGTAAAACACATATTATAATCATCTTTTAATATTTTCCATTGGTTCCCTGACCATATTCCACATGTGTATATGTATTATGTATGTATGTATATATGTATCTACGTATGTGTACACATAACTACTACAGATATGTAACTTGCAACATAAAATTTAGAATTTACTCATATAAATAAATCATTTAGAATACATATAGGCACATGCATAAATACATACTACATTTAGATAAAAACATAACTGTCATTTAAATATGCATATCCATATTTATATATTTATGTATATATGTATAATATATTATATATATCTATAAATGCTTTATATTTTATGAAATGGAAGATGCAATTACAAAGTAGAAAGGAAAATCAAAAAGGTAAGGATGAAATATAATTCCTGCAATATTAATAAAATCAAATAGAGATGAAATAAGAAAATGGATAACAAAGGAATTAGAACAGGAAAATATCATGGAAATACCAGTCACTCCTCTTCTATGAGTCCCTTCTGTTTTCATGACTATAGTTAATGCAGCATGATTTTGTCTTTGTATATAGGAATAAATTAACATGTACTTTCTGAGCAAGTTCAAAATCCTCAGTGCTGTGATGGTTGCTATGTGAAAAAAATAAATAAATAAAATGGTTTCTGCATTCCAGATAAATAATTGGAGATAAAAAGAAGCAATTATTTAAATGTCAGACAATAACTGGAATTTGAAACTATAGGAAAAGGGAAGGCTACTATAGAAGACTAGCTTCTTATTTTGCAAAATTATATGATAAATGCCATATATTGAGAGATCAAATCTGGCAGTTTTTCTATGGCAGTTGCTGGTATAATGGAGGATTTTTTTCACCATATAACCCAAACAACTTCCCCATTGATGCTAATATTTTCCAAATAATATGCTTCATTAATGTAATTACACATATAAAATTAATTATACAGATTGAGATCAGAAAAATTACATAACTTTATCAGTAAAATCCACTGCCATAAAAAAATCATTCTGCTTATTAATACTGTAAAAACAAAATGGATTAAAAATGTATTCTCTAGACCAGTGTTTTGCCATGGTCTTAGGCAACCCCATTCAACCCCAAGGAGGTCACGACCCACGGGTTGAGAACCACTGCTGTAGAGTACGATGTGTAACTGGAAAAATCTATGTAATTTAGACAGTTTAAATGGACCCAGAGTGGTGTAGTACAGAAAAAAAAATGTAAAGATAAAATATAGAATACTTCAAAATTTATGCAATATTTTCAATGACTTTATACTGGTCACTGATGAAAAATCATTAAGGCAATATGCATTCACCAAGTACAAACTATGTGCCAAGTACTGTCATAATCACCAAGGATCCAAAAAGAGATGAAATACAGAACTTAAAATTTAATTGGAGAGACCACAAGCAAACCAATATGTATAAAGATGTAGAGATAAAAAATTATAGGTAATAAGTAGGAGATAACAAAAAAAGTCATCAGAATTAAGATGATTTCAGGAAAGCTTCTACTATAACATGTAAGATGGGATTTGTGGAAGGGTTAGGAAAAAAAGCAATTAAAAGTGAGATGAAGATAAAGCAAAAGACCAGCTGTTGCTACTAGCATTCTCCCAGTGATGTTGCACTGCAGATTATAGAACAATGTGACAAAGGGAATATTTTTCATATGTATGTGTACACACATATATACATATACACATATGATATATGTGGGTGTGTATTACACACACACATGCAATATGTAGTGCACTACCATATACACAGACATGTTATATGTAAAACTAATATATTAACATATGTATTTATATGCAAACATTTATATATAAAATATATATATTAGGTGAGTGTGTCCATGTGTGAGTAGTATTGGTGGTAGTAGGAGAAGTAGGAATAGTAGTAGTAATAGAAGTTGTAATATCTAAGTGAAAAAGCCTGATTAAAGACTGAAATGAAAGCCTCCCAGCTAATCTTTGGGGGAAAACCAAACAAACAAACAGAAAACCCCTAGTACATTATTTGTTTTGTTTTGTTTCATTTTGATTTTAGCATTTAAAGTAGCCCTCAGGCATTTAAATGGAAGTTCCATGACTAGAAACCATACCACTCTGACACAGCAGAAAGAAATATCTTAAAACAGAAGATGTTGGTCAAGAAGTCTGAAATAAACTTCAGAGCTTGGAGTGGAAAGAAATGACATAATTATATTGAGATGTTTGAGGAGACAATTTAACAATCAACAGAAGTGAAGTTGTTTTGGGATAGAGTGACTGATTAGTCCAGTGGTTCTCAACCTGTGGGTCACAACCCCTTTGGAAACACACATTTCTGATAGTCTTAGGAAACAAGACACCATTCCTCTATCCATCTCCAGGCAGGTCTGCCCACATTCAGATGTGCCCACATATGATTATTAAAGGGCCGCTGCATTAGGAAAGTTGAGAACCACTGAATTAGTCAATAAAACAAAATTTAAGTTCCTTTCCTGTACCAGGTTAAATTCTGTGAATATAAAGGGAAAAAAGGAAATAATTCTTGACCTTAAGGATCTTACATTCTTTCTGGGGAGACAACATAAACATATATTCATGTAATATTAGGTTTCACTATATTAAGCCCATGATTTGATAATGCTAATTACTGTAGTCCAAAGAGTAGCTATTGATGCTTCTGGGGGCAGAAAGTCTTGGCCTTGGCCTCAGTCTAGGAACTCAGAGGCCACAGCACACAAAACCAATAAGCAGGCCCCTAGGTCCCAGCATAAGAAGAATGGATCAGAGAGCCCTTTGTACCCCAGAAGCAGAGATCCACTTTAAAAGCAAGGAAAAAGGCAGTCACAATGGGGTAAAAACAAATTGGAAAAACAAATGATTAAATCCTATTATAGAGAGTAAGAAGTACCAAATTCAGAAGAGGACAGCATTGACTCTATACCTGCATCTGAAACCTCAAAAGGGAATATGAAGTGGTTTCAAGCCCAAAAATCATTGTTGGAAGAGCTCAAGAACAATGTTAAAAGCCAAATTAGAGAGGCTGAAGATAAATCAATCAATTCTTTTAAAATTATAATTGCCAAAATGGAAAAAAAAATTCGCAGAAGAAAATACCTCTTTAAAAGGTAAAATTTGTGCAGTGGGAAAAGAGGTTCAAAATCTGATTGGATAAAGAAAACTCCCTAAAAATAAAATCTGAAAATATGGAAAAAGGAATTTCAAAAATTAACAAAGGGAGATCATTCACTAAAAATTAGAATTGGCCAAATGTAAACTACTGATTATATGAGGCATCAAGGATCAGTCATTCAAAATCTAAAGAATGAAAAATTAGAAGAACATGTGAAATATCTCATTGAAAAAACAACTGCCCTGGAGAACAGATCCAGGAGAGATAATCTAAGAATTATTGGTCTACCAGAAAGTAATGGTGAACAAAAGAGCCTGGACAACATCTCCCAAGAACCAAGGAAAACTGCCCTTAAGTCCTAGAATCAGAGTATGAAATATTTATCATAGGAATCCACCAAATATCTCTTGAAAGAGATCCCAAATTGAAAATTTCAAGAAATATTGAAGTCAAATTCCAGAATTATCAAGTAAAGGAGAAAATACTTCAAGTAGTAAGAAAGAAAAAATTCTAATTTCACAGAACTACAGTCAGGATGACACAGGGCCTAGAAGCTTCTACATGAATGTATTGGAGGGATTAGATTATGATATATGGGAAGCTGATACCTGTCAATATAGAGAACTGTAGAATTATCCTGACATTTAAAAGGCATATATGTAGTAAAGGATGTGGTATAAATTAACTGAAGTGTTAATTATAAAAATCTTATTATGGGGTACAAAGGGATTGTAATGGGAGAAGAGGAAAAGAGAGGGAGAAAAGGGTAAATTATGCATCAGAAAGAGGCATAAAACACACTATAGTAGAGTGAAAGAAGGTAGAGAGATGAACTTTATGTGAGTTTAAATCTCATTGCTTTTGGTTCAAAGACAGAATAACATAATCAGTCAATTATGGGATTCTAATGTTAAGATACACCAAAACTTATAGAAGAGGGAAAGAAGGGAGGGAGAGGAGCATTGTATGAAATTTACTCTCATTGGATTTCATTAAAAGAGGGAATAATATACTTCTTTAAGTATAAAAATCTATTGTGCACTATAGGCAGTAGAAGGGGAAAGGGAAAGAGAAAAGGAAAAGAGGGTGGTTATAAGGGGGAAAGAAGTAGTAATGGGAGAGGGAAGGAAAAGGGAGATCCATTGATACAGAGGGATTACTGAGGGAGGTGGTGATGAAAAGGAAAACTCTTAAGGAGGGGAAGGGAGAAGGGAGAGATAAAAGCATAAACAGGGAAGGGAATAGATGAAGGGAAAGACACAGAGAGTAATCATAACTATGAATGTGAATGAGATGAACTCTCCTACAAAATGGAGGTGGATAGCAGAATGGATCAAATACCATGATCCTACAACATGCTATCTATAAGAAGTACATTTGAAAGAGGAGGATACACACAGAGGAAAGGTAAGAGGATGCAGTAGAATATATTGTGTTTCACCTAGAGTTTAAAAAGGAGTGGTAGCATTTTTTATCTCAGACAAAGCAAAAATAAAAATATACCTAATTAAAAGAGATGAAGTGTAAAAATAATGCAATATGCATAACACCCATGGTAGTTATGAATATGCAGATATAGTTGTGAATCACAAAATGTAGCAAACTCTCCACATGGAGGACAGAACCAAGGCCTCTATTCAAATACCCTAAAACTGGTTCTGGGACCAGAAAGCCAAAGTCATTACAGTAGTCACAAAATTGATACTCATGCTTAATGTAGTGAACACCCACATTCCCAAGCCTGCACAATAAAACAGGCTTCCTCAAGCAGCGATCCTTCTCTCAGTATGGTAGCTCCTCAGCCTGGTTCTTGGAAATTCTCTGCAAAAGTTGCAGAAGGAGGGTCTCAGCAAAAAGTTCCCAGAAGGAGGGTGTTGGCAAAAGTTGCAGCCTCCAGGTGCTCACTGAGAGAAAATCTTATTGTCCTGCTGGTTCTCTTCCTTATATACAGTATTGCTCCTCCAGGTTCTGCCCCTTCCTGTAAAATCAGCAACTTCCTCCCAAAGGGGTTAACTAATTCTGTGTTAACTAAATAGCTTAAACAAAGTGTTAACTTGAAACAGGTGCAAAGTACCTACTTACTTGCCAATACAAAGGGGCATGGAAGATCTTCAGATTCCATTAACATTACATGAGGGCAGAAATTATATCCTGCTAAAAGGCACCATTGACAATGAAGCAATGCCATTACTGAACATATATGCACCAAGCAGTATAGCATCCTGATGCTTAGAGCAGAAGGTAAGGGATTTATAGGAAAAAAAAATAGATAGCCAAACTATATTGGTTGGGGACCTCAGTGCCTCCCCCTCTGAACTTGATAAATCCAACTTCAAAATAAACAAGAAAGAATTTAAGGAGGAGAATAGAATTTTAGAGAAGGGAGATATGATAAACTCAAGAAAATTGAAAGAGGATAAAAAGGAATATACCTTCTTCTCAGATGCATATTGCACATGTACTAAAATTGACCATGCAATAGGGCATGAAACCTTACAATCCAGTGCAGAAAATGAAAATATTAAATGCATCCTTTTCAGATCATGATGCAATAAAAATTATATGTAATAAATATACATGGAAAGACAGACAAAAAACGAATTGGAAATTAAACAATTTAATCTTAATGAAAGAGTAAGTCAAACAAAAAATCAAAGAAACAACGAGGAACTTCATTCAACAGAAACATAGGGAGAAAACATACCAAAATTTGTGGGATACAATGAAAGAAGTTCCTAGGGAATGTTTTATATCTCTGAACGCTTACATGAATAAAATGGAGAAAAAGGTTATCAATAAATTGGGCATGCAACTGAAAAGCTAGGAAAAGAATAAATTGAAAATCCTCAAAGAAAACTAAATAGAAAATACCAAAAACAAAAGATAAATTAGTAAAATTGAAATTAAAAGAAAAAAACTGTTGAAGTAACAAATAAATCTAAGAGCTGGCTTTATAAAAAAAAAAACAATAAAGTTGATAAACGTTTAGTTGATTTGATTTAAAAAATAAAAAGAAAAGCAAATTACCAGTATAAAAAAAAGAAAAATGGTGAATTTACCTCCAATGAAGGAGAAATTAAAACAATTAGGAATTATTTTGCCCAGTTCTATACCCATGAATTTTGACAATCTTAGGGAAATGGATGAATATTTACAAAAATATAATTTTGCTAGATTAACTGAAGAGGAAGTAAAATACTCAAATAAACCCTTTTCAGAAAACGAAATTGAACAAACCATCAATCAACTTCCTAGGAAAAAATCTCCCTGGTCTGATAGCTTTACAAGTGAATTTTATCAAACATTTAAAGAACAGTTGAGGGGGTGGAGCCAAGAAGGTGGCATAGGAGCAGGAAGGTACCACAGCTCCCAAATAGCCACCTCAAATACCAATAAAATATGACTCTAAACAAATTTTAGGGCTCTAAAATGCACACAAATACACATCCTGCTGAAGGCAGCTCATCTCAAAGGGACCATCTCAGCACTGGGAGCCAAAACCAGCCCAGCAAGAAACCACAGCATGGGCCCAGGGGCTGCCAGACAAGCCGAGCTGAGCCACAGCTAGAGCTTCAGGAGAGTGGGTCAGTGGCAGTTGTGGCAGTTACCGGAATTATCAAGCCATAAGAAAAAAGGACAAAGTGAAAGGTCAGTGGAACTCAGTTAAATTTGGGGAAGAAAAATGGGTCTGGTGAAACTGCCTCCAGGGAATGGAAGCAGAAGCAGAAGAGGCCCTGCAGCTGCTTCCTCATAGCTGCTTCAGAGCTCCTAGCCTGGAGACTGCAGGTGAGCCAAGCAATTGTTCAGAGGCCAAGTACTCTTGCATTGAGTGGCCTGGATCCAGATTGTGGTGTTGCATGATGGTCCTGGGGTGCATTTTCAGTGAGCTAAAGCTTGTGGGGGCTGCAAAAAAATGACAGTCCCCTAATAGCTCCAGCACCTGGGAAAACCCAAGCTATTTGGGACAGAGCTTTCCCCTCTGGGAGCAGAGTTACACAGGGCTAAAAAATCATTGACTGGCCATCACAAGCAGGCAAAAGAAGCAAAGAAAGAACAGCAACCAAACTCTAGATTCCTTCTTTGGAGACAAGAAGGATCTAAGCATGGAATGGGAGGAAGACAACACAGTCAGAACTCCTGCACCAAAAGCTTCCAAGAAACATGAAGACTGTCTAAAAGCCATAGAGCAGCTTAAGAAGGATTTTGAAAACCAAATGAGGGAAGTGGAGGAAAAATTGGGAAGAGAAACAAGAATGATGCAAGAAAATCATGAAAAGAGAGTCAACAACCTGACTGAAGAACATAACACCTTGAAACATAGATTAAATCAAATGGCAAAAGAGGCCCAAAAAGCCAATGAGGAGAAGAATGCCTTAAAAAGTTGACTTTGCAAGATGGAAAAAGAATCTCAAAAGCTTTGTGAAGAAAATAATTCCTTCAGAGGTAGAGTGGAGCAAATGGGAGCAAATGACTTTATGATAAATGAAGATACTATTAAACAGATGCAAAGAAATGAAAAAAGAGAAGGCAATGTGAAACATCTCCTTGAAAAAACCATTGACCTGGAAAACAGATCCAGGAGAGACAATTTAAAAATTATTGGACTACCTGAAAGCCATGATCAAAAAAAGAACTTAGAAATCATCCTTCAAGAAATTCTCAAGGAAAATTGCCCAGATATTTTAGAACCAGAGGGCAAAAAAGAACTTGAAAGAATTCACCAATCACCTCTTGAAGAAGATCCCCAAAGGCAAACTCCTAGCAATATTATAGCCAGGTTCTGGAGTCCCCAGATCAAGTAGAAATATTA
>CM053582.1:278615832-278633941 GCA_028627135.1 Pseudochirops cupreus | reverse complement strand
CAGGGCTGGGAAGCCATTGAGTGATTGACCCAATGAATGTACTTTGTTTATGGTTGGAGACTAATCTCCATTTGAGAAGGGACTTTTGACTAACTAAATGAATGTACTGTCTAGGGGTGGAGTAGTACCTGGATTGAATTGAGAACTTGCTAAAGGAACAAGTTAAACTGTATTTTGACTTTTTCTGTTCTGTGAATGTTTCCTGAATAAATGGGGTTTACTATGCTGGTAATCTGAACCTTGGAAGTTGCCTTTGCTTGGCATTACACTCTGGAATTTGGCTATACAATTTCTGAGAGTTTTCTTTTTGGGATCTTTTTTTCAAGAGGTGATCAGTGAATTCTTTCAATTTCTGTTTTGCCCTCTGCTTCTAAAATAACTGGGTAATTTCTCTTGATAATTTCTTGAAAGATGATATCTAGGTTCTTTTTTTTTTTTTGATCATGGCTTTCAGGCAGTCGAAAAATTTTTAAATTATGTCTCCTGGATTTATTTTCCAGGTCAGTGGTTTTTCCAATGAGATATTTCACATCACCTTCTATTTTTTCATTTGTTTCGATCTGTTTCATAGTATCTTGTTTTCTCATAAAGTCATTAGCTTCCATTTGATGGTCAGGGCCACCCTGGGACCTGGTGCATCTCATGTGGAACTTAACTGGGCTTCCAGCTCAGTGCAATAGACCCTTCCTGTTGGCCTGTCAAGTTGTCTTCAGCAGGATATTTGTTTCTCTCTGTCACTTTGTGGTTTCTATACCTCTAAAATTTGTTTATAGTCATATTTTACAGGTATTAGAGGTGGTTGTGGCAGGAGCTCACAGAATTTTCTGCTTCTACTCAGTCAACTTGGCTCAGCCCCTTGACATTGTATTCTTTAAGAGTCTGCCCTTACAGCATCAAACTAAATTAAAGAATGAAGGGGGTAGGGGAATGAAGTCAGGATGCACTCCCTCTTATCATTACAATACAAAGGTTAATAAGACTATTTTGTACTTAACTTATGATTCTGCAAAAATAAACATTTTGCATTTTGAAGACAGTACAATTTCAAAATTGTATAAACAGGTATGAAGGAGAATGATTTATTTTTAAAAGTTTATGATTTTTATTGTTAAACTAAAATTTTTAAGATATATCTGTTCACTCCTCTGCTTCTCTCTCATTGAGTACTTTTTTAAAAGTTAAACCCTCAAACACATCTACATAATTTGAAAACAAAAATTGCTATTTTAGCTAGGTCTAGAAATATACTTCTTTCTACATTTGTTTATCATCTTACATAAATAGTTGAATGAGGTGTTTGATTTTCATTCATATTGAATATTTTATCCTCAAATTATTTGGAATTCTGGAAAACTTTCAAATTGTTTTTCTTTATTATGTTATCATTTAATGTATTTACAGATGTCCTCCAAGTCTCCTTTGAAATTGTACATTTCATAATTTCTCATGAAATAATACTATTACATAATATTTAAAAACCAAAATTTCTTTACTATTCCCTAAAGGGGGGATACCCATTGGGTTTCAATTTTTTTTACAAATGTGAAAAAAGTGAACTCATTATTTTAATGAAAAAAACCCTCACTGCTTTAGACTATTGGTAACAGGAAAAAGGAGGAGTGTAGACCAAAATATATTCTAGTATATAGTTTAAAATATGGAATTCATCAGGCAATGAATCAAATAAGTTGAAGAAGGTTGAATGCATCACCTCACTGAGCATTTTGGAAGACAATTTATCAATAAAGGAGAATTATTTTAATAATATGTAAATTTTAAATTAAAAGTGCTTCTAAAGTGCTAGGAAATACTTCCTTCCCTTATACAACACATGCATTTACATTGTTAGACTGCTGTTCCTTAATGGGCAGCTGAGTATCATTATGTTTTTTCTTTTTGCTTTTTGAAGGGGGGGCAGGGCAACTGAGGTTATGTGACTTGCCCAAGGTCACACAGCTAGTAAATGTTAAGTGTCTGAGGCCAAATTTGAACTCAGGTACTCCTGTCTCCAGCGCCAGTGAGCCTGGTATCATTATTAGCTGTCATGTGAGGAAGACCTTGATTCAAGACCTGACTCTGATACTCACTGTCCTAGCCTCCATGAGGAAATCACTTAGCTTCTTAGTCCCCTCAGACTTCTTCCTAAGACTGTAAATTGTTGATCTGAATTGGTAGAAGGACTATCCACAATGCGAGATCTCTAAACCAATGGACTTAGGGTTGTTTCCTCAAAACTCTGCATATATTTACATGATGATTTTCAATCTTTTTATTATTAATATTAAGAAGATTATTTTTGTTGGTTAGTCATTTTGGTTGTCTTGATCTCTTCATGACCCCATTTGCAGTTTTCTTGACAAAGTTACTGGAGTATTTTGCTATTTCCTGGTTATTACAAGCAACCATAAATATATAAATGATTGAATAAGTGAATAATTGAATGAATAAATAAATACAAGGGTAGATAGATAGATAGAGAGAGAAAGAGAGAGACAGATAGAAAGATAAATAGTCTAAAGACTGAATTCTAGTAGTGGCAGCAAGAAAACCACTATTAATTGCAGTGGGCTACTCAGGGTCATACATTAATTATATTTTGCATCAATATAGTGACAGTCTTTTTCAGCCACAAGCTTAGCTAAGTAGGCTTTTGGAGATCATTGTAAAGGGAAACCAGAGATAAAGCAGCTCAGTTTCCATTCAAATTTTCATGAATTCTAGATTAGTAGGAAGCCCAAATTAATAAGATTTCAATATACTTATTTAGGGAAAATTTAATTGATCTTATTGGGGGTTTCAAGTTGCATTGAGTTTAATCAGTTCAATCAGAAAGTGTTGTACTTACACTTCATTTATATTGCCATTTTCTAAAGTTTTACTTGACCATTTATTTTTCTTCTTTTAATTTTTAAATTGATTTATAATTAGGATGGGAAATCTGTGGTTAGGGTCTTAGAATCAACAGAATTAGTGATATAAAGCCTAACGACATTAATAATAATAGTATCTTATTCCCAAATTGAAAAAAAATAAGATATTTTATTTAGGAAATTTCCGATAATTATCTATGACTAGGTTTTTATTTTTATTTATTTTTTGGCCATTAGAAAAACTTCAGAAGCTGAAGTCAATGAAAGATTCAGGTAGATTGTTCATGATGAGTTAAGGCACAATGAAAATAGCTATTCCCTACACAATTCTCTTTCATGTTTCTAGATCTCTAAGATATTGTTTCTTTTCATCATTTTCTCTTTTTTTTCCAGGTCAGAGTTTTAGAATAATTTCAGAAGCTTTGCTTTAACTGGTTATTCCTCACCCTTTTATTTAATTGAGGTCAGACAAACACCTTTGCCAAGCTAGTGGATGAGTAGAATGTCTATGCAATAAGGCAAAATTAATTCACCTGTGTGTCCTGAGTGGCAATTCCTAGTGTGTAAGAAGAAGATGTATACTGTCAAGGTCAACTGTGGTTGCTTCTACAACTCCTAAGATTCCTTTAATTAAGAAAATGATATGTAAATGCTCACCAAGATGTGAAATGCAATGTCAAAAACATTTTAAGAAATTGTCATGGCCACCCCAATCTTCAGCAAACTCCACCCTAATCAGTTAAGCATCCAACAACATCAAGGCAAGATCTTACAACAGAAAAAAAGAATAAAATACGCTGAAGGCTCAGATGATAATTAGTATTTTTGAAAAAAGTATGTTTTTATTTAAGGCATACATTTAGTTCTTTTTCTTTTAGGTATAACACTATTGAATGCTTAAAAGATGCCAATATAATATAAATTTAACTTTTATATGCACTGGGAAACCAAAGAAATTGTGTGACTCACTTTATTATAATGTTAAAGTTATTGTGGTTGCCTGCAACTGAACTTGCAATACTTAGGTACGTCTATATGCTTTATTCCTTTATATTGTGCCAGAAAATCAAATACTGTTGTTGTATATAATTTTTCTCCAGACATTATTTTTCATAACAACACCTCTAGATGACATGAAGTAGGAGACTTTTTGTCTCAAATTCTATCTTCCCTCCACTTTTTAGCATTGTCCCCTTTACTTTTCCTTAATTTTTTTTATATTTAGTGTTTTTCCAAGTCACATATAGACAGCGACTTTCAATATTTGTTTCAAGAGCCTCAAGTTCCCAATTCTCTTGCTTGCTTCTTCCCCACCCCTCCTCATTGAGAATGTAAGAAATTCCATATAGGTTATATATGTGTAGTCATGCAAAACATATCCATAATTGCTGTGTTGTGAAAGAGAACAGAAAAAAAAACCTCAAGAAGTATAAAATGAAAAAAGCACAAAAGTTGCTTCAATTTGTACTCAGAAACCATCAGTTCTTATTCTGGGGATGGATAGCATTTTTCATGCTAAATCCTTCAGAGTTGTCATGGACCATTGTATTAATGAGGATAGCTAAGTGTTTTACAGCTCATCATCCTACAATATTGTTTGTACCCATTATATTTCACTTTGCATCAACCCATATAAGTCTTTCTAGGTTTTTTCTGAGAGTCTCCTGCTCATCCTTTCTTATAGTACAATACTATTCCATTGCAATTACATTCCAAAACTTTATCAGTGATTCCTCAATCCCCTTAATTTTTAATTCTTTACCCCCAGAATAAAGCTACTATAAACATTTTTGTACATATAGCGTAAAGCCAAGCACAAGCAGCTTTTCAGAAGAAGCTACTGTGAATAGTTAAGGTTCTGATTACATAGTATATTTAACATTCTATTTATTCAATAACAAGTCAGAGCAAAACATTCACAGTAAATCAAGGTACAGAATTCACAATGTTACAGCTCATCACATATAATCAAAATACAGCATTCACAACAACTTATTACAGAAAATGATGACATAGTTTCACCACAGTGGTCACACAGTTTTGAACAAAGTACAATCATTTAGTCAATCAATCAGCAATTCAATAATTCAATCTACTCAACCATTAGATCATCCTTAAGGAGGCTTGACTCCTTAAGGGTGACAAATACAATAGCCAAAGTTCTCCACTCATGGGGCACAGTAAGTTAGAATATAAGTCACTGCACAGCACTCTGTCTTCTTTTTTTTTTTCAAATTCCTCTATAGAATGGTTCAATCAATTCACAACTCTGACAACATTACATTAATGTCTCATTTTTCCCACCTCCCCTCCAATATTTGTCATTTACCTTTTCTGTCCTATCTTCTAATTGAAGAGGTATGAAATAGTGCCGCTGAATTGTTGTAATTTACATTTCTCCAATGAATAATGTTAGAATGTCCTTTTTTACATGCCTATAGATAGCTTGAATTACTTTATCTAAAAACTGGTTTTATATATATATATATATAAAATTCATCAATTGGAGAATGGTTCTTTTTTTTCACACAAATTTGACAGAATTCTCTACAAAAAGTAAAAGGTCAGTGAGGAACTCTGTGGAAATGGGTAAGAGAACAGCGTGGTCCATCCCTGCCCCTGGGGTGGTGGAGGTGATTTTGACTGAAAACACTGCTACAGCTGCTGCTACTTGTGATTCCAGGCATACAGATCATAGGGGGTCTAAGTGGCCAACAAGAGGGCATTAGCAAAAATCACTTTGCTGGCACTGAGGCAGGATTATCTTGCTTTTCAATGCTTGCATCTGGGTCACAGTCTTGGGTGGTGGTCCTGGGGGGAGGAGAGTTAGGGTGACAGAGCTAGTTGACACCATGGAGAGACAATCATGCTCACAGTTCTGAGGCTGTTGCCTGGAAAAAACTCTGAGACAGAACTCTCCACTCTAGAAGCAGAGTTTGTCCATGGCAAAGAGATCAAAAATCAAGTAATTGGCTGGCAAGATGAGCAAACAGAGGAAGAACAATCAGACTATAAAATCCTGTTTTGGGGCACAAAGAGCATCAAAATGTAAAACCAGAAGAAGACAGCAAAGCAAAAACTCCTGCATCAAAAGCCTCCAAGAAAAGTATGAATTGATCACAGGCCATGGAGGAGCTGAAGAAAGATTTTGAAAATCAACTGCAGGGAGGGCAGAGTCAAGATGATGGAGTAGAAGCACAAACGTGGCATGGGCTCTGGCTCCAAAAAATTCCAATACCTTTAAAAAAACAACTCTAAAATTTTTTTTAAAGATACAGAACTCACAAAGTGACAGAGAGAAACAAATCTCCCACTGAAGACAGCCAGCAGGCCAACAGGAAAGGTCTATTGCATGGAGCTGGGAGCCCAGTCCTACAGGTGCCCAATGGTTTTAGCCCCAGGGAGGCCCCAACCGGCAGTGACCAGAGCAAACTTCAGGAGAGTACATAACCAGCAGCTGTGGCAGTTTCCAGACTTCTCGACTCATAAATGACAAAGACAAAGTAAAAGGTCAGTGTGAAACTTTGTTGGAACAGTGGGGTACAGAAGAGCATGGTCTGACTGCTGCTGCCAGGGCAAGAAGAGGTTGGAGGCATGTGATTGCAATATGTGGATGCCTCAGGAGCTCCTGGCCTGCATATTGTAGGGGGACCAAGCAACCATTCAGAGGATAATCACTCTTGCTTTAACCTCCTTGGATCTGGATCTCAATCTTAGGTGGTGATCCTGGGGTTTGTGACCAGTGAGCCAGAACTTGTGAGGGATATAGAGAAGGTACCCTCCTAATAGCTCCAGCACATGGAAAAACCTTGACAATTTTGGACAATACCCTCTCCATTCTGGAAACAGAGTTCTACTGTGGTAAAGACCTTAAGGGACAAGTAATTGGCTGGTAATATGAGCAAGCACAGGCAGCACAAACAGACAACAGAATCCTTTCTGGTCAACAAAAAGGATCAAGGCATGGATAGAGAGAGACAGAAAAGTCAGAACTTCTGCAACAAAAGCCTCCAAGAAAAATAAGAACTGATTACAGGCCATGGAGGAACTCAAGAAGGATTTTGAAAATCAAATAAGAGAAGCAGAGGAAAAAGTGGGAAGAGAAATAAGAATTATGCAGGAAAATCATGAAAAGGGAGCCAACAGCCTGCTAAAGGAGAGCTCTAAATATACTGAAGAAAATAACACCTTAAAAAATAGACTAACCCAAATGGCAAAAGACAAACAAAAAGCCAATGAGGAGAAGAATACCTTAAAAAGCCTAATTTGCCAGATGGAAAAGAAATTTTAAAAAATCACTGAAGAGAATAACTCCTTCAAAATTAGATTGAAGCAATTGGAAGTTAATGACTTTATGAGAAATCAAGATAATATAAAACAGATCCAAACAAATGAAAAAAAATAGAAGGCAATGTCAAATATCTCATTGGAAAAAACACTGATCTGGAAAATTGATCCAGGAGAGATAATTTAAAAATTATTGTACTACCTGAAAGCCATATCCAAAAAACAACTAAGACTCCATCTTTCAAGAAATTATCAAGCAAAATTGCCCTGATATTCTAGAATGAGAGGGCAAAATAGAAAACACAATTATTGTAACACAAGACCTAGCAGCTTCTACATTAAGGATCAAAGGGCTTGGAATATGATATTCTGGAGATCAAAGGAGCTAGGAGTAAAATCAAGAATCACCTACCCAGCAAAACTGAGTATAATGCTTCAGGAGTAAATATGGTCATTCAGTCAAAGAGAGGATGTTCAAACATTCTTGATGAAAAACCCACAGTTAAACAGAAAAATTGACTTTCAAATACAAGATGCAAGAGAAGCATAAGAAGGTAAACAGGAAAAAGAAATCATAAGGAACTTATTGAAGTTGAACTATTCTCATTCTTACATGGAAAAATCATAAGGAACTTATTGAAGTTGAACTATTCTCATTCTTACATGGAAAAATGATCATTTTAACTCATAAGATTTTTTCAGTATGAGGATAATTGAAGGGAATATATATGTATACATACATATATATGTATATATGGGAGGGTGTGTGTGTGTGTTTGTGTGTGTGTGTATACACATATACATATATATATGAAGGGATGATATCTAAAAAATAAAATTAAGTAGTGAGAGAGGAACTTATTGGGAGGAGAAAGGAACAGATAGATTAGGGTAAAATATTTCATATGAAAGAGGCAAGAGAAAACTGTTACAATGGAGGGGAAGAGCAGGAAGGTGAAAGGGAATGGGACAACCTTACTCTCATTGAATTTGGCTTAAGGAGGGAATATCGTACACAATCAAATGGGAATCTTACCCTAAAGGAAAATAGGGAGGGTGGTAGGGGATAAGAGGGGGAGTGATAGAAGTGAGCACAGATTGGGAGAGAAAGAATTTAGAAGCAAAAAGATAGAGCCAAAGGAGAAAATTAAAATAAGTTGAGGCAGGACATGAAGGAGGGAAATATAGTTAGTCTTTCACAATATAACAATTATGGAAATGATTTGGGTAACTACACATGTACAACTGATGTGTGTGAGGAGGGAAGAAAGGAAAACATTTGGGACTCAAAATTTAAAAAACAAATGTTAAAAAAAATGTCTTTTCTACGCAACTAGGAAATAAGATATATAGGCACTGGGGTATAGAAATCCATCTTGCCTTATTAGAAAGTTTGAGGGGGGGGTGTGTGATGAGGGAGGATATAATATAAAACAGATTGGGGGAAGGGGTATTAAGTAGGCTTGCTATTTTAGGGCAGGGGTAGGGGAAAGATGAGGAGAAAAAAACTAGCTCAAAAATTTGTCAAAATGAATATTGAAAACCAAAATTAATTAATTAATTAAAAATAAAAATTTGAAAGAAAACAAGAAAACCAACTAAGAGAAGTAGAGGAAAAACTGGGAAAAGAAATGACAATGATTGATGAAATCTTGAAAAAGAAGTCAATAGCCTGACTGAAGAAAATGACACTTTAAAAACAGACTAACTCAAATGGCAAACAAGGTCCAAACAGTTAATGAAAAGAAGAATGCCTTAAAAAGTCTAATAGTCCAGATGGAAAAGAAATTTTAAAAACTCACTGAGGAGAATAATTCCTTCAAAATTAGATTGGAGCAAATTGAAGCTAATGACTTTATGACAAATCAAAATACAATAAAACAAATTCAAACAAATGAAAAAATTGAAGGTAATGTGAAATATCTCAGTGGAAGAAAAGATCAACCTGGGAGTGATATCCAGGACAGATAATTTAAAAATTATTGGATTACCTGAAAGCCATGATTAAAAAAAAAAAAGCTTAGACATCACCTTTCAAGAAAATCTTAAGAAAAATTGCCCTGCTATTTTAGAACCAGAGGGCAAAATAGAAATTCAAGAATTCACCAATTGTCTCTCGAAAGAGATCCCAAAAGGAAAACTCTTAGGAATATTTTAGCCAAATTCCAGAGTTCCGAGGACAAGGAGAAAATATTACAAGCAGCCAGGAAGAAACAAGTTGAGTATTGTGGAAACACAATCAGGATAACACAAGATCTAGCAGCTTGTTCATTAAGGGATCAAAGGAGCTACATTAAAACCAAGAATCACCTTCCCAGCAAAATGGAATATAATGCTTCAGTGGAAAATATGGATATTCAATGAAATAGAGAATTTCTAGCATTCTTGATTTAAAAAAACAGAGCTGAACATAAAATTTGACTTTCAAATACAAGAAACAAGGGAAGCATGACAAGGTAAACAGGAAGGAAAAACCATAAGGAAGTTATTAAAGTTGAACTATTTACATTCTTACATATAAAATCAATCTTTTTAACACATGAGATTCTTCTCACTATGAGGATAGTTGAAGGTATTATATATATATATATATATGTATACACACACATATATATGTATATAAGGTGGTTGCTTGTGTGTATGTACAAATGTGTATGTACATATGTATGGTCACGTATATATAGACAGAGGGCACAGGGTGAGTTAACTGTGAAGGGATGATATCAAAAAAATAAAATTAAGTGATGAGAGAGGAATATATTGAGAGAAGAAGTGGAGGAAAATTGAATAGGGGTAGATTATCTCAAATATAGGAGGCAGGAGAAGGTTGTTACAATGGAGGGGAAGAACAGGAAGTTGAAAGGGAAAGATTCAACCTGACTCACATTGAATTTGCCTTAAGGAGGAAATAATATGCACACTCATTTGGGTATCTTACCCTCCAAGAAAGCAGGTGGGGAGGGGACAAGAGGGGGGATGAAAGAAGGGAGGGTAAATTGGAGGAGAGGTAGTTAGAAGCAAATATTCTTGAAAAGAGACAGGGTCAAAGGAGAAAATAGAACAGATGGAGGGCAGGATAGGAGGAGAGAAATATAATTAATCTTTCACAATATGACTACTGTGGAAATGTTTTGCATTACTACACAACTATCACTTATATTGAATTGCTTGTCTTGTCAGTGGGGGTGGATGAGGAAGGGAGAGGGGAGAGAATCTAGAACTGAAAGTTTTAAAAAAACAATTGTCAAAATTATTTTTTATGTGCAACCAGGAAATAAGACATACAGGCAATGGGCTATAGAAATACATCTTGTCCTCCAAGAAAATAAGAGGGGGGGTTAAGGAGAGATACGAGAGAGGGCAGACTTGAGGAAGAAGTATTCATGCTATCTTGGGGTGGGGGTAGTGGAGAGATGGGAAGAGAATCAATAACTAAAAATCTTTGGAAAATGAATGTTGAAAACTAAAATAAATTGTTAAAAAATGGAATACAAAGGGACCCCTTTAAATTGCGAAATGGTTAAAAAATTTATGCCATGTGACTTTAATTGAATACTTTTTTTCTATAAGAAATGAGCAGCACATGGATTTCATAATAACCTGGAGAGTCTTATATGAATTGATTCTGAGTGAGGTGAGCAGAACTAGGAGATCATTGTACACAATTACAAACACATTGTATCTGTGATGACTGACTTTGATAGACTAGGCTCTTCACAGCAATACAAGATTATAAGACAACTCCAAAAGTACTCATCATGGAACATACTATCCACATCCAATGAAAGAATTACAGAGTCTGAGTGCAGATTGAAGCAAAATACTTGCTCTCTTTTTTTATTTGGCTTTTGTTTTTTTGTTTCTCCTTCCTCATTGTTCATTCCATTGGTTATAAATTTCTTTACAAATTGATTAATGTTTAATATGAAGCCATATGTAGAACATATATTGGATTGCATGCCACCATGGCAGGAGAGGGGAGAGGGGAGAAAATTTTGAATTTAAAAAGTTATGTAACTGAATGTTGTAAACTAAAAGTAAATAAATTTTTAAAATAATAATTAAAAAAAAACTTTGAGTTCCAAATTCTCTCTCCCTTCCTCCATCCCACCTAACCTCATTGAAAAGGAAAGCTATTCATTCTAGGTTATACATATGTAGTCATGAAAAATACTTCTTGCCTGTGTTTCCACAGTACTTGAATTGTTTCTGACTGCTTGCAATATTTTCTCCTTCACCTGGGAACTCAGGAATTTGGCTATAATATTCGTGGGAGTTTTATTTTGGAGATCTCTTTCAGGAGCTGATTGGTGAATTCTTTCAATTTCTATTTTACCTTCTGGTTCTAGAATATCAGGACAGTTTTCCTTGATGATTTCTTGAAAGATGATGTCTAGGATATATACATGCATACATACATATACATACATGTGTGTATGTATATATATATATATGCATATATGTGTGTGTATATATATAAAATACACACATATCATCATATCATGACCTTCAGGTATCCAGTAATCCAGTAATTTTTAAATTGTCTCTCCTGGATCTAATTCCCAGGTCAATTGTTTGTTCTTTTTTTTTCAATGAGCTATTTCACATCATCTTTTTTTCATTCTTTTGATTTTGTTTTGATTTTAATTTGTTTTGATTTTTCGTAAAGCCATTAGCTTCCATTTGCTCCATTCTAATTTTTAAGGGATTATTATCTTCAGTGAACTTTTGGGACTTTTTTCCTTTGGCTAATTCTCCTTTTCAAGGCAGTCTTCTCCTCACTGGATTGTTAGATGTCTTTTGCCATTTGGTCTTTTCTATTTTTTAAAGTATTATTTTCTTCTGTATTTTTCAAGGTCTCCTTTAGTAAGCTGTTGACTCATTTTTAATGATTTTCTTGCATCACTCTCATTTCTCTTCCAAATTTTTCTTCTACTTCTCTCACTTGATTTCCAAAATACTATTTGAGCTCTTCCATGTCTTGAGATCAATTCATTTTTTTTTCTCAGAGGCATTGGATGTTAAAGTGGTGATTTTGCTTTCTTCTTCTGAGTGTATGTTTTAATCTTCCTTTTCAGCAAAGTAATATTTTGTAACCTTAGGTTTTTTTCCCCATTGTTTCCTCATTTTCCCAGTCTCTTACTTGATTTTTTAACTCTGTTAAAGTAGGACTCTGCTTCCAGTGTGGAGGGTGTACTGTCCCAAGATTCAGGGGTTTTGGGTGGCTATTTTCAGAGATACTTCTGTACTTGTAAATTTTCAATTCTTCTTAGGTGGTATGATCTAAGGAGAAGTAGTTACTCCTCTCTTGGCTGTAGTCTGTGACTGACCACAAGTACTTTTTTCTTCCATGGAACTACGAGGAGGTTTCCCTCTCCACTGCTGCCAGAAGCTCTGCTATTCTAATGCTTCTCCTTGCCCTAGGACTGCCACCCAGGATTTCAACCCAAATTCAATCATGGGCAAAGCAATAGAGTTCTGATTCAGTGCCAGAAAAAACACCCCTCTAATCTCCTTCTGAACAGTTGTTAAATCTTACTGTCTTTTGGCTGGAGCTCTGGAAAAATCTATTGCCACTGCAACCACTGATGCCATCATCACTTCAATCCTTGATGATCCTTTTGTGGGTTGAAAAATCTATAAATCACCACATCTGCCAGTGACTCTATCCCCTAAGCCTTCCTTGGGTTTTCTGTGGCCCAATGTGTATTTGTGTGGCCTGTGCTTGACTGTGCTACTCCCTCAGCCTGGAGCAACAAATTTTCCTGTTGACCTTCCAAGTTGTCTTGGGCTACAGATTTGTTTCACTCTCTATTTCTATTGGTTCTGGTGCTCTAAAATTTGTTTAGAATCACCTCTATGGGTATTTGGAGGGACTTGAGAGAGAGAGCTCTGCCATCTTCCTTACTTTTCTATCCTGAGCAAAATTCTTGAACTGAGATGAGGGATAACTAACCAAACTTGGAGTTACTGAAAATAAGCCAACTGTGAGCTGCTATGCAAGGATGGGTAGGGTACAGGTAAATTAAGACTTGGTAACTTTAGAGCTTAGAATTTGTTTCACCAATAATTCTCTTTGGACCAAGAGAATTGTCAAATTTAGGAGAGAATAATTTGAGGCTGACTTCCTCAATGGTCATGTCATTTAGTGAGTAGATAATGTCGTCAGCAGGCTGAGCTAGGGCTTTCAGGGAACATAGACAAGATTTGGTAGCACACTCTGGTACACTCAGCCTACCTGTATATATGCCTATGAGGCTGAGTAAGGATTAACTAAACTGGAATAAATAAAATGTCAGAAACAAAGTCAAGCTCTGTGAGCCAAGAAAGGTTGCAACAACTGTTTTCCTCTCAAAAGTAGGCTAGAATATCCACCTGTATTTTCAATCTACCCTTCCTGAGCCAGTAGGGAAAGTGTGAGAAGGACTAGAAACTGGCATTTGGTACAAGTGCATGAGAGTGGCCAGAGCCAGATGATAAGGTAGTTGCTGCCCAGTGGCCCTCATATTGAGGTTGCATGCTGGCCTACAACATGCTTGGTCCAGGTTTCACCTATACCAATCATGCCAACCAATGGCAAATAGATCAAGTTTAAATGAGTCACAGCTGTGTTGGCATTTGTGTTAATTTTCATCCTCTTCTGATGCTAAGTGGTGATTTTGTTTTGATTTTTCAGAGGAGAAAGTAAGCAGTAAAATTTTAAAATATCTCAATGGAACTGAATTTCCCAAGCCAAATCTGAAGGACAAGATTCCTTACCAGCCTTGAGACCTTCAGAGAATTGCTTGATCATTAGGTTACATTGATTCCTCTTCTTTTGCAATGATAAGATTGAATTTTGATCAGAACATAAAAAAATATTTATTTAGCTATGTTATTTATTAATTTATCATTAACTCAGAATCCAGGAATAAGTGCCAGGGAAAATATTAAAATGCCTCAGATTGCAGGAAGAAATGAAAAATAGATACTTCAAGCATACAGCAGAATGGATGTTCATCTAGGCCACATTTTGGGGGACAAAAATCCTGAAAGTCTTGTCATGTAAAGTGTCTAAATGGAAAATCAAATCAAAATCATTTAAGACACATTCAGTTGAGGTGAAATAGTGACCTTGAGATCTCCAGATGCAAGGTATATATCATGAGGCCACTACTGGGGGTTGGGGTAGAAGGTAAGGACTGGTTTAGGAAGACTCTCAGCTAAGGTAAATCTATGTTTGGCTTTGAAAGATACAGAAGTAAATATTATGTACTACATGCTAAGCTCAATCATTTATAAGCTGCTGAGATTTAGTGCTACCAAAGCATTCAAAATGTCAGAAAATTGAATATTACACGTTGAGCCCTAGTATCCATCCCTTAGTTACATCTCTAGCCATGCCCTAGAACCATGGGAACGAAGCCTATATTATAGTTTCAACAGCTATATGATTTCCAAGTGTTTTTATACCAGCAGCTTCTATTATCTTGGGAATGCTTTTCTACAACTTTCCTTCAGACAAATAATATTTGTTTTCCTCTTCCTACTGATATATGAGAGTTGAAACTGTGAAAATTATATAGTATTGCTGCCAGTGTTTCCTTTGAAACAAAAGTAGGAGGGTTGATATGCACATGCTTTGTACACAAGGACTATTGACATATATACACAGGAGAGGATCTGAAAGGATCTGTTATATCAAAAGCAATGGCTTGACTTTATCACATTTTGTTACAAGCCATTATAAGTCTTAAAGGTCGGATGGCATAGTGGATAAAATGTGGGCCTTGGAGTAAAGAAGTACTCAATTCAAATTCTACTTCTGATACCTACCCAATTCTGTGACAATGGTCAAGTCATTTAACTCATATGTGCTTCAGGCATCTACCTAGAATTTATGTACAAAGTTAAATCCTGATTACAACCTAAATTGCCAGAAGAGTTTCCTATATAGAGTTTACAAGTTAATTTAATTATTGATCCTCTGAGTATTTAAATCAACCCAAATCTGACGTTATTCATTCTTACTCTGCTGATGCCTTCAGGAAAGAGATGAAGAAAAATTATCATATGTGAGGTAGATATACATTACCCATTGATAGTATCATCAATTGATCCACAGCCTCCCAGCTGGAGAATATAGACTCCTAAAGAGTCTGAATTTCTATCTCCTATTGCTTTACTGAAAATATTGAACCTCCTGAAATTGTGTATCCTTTTTTTAAAAAAACATTAAGTGGGTCTATTGAATATCTAACACTTTAGGTGGGGCAGTGAGACAAAAATCATCAATCAATTAATCAACAGCAATCCTCCTCACTCTGAATGCATGTGCAGTCTGTTCTCTGGCAATCAGCCTAATGCCATGTCATGTAGAAATGAATTATAAGTCAATCACAATTCTCAAGTTCTGCTGAGGAAGTGAACGCATGGTCTCCCCCCTTTCCTCCTCCCCCCCACATAAGATTTCTTTTCCCACAGGGACGATTTAAAAGCAACCTAGAGGAAGCCCTATCACTAAACTTCTCCATAAGAGCAACTTATTGACAATAGGGTAATTGCCCCATGCTTTGTGATTGTACACTACACCTGTGGCTGACTATCTCTTGTCCACAGCTGCTAATACATCTGCTCATGTATTGCTGGTATTCATTTCTCCTTTAAAAAATAGGAAATTATAAGCAAAGTTTCTATTGAAATTTCCGTTTTGGATGGACATAAATTTTTGGGTCACTGCCCTTTTCTCTTCTTTTGAATTATGGACAGATGTTCTTTAATAGAAATGTCAGTGCACAAGTGTCAGTTATAAGCGGAAAAGTAACTATACATTTCACTAGTAAGGTCAGTTTTAGGTAAAATTTTGAAAGAGCATTTTTTGAAACCTTTCCAACTTCCTTTCTTATCTCCTATTTTACTGCTAATATTCCTCTTCCCTGTAACATAGGAACTTAATGTGCTTATGTAATTGTCCACCTATTCAAAGCTACCATTGAGGCATCCCATCAAAATTGTTTATCCAGGTTCCAAAATTGTTTCAACCTCTATTCTACCCCTATAAACATTTCATAGCTCTCAATGATAATGTTTTTAGTAAGTTATTAGAAGGAAAAAGAACCAGTTAGAACCATTCATACTAAGATGTTACTGTCTATGATTATTAGCCGGAATATTCCTAAGTGTGTTTATGGTATGAAGGAAGTTACTTATTGACTAAAAATAATATTGTATTTATAGAGTTCAGAGAATGTTACCAAGTTAAGAATTTCGAGTGACGGAAGGGGCTTCCAGTAGGCAACGGAGGCACTTTGGTGTGGCTTAAAGTACACTATATCAATGACTATGGACATCTTCTCTAGAGGACCAGCTTTTTTTCTTATCTCCCAATGAATGTTTAAATAGTAGAGTTAGTTCTGACCTTAAACTTTAGCCAAAAAGATGAAAAATAGCAAAAATGCAAATATCATTACAGTACATGATAATCCACTGTGATTGCTGATAAAGCTTGACATGGATTCAAAAGATTGATACTGAAGTTCTGTATGACTAACTGTATGACCTTGAATGAGTCATTTAATCTCAATAAGTCTCAGTTATTATAAAGATGAAACTTACTTCAGATTTCTGATTTTTTAAATTGGTGCAGATGGAAAAAGTACAAAGATAAGTGCTTATCACACTATTATTCTTTAATATTTGAACTATGAACTATTGTACAGGTAGATAAAATAACTACTTTTTATAATTTGAAGAAAGTATTAGAATGTCATTTATTAGTATTCATCATTATAATTGCTGCTTCTACTACGGTGAGACTATCTTACAATGTTTCTAGTTCAATGTGAAAATTTCAGTAAACAATCAAATGATAGACAATTCGTGTCACCATAAAAATCATTTTGCCTAACAATGTAAAGAGTAACACAAATTTACTAAAATAGCTATATAACAATTGGAAATCCTATCAGACAAGTTGATTGATGAACTCAGAAAAACACATAAGTAGAACAAAATTGTTGTTATGCAGACTACTTACATTTTGTCAGTACTATCCTTTTTGGAACCAATATTTTAATTCTATATGTTCAGCCAGTTCACCAGAAAAATCATCCATATAAACCCCAGTGTCTTTCAAACATCATCAACAACACACACACACACACACACACACACACACACACACACACAAACACACACACACACAAAGATGTGTGTACGTATATGTGTATAAATGTGTATATATATATATATATATGTGTGTGTGTACGTGTGTGTGTATACACATACATGCATATGTATACATATGGATATGGATATGGATATGTACATACAAAATCTTGATAGATCTCAGAATTCCTCCAGGACAATGGTGAACAGACCAACTTTCCCTAAGGTTGGCCTCTTTCCCATGTCTTTCCCCTTTATAAAGATAAAGCCTGGATGGTCAGGTAATAAGATGAACTGCCATCAGAAGTGAATAGGCAAATGTATTATTTAAGTAGCTCTCAGGAAAAATAAAAAAATATTTCCACAACAAATTTTTAAATTTAATCTTCATCATTAGCATTTCTCATCACTTTCTTAAATCTAGAAAATAGATTTTAAAAAATAATCAATCCCTTGTCATTTTTTCCTGGTTTCTCAGTTGTAAATACTTTTTTTTAAATTTAAATTATTTTTTTAAATTTATTTTATTAAATTTTTTTTGAGTTACATATTTTCTCCCCGTCTTTCCCCCACCCACCACCCCAAAACAGCCATCCCAGTGTTTCCCCCCTCCCCCAGTCTATCCTCTCCTATGTCACTTTTTGGTAGGGCAGAATGGGTCTCCCAACTGCAGTGCCTGTGTATCTCAAGTTCCAGTTGGATGTAGCCAATAATAATAATAATAATTGCATATATATGTGTGTATATATATATACATACATACATATATACATATATATATATATGTATATATATATATATATATA
>CM053582.1:278597479-278615332 GCA_028627135.1 Pseudochirops cupreus | reverse complement strand
CACTTTTTGCATCACTTCTCCAGGTCGAAAGTATTTGAAATGATTCAACTTAAAACAAACTCCACACAATGTATGCTTTTCATTTAGTGCTATCCAATCTTTAGTGACAATGTTAAATAAGACCAGTCTTAACTTCAGTGCCATAAGGTCCCATGAGAAATGTCCCTTCAAATCATTTCCATACTATATATCACTCTCCTTTGTTTGATGCTCTTCTGCCAATTTTTAATTTGTTTGAGAATGCTTATACAGCCAAATTTGAATTAATTTAGGAGTAATCATGTCTGAAGAGCTATATCATAGTTCACAAATACATAGGGGAAATTGTAAGTAATCAGTTAAACAGATATGCTTGTTCATCAGGAATTTGCTAACATGTTTTATCCTAATGAGAATTTGTAAGAACGTATTGTAAAACTCTATAAAATAAATAAGTACAGCATAACTTGAGAAATATGAGGCATTCCAGCTTATGAAGAAAAAGAGAGATGATAGTAAAAAGCAAGAAGAAAAAAAAAGAAATGCAGAAAATGAATTATTAAAAGCAGTTATCAAAGCTAAAAGGGATTTTAGACAATTTGGAATTTGTGGAAAATGTGCACAATGAATTGTTTGATAAAAATAAGATGGAGCTTTTGGAAAATCTGAGAAAATGGTAGTTCATAGTGTTGGGTACTGTAATGAACATTAGATAAGAAGTAAGGAGATGTAATCTCTAGTGCCAACTTTTATAAATATCCAGAAAGTCACTTATCCTCTTTGGGTCTCAGTCTCCTCTTCTGTAAAATAAAACAAAAATTGAAACTGAAAATGTTAGGGCCCCTATTACTACAAACTTCTATGAAACAAGCTATGATGAAGTTGAATCTTTCTTCCATTAAATTACTCCACAGTTCCCAATTCATATGCCATTATAAAGACTGGCTGAAAGAACCAGGTGAGAAGGACAAAAGAAATATTTAGAAGGTAGAGATTCCACAGTGACTTTTGTCTTCTCAGAAGAAGGTATGGGAGAGGGATTAAAACTAACAAAAAGAGAAATGATAGAAAAAATTTCTCCCCCCATGTCCTTCTATTCCATCACTATACATCAAACATTTCTGTTGTTGTCCAGTATGTATGTGTATGTATGTATATCTATATGTGTATTATATATATAGATGTAAAAGTGTGAAATCAAGATACTATTAAACAGATCCAAATGATTGAAACAATAGAAGGCAATGTGAAATATCTTATTGAAAAAAACACTGACCTGGAAAATAGATCCAGGAGATACAATTTAAAAATTACTGGACTACCTGATAGCCATGATCAAAAAAAGAACCTAGAAATCATCCTTCAAGAAATTCTCATGGAAAATTGCCCTGATATTTTAGAACCATAGGGAAAAACAGAACTTGAAATAATTCACCCATCACATCTTGAAAAAGATCCCAAAAAGAAAACTCCTAGGAATATCATAGCCAGGTTCTAGAGTTCCCAGATCAAGGAGAAAATATTACAAGCTACCAAGAACAAACAATTTTAATACTGTGGAAATACAATCAAGATATCCCAAGATCTAGCAGCTTCTACATTAAGGGACCAAAGGGCCTGGAATATGATATTATGGAGATCAAGGGAGGTAGTATTAAAACCAAGAATCACCTACCCAGCAAAACTGAGTATAATGTTTCAGGGGAAAATGTGATCATTCAATGAGGTGGAGGACTTTCAAGCATTTTTCCTGGAAAAAAACAGAACTGAATAGAAAATTTGACATGCAAATACAAGAAGCATGAGAACAAAAGAAATCATAAGGAACTTATCAAAGTTGAACTATTTACAGCCAAACATGGAAAAATGATAATTGCAACTTATGAAACTTTTCTCAGTATGAGGATAGTTGAAAGGAATATAAATGTGTGTATACATACATATATGTCTGCATAGGAGGGTATATATGCATATAAATACATATGTGAGCATGTGTATACATGTGTACATAGACAGAGGGCAAAGGATCATTTGAATAGGAAGGGATGATATTTTAAATGGTTAAATTGAGAGGTGAAAGAGGAATAGAATGAGAGGAGACAGAGAGAGACAGGGTTAATCATCTCATATACAAGAGGCAAGGGATAACTGGTACAATGGAGGGAAAGCACAGTAAGGCAAAAGGGAATGGGTAAACCTTACTCTCATTGAATTTGGCTTAGGGAAGGAATGACATACACTCTAAATTGGGTATCTTGCCCTACAGGAGAGTAGGGGGGATGGGGATGAAAAGTGGGACGATGGAAGGGAGGGTGGGGGGGGAGGGTTGTTAGAAGCACACCCTTCTGTAAAAGGACAGGGACAAAGTAGACAATGGAACAAAGGGGTTGTGGGATAGGAAGGAGGGAAACATAGTCAGTCTTTCACAGTATGTTCATTGTGGAGATGTTCTGAGTAACTACACATGTATTGAATTGCTTCTCTTTCCAGTGAGGGTGGATGATGAGGGAGGAAGGGAAAGAATCTAGAATTTAAAGTTCTAAAATCAAATATTAAATACATATGTATATATTATTACTATTATTATTATTTTTTTATTTACATGCAACTGGATAATAAGATATACAGGCACTGGGGTAGGGAGATCCATGTGGCCCTACCAGAAAGTCAGAGGGGTGATGGGGGAGAATATAGGAGAGAGTAGACTGGGGTAGAGGATATACAGCGGGATTGCTCTTTTGGGATGGGATGTTGGGGAAAGATGGGGAGAAAATTTGTAACTCTAAATCTCGTGGAAATGAACGATATAAACTAAAAATAAGCAAAAGTTAATTAAACAAAAAAGAAATGACTTGACAGAGAAGATGATACATGAACAAATTTCCTTTCCTTTTGCTTCTTTCTTTCCTTCACCTTACCTAGCTAATTGCCACTTATCATCTATTATGATTCTACAACACATTTCACATTTGTCTCCTACACTCTACCTACCTAGTATCTACTATAGTTAGACCTATCATAGCAGAGTGGAGTTAGGACCTAATACTGGCAGTGCAATAGTGCTTACATCTATTTCAGTATAGTGCTATTTGTTGTGTTTCTACCAGCACCAACTATTACACCCCAGCATAAGGAGTAGTAGTTTATCCTTCTAGAGCAATTAGCAGGCAGAGCCAGAAGTCCTAGTGGTAGTGGCCAGTGTAATAGGCATAGGAGAGGGCCCAAGAAAGGGCAGGCATGTGATACAAGAGGCACAAATGTGATTTTCAGCCATAGGCCTCCTTGCTCATTAGTGCCTCTTAGAATCCCTAGTGTCCTTCAAAGCTCAGGTACTCTTCTATCTGATCATTCTCCTGATCTCCAAGTCCTCCTTCATCTATAAAGGCTTCCCTCTCATGCTAATTATCTAATATTTATTTTACGTAAATTATAATAAAAATATGCTGTCTTCTTCAGACAGAATGTAAGCTTCTTGAGGTTACAGCTATTTCATTTTTGCCTTTCCAACATAATACCAAAAGAGCCAGAGCCAGAAACGAAGCCATAAAAACCTATTACCATTAACACATCCTGGTTGTATAACCCTGAACAAGTCATTAAATGTCTCAGAGCTCTAGTCAAAACTATAACACAGTAAGCCATAGAGAATGTGTCAAGCTACATTAGTAAAGACTTTGGAGAGTAAGCATTTGGATAAATTCCCTTGCATACTAATAGACAGATCCAGGAGTAAATGTTTAATAACTACCTTTCAAAAAACTACATAAGACACATTTTAAGGTTCATCTGCATTGTTAACAATTTCCTTTACTTTCTTAAATCTATACAATCAGCAAAACAACACAGCTAATCCTGATTTTCAATGTTTGGTAATTTCTAAGGTGTAAATGCTCAAGTAGAACACTTAACATTTGGTCCTTGTGAGTCTATATGGGCAGTTTCTAGCACATCCCAGGAAAATCCCATTTAGAACCTTTTCTTCTCCTTTATTGAATGAAGGACAGTTCAGAGATTTCATGAGTTGAAAGAACTTCAGTTCTCAGCCAGTTCCCCTTTGAGGACTCTTTAATGAGAAAATAAGCTTCAAGGTTCTCCAAGTGAGAGTCTTCATTGAATAAATAGTGTCAAGTTAGCTTCTTTCTTTGAGAGAGAGAGGCTTACCTCACTTGAGGTTGCTGAAGGAAAAGACTGAGGGAAACATGAGAGGAGCAGAGTATCTCCATCATGTTCCTATTCCCAGGTTGGTAAAGTAGAGACTTTGGGAAATTTTCTTTTGGGTGAAATCTAGGACCCTAGTCTTTTGTTAGGCTGAGTCATCTCTCCCAATTGGGGAGCACTTTCACTCTCTGTTATCTGGTATATGTTCTTCTACATATTCTTTATCTGATATTTGATTTGCTACCATTGTATAAAAGTACTTCTTTGGAAATTGCAATATGTGTTCATTGTAAAACTGGCATTAAGTGGTAAAGGGATCAAGCCTTGGATATAGAACTTTGGATCTGTCTGCCCATCCCCCCAACAAAGAAATAGAAAACAATATAAAACAGAATCAAATTCCATAGACAAACAATATTTAAGAGAACAGATAGATCTATTTCTAGACTTAGCCTTTCTTTCTAAGAAGAGCAGAGTGGTATTGTCTTGCTCTGACCATTTGCTTCTGCTCCAGGTAGGAATGAAAGTTTCCCTTAGAGAAGGATTGAGGGAAAGGAAGCTAGAAATTTCCCTTTCATCTTTCTTCAAGCTACACACTTGTAATAGTAATTAATTTAAATTTGAAGACCCCTATTTGTTCTGGCAAGTAAACAGGTACTTAGTCCTTTCTAACTAATCAAACCTCTGTGAAAGAAACAGAAGGTGTGAACTCCTGTCTCCTGCAACAATCTTCTCCCCAAACAGTTAGAACCCTCTCTTTTGGGATCTACCAGTTTTATCCTTACATTTAACTTTCCATGTGACCCATAACTTTTTATGGAACTACCATTGGAATGGTAGTCAATAGATGTAGTGAATACATTTTCACTTCCTGCTTTTCTTTTTCAATAATTTCATTCCCATTGTCCTCTTTTCCCTTTGTTCCTTGTCATATTTTTTCACATGTCCCCAAAGCTTAAACATAACTAAGGTGAGGAAAGCAGCAAAATGGGAAATGTGAAATATTAATCTTCTTAAAATCTGTTTTGATGATGTTTCTATCCCTCAGAGAAAAACAAACAAGCTTGACTGATATGGCTAAACAAGGATGGGAATCCAGGCCTTTTAACTTCTTGTCAAGTACTCTTTCTAATCTGTTTTTGTTGTAGAACATCTTGTACTTCTTTTTTTAACATTTCAGTGAGGTTGTGCCTCTTTTCCTAAATGAGATGACTTGATTATAGGTTCGTTGAAGTTTAGAAATCATTTCTTATAATTTGATATATTATCAACAGCCTCTACCACAGTGAAAACAAGGGGGTTCTCAATAAATATTTGTGGTTTTATGAATTTAAATTGAATGGGGAGGATCACTAAAAATTAGATTGTTTATCTGAGAGACAGAGGAAGGAAAAGAGAGAGCAAACAGAGAACACAAGAGGAGAGAAAAAGACAGTAAGAGGAGAAAGACTCAGAGAGAAGAGGAGAGAATAGTGAGAGAGGGGAGAGAGGATGAAGAGAGAGGAGAAAGAGAAGAGAGGAAAAACAGACAGAGACCAAAGGAGAGAAAAGAGAGAGAAGGGGGAGAGAGGGAGAAGGACATTAACAGATAGACAGAAAAAGAGAAAAGCTATTAGAGGAAGAATAACTCATAGGACTGATACATAAAAAGAATCATGGAAATTCTCTATTCCAAATCATTTTACACATAGGAAACTGAGGTGCAAGTAGATGAAGTGGTTTAACTAGGTTGACCCAGACAGTAATTAGCAAGTCTGGATTGAAAATTATGAATTCTAACTACAGATTCAGTGTGCATTCCATAATACCACAGGATGACTTTTCTTTTTCTTTTTTTATCTCAAACTATAGATTTATTTTACAGCAGAGTAAATTAAAATATTGTCATTTCCCTTCAATTTAAAGAAGAAACATATTTCATTTCACCTAAAGAGCTCATAGGACAATAAAATTATCTTTAATAGATTAAAAATGTGCCTTATATAAAGGCAGAACTCATTAAATTATCTCAGATTTGGAATTTTCATAAAATACAGGCTACAGCTACAAAACAGAAAATAAATGGGTTGATCAATTCCATATTATTGTTATTGTGGGCTTCTTTATACAAAAAAAATGAAAAATAAAAAAGGTATCATATCACAAAACATTATTTCATATATTCTTCTTTCTTCCTTCAATATTATTGAAGACTGACTTCTACCTAATTAAATAGGATATATGCTCTGAATAGCTGACAAACTCCATAGTATGGAATTGCTTTTTAGCCCCTTATCTTTATCCCATCCTGTTTATGCACCTTTCTCAGCCTGTGGCACTTTATGCTTATTTAGTTCCCTTAAATGGCCCCTAATCACCAAATGGTTTGACATCTTTGCTGTAAAGTGAGAGGGAAGCTAGTATCTTTAATGAATTTGTGCTAGAAAATGGCACTCCACAAGGGAATGTTATAAACCTATTATTATTCAATATCATGATTGATCAACCTGTAAATAGACTTCTAAATCTTTCCAAAATAATGATGGAATTATTTATGCATATTTTAGTCATCAGAAGGAATTATCATAACTAAGTCTTAGACATAGGACCATTTCAGCTTAAAAGTAACATGAAGAGAGATTGCTCTGCTGGAAATAAACCAAGCCCAACTCAAGATTGAAATTAAAATATTTCCTCCAAATAAATCAATGTCAATTTTCTTTACAAGCAGAAAAATGTACAGTATATAATGGCTTTCTTGATTCTCCCCTTTTAGCATGGAAACTAAACTACAGTAAAGCTGCCAAAGGCAGAAAGTTGCCAAGGGAGCTGCCATCCACCCCTCCACTTTCCCTCAAGACAATTCCTGACTTCAGAAAGAGATTAAAGCAGCCACTACCTAAGGATGCCAGACTGAGAACATTGTCAGGTCAAACAGTCTCCATTACCTCTGCTCACAAAACTCTTTTTTGTGAACAGAGAAACATAAACAATTTTAAATACTTTTTGTTTGGCAATGTGTAAAAAAAAAAATCTCAAAATGGATTCTATTTTCATTTGGTATAGTTTTAGTGTCTTCATACATGGTACCATCAAGAATATGCCCTGTCATCTCAAACCTGAATAAAGAAATTCTCTAGTTTCTTCTTCATCCAAAACCCAGGAAAATCTCTTAAAGAATGCATCCATAATAGAAAGACTTCCTGTCCATGCCCAAAGAATTTTTTTTTTCAGCAGGTGACAGAAGAAAGAAAGAAACCTTATCACAGTTATCATTCCAATGCTTCTAGGATCACAATGTTTTCTGTTTTTTTTTTGTCTTTATAACTACCCAAATATCCAATTAGATTATCCTGCCCCCTTTCCTATGTCCTTGCTTTGAAGAAAAAGCATTGAAGTTCTATCTTTTGATCTGTTTTAAACTCAATCCTTACAAATTTTTCAGGTTGGTATCAAAACATTTTGTTTTATGTAAAGACAGAAAAAACATAATTTTGAACAGTGCTAAAACCAATGATTTTAAATTCATTGAATTTTTTAAAAATTTCTGACATTTACCCAAAAGAGGTATTGTGATGTATGGATGGAGATCCAGCTTCAAAGGTTATATGATTTAAACTTAAATCTTACCTCTGACACTTACTTGCTTTGTAATTTCACACAAGGTACTTCAACTCTCAGGACACAAGGCAATTCTGTAAGACATCAGTTCCAGAAGAAAGGTTGGACTGTACAAGTAGAGAGAGTTCCATCACCTAAGAATTCCCTATACCAAGTAAATCTCAGGTTCTCCAGTAATTATCCTATGACTTTCATATGTGAATCTTAGTTTCACTTCACATTTTAATCTGATGACATTCCTGTGAGCAATTGGACTTCAGGCTAATTTATGTAAATTAGATAACTTCATTACTGGTGGTCATATAACACTTTTTATACATTATGTCTCCTGATTCTCAACACAACTTTATTAGGTTGGTACTACAGATATTTTTATCATTCCTGTTTTATAGATGAACAAACCACAGTTTTGAGAAGTTGAGTGTCTTGTTCATAGTCACAGAACTAGTAAATATTATAGAGAGAATCTGAATCCATATTCTTTTTGATTTGAATTCAGTAGTCAATAAACATTATAGTAAGCTTCTACTATGTATCAATGTTGATACTTAATGTCTATATTTTTGAGGTGTTTGATCTATAGCACTGAATTTAGAACAACATATATTAGCCACAAGTCATGCAATGAGTTGTTATGAGATGCTAATGAAAAATCATAGTGGTGTTGACTTGCTTGAACGGTGACCTATAATCTTTCATCCTGTCCTACTTGACATCAGTTGTTAACATTTAAAAAACCTTTGGTCAACTTTTATGTTTCAAACCTTGGCTGATATTTTTTTTTCTAACCTTTATAAAGCTAACTATTCTATACAGCTGAGATTGAACCCTGGTCTATGTCTTCATTTGTATCATTTTCTAACATTGCCATTGAAGTTATGTAAGCCTTGGTCCAATGCAACTCTGTATTCACAGACCCATTCAGGCAATGGGGATTTTTCAGTTATCGATATTCTTTATGACTTGGTTTTATGACACTCAGATGATAGAATTTGACATTTTAGGAAGACTCCTGAAAGCAAGCCTGGTATGTTGTTGTTTGAGAATGTAGAACCTTTATTCACCACATAAATGTATAGTAAAGGAATATAAATCAATTATAGCCCATCTTCCTAGAAAGCACATTTTCATTACCCTTCCTCCCTCCCCCTGAGTATTTTGGGTCTATAACTTCTATAAAGGCCAATGACAGCCAAGTCATTAGTTAACTCTGTAACTTGAGTGGAAGACTGGAAACTTTAGTGAAGGCACTGTCAATATATCTTAATAGAATACGTTTTCTTCACATTCTATGAACTTTCTTTTAGGCAGATATGTCTCCTCTTCCCTCATCTGCTTGCTTCCAGAACACCCTAATATAAGGTTATTTCTGGATACCCATTTTTCTCTCTCCTTTTCTCTTATAGCTCATGCCACTTTTCCACCTGTTTCTGTTTGGCAAAATATTTATACTCATAGCAAATAATAGCTTTTGCTTTGACCCCAGAATCTCACAGGAAATATAATCTTCTACAAATGCCATATTCTATACCTACTATCTTCCTTTCCTGTGCTCAAAGAGATAGGAAGAATGAAGATGCGTTTCTTTTTTTTTTTTTAGTTTCATAATATATCTATTACAGTAGTGAGGCATTTCTATATGGCAGGTAAATGAAACAGATAATTTGAAAGAAAAAGTCTACTTTCCATACTGATTCTGTATAGTGTGAAAGATAAGGGGTATTTTTAGTGCTATATTATTCATTTATGTGACAAAAATGTTTGCATGTGTTCTTATGTTATTGAAAAGATTGATTTTAACCACACCTAAAGAAGTAGCTGCATCACACAGCAAAATTTGGGTGGTCTTTGTGTTACAAGATCATGAATCACAGAAAGGATATGTAGATTAAGGAACAGCCATAATAATAATTTTTTTTTGTATTATGACATAGAGCTTATTCATCATATATATACATATATGTGTGTGTGTTTGTATCTACACATATGCATATGTATATATTCAAATCTTTGTACATACCTAAAAATTTATTAATTAAAATGTGGGAAGAGATTTGAGTGCAAAGTTCTGAGCACTATTAAAATAAAAGACATTATCTGAAAACCTTGTATGAAATTCCAATAATCCCTGCAAATTGGCTTTATTTACCTTTGGTGAAAATAAAAGTCACTGAAATGGTGCCTTGGAATTTCTAATTAAAGGTCACCTAATCCAGCCCACACCTGACCAATAATACTTTCTATAATTTCCCCAAAAGGTAGCAATTCAGATTTAACTTAAAGATCTACAATCAATCAATTAATCTACCAACCTATAGGAAATGTCTGCTATATGACAGGAACTGTGATAGGCACTAGAGATACAAATATAAAAAAATGAAATAATCCATGTCCTAAAGTAATTTACATTATATTGAGATTTAATTTGGAGTGGAGTCTACAAACCTATCATTCTTTTCCATGTTTGGTTTTGTTTCTTCTTTCCCATTGTTCACTCCATTGGTTACAACCCTTTTATACAACCAGACTAATGTCCAATGTGAAAGTATTTGCAAATCCTGTACTTGATTGCATGCCATCATGGGTGGGCAGGAGGAAAGGGAGAGGAGAAAATTTGAAACTCAGATGATTGTGGAACTGAATCTTGTAAACTAAAAGTAAATAAACAAATCAATTAAATAAAAAAAGAAGAAGAAATCCATTTTTTAATGTGACAGAAGATACTTGCAGCCATTTATCATGCTCTCTTTAAATTTATTTTTTACCCCATGACAAAAAGATGGCCAATTCTCCCAACATAGTCTCCTTTGACATGAACTTTAGGTTTTTCACCATGGTGATTGCCTTAGTATGGAAATTTTCTAGTTTATCAATGTCCTTCCTAAAATTTGATTCCATGAATTGAATATAATATTCAAAATGTGGTCTCATCATGGCAGAGGACAGTGTTCATATCTTGACACAATAGACTACTTATTTTTGAACTTTGTTTTTAAATTTATTTTGTAAATATTTATGTTAAATATTTTTTAAAGATTAGAATTCCAAATTCTCTCGCTCCTCCTCACCCCTCTCTTACCTACTGAGAAGTCATGCACTGTGATATGAGTTATATATGTGATATTGTGCAAAATATATTTCCATGTTAGACATGTCATAGAAGTCAAGAAAAATCTAGGAAGTAAAAAATAAATACATATTCCAATTTGCACTTAGACTTCTTCAGTTCCCTTTCTGAAGGTAGATAGAATTTTTTTTATCATGAGTCCTTTATCCAAGACAATCAACCCTCTAGCCCATCTTCCCTTCCCATATAAAAGGTCTTCCTTTTGCACCTCTTTTATGTGAGATAATTTTCCCTATTCTTCTTTTCCCTTCTCCCTTGTCCCAGTACCTCCCTCCTTCTCAACAATTTATTTTTTTGAAATCATCCCACCATAATTGACTCATATCCATGCCCTCTATCTCTGAAGATTCCTAAATGCCATAATAATGATAAAATTATTAGGAGTTACATGTATTATCTTCCCATACAGGTATGTCCTCCACTTAATATTATTGAATCCCTTGTGGTTTCTCTTTCATGTTTACCTTTTTATGTTTCTCTTTAGTTTACTTGAATGTCAACTTTTCTATTTAGCTTTTCATCAGGAATGCTTGAAAGTTCTTTATTTCATTAAATATCCATTTTTCCCCTCAAGGATTAAAACTTTGAATTTATTTCTATTAAAGTTAGTCGTATTAAATTCAGGCCAATATAACATCATGTCAAGATCTGATTGAATCCTTACTACCATTACACTCCTTCCTAGTTTTTCATCACATATGAATTTGAAAAGTGAGTCATAGATTCATTATCAAGTTATTGATAAATTTTTTAAAAATATATTTGACATGTTGAATTTTTATATAATTAATATTGTGATGTCAGTGTCATATTGCCTAGGTTTCCATAAAATTATCTAACTTTTAGTTACCATTAAACTCCACGAAGAAATTATCTGAATTATCACAAGCCTGTTTTTTAGCTTTTGCTAATTTTCAAGAGAGCTTACAAGGCAATAAATTTAAAGTTTAATTGTCCATATGATAACCCCTTTAAACATGAAACTGTTATTCAACCTATAGAGTTTTTAGCTGAAGATTTATTTTTCTCCAATTCTTAGTCTTAAAAGTATTTTTTTAAACAACACTAATGTTAGGGACATAATGATAGGTATGTTATTCTCTTGTAAATAAAATGAATTTCTCATCATTAGTTTGAGATAAAGTTGAAAAAGGGATAGATGAATGGGAATCCTAATATTGGCAGACCTAGGTCTACTCATTGGCCAGGTCAGAGATAGTATCCCTGAAGAAATTATTGGAAAGAAGAGGTTTAGGGAATCATACTGACTTTCGCTTCTCACCAATGGAGACCCAAGGGTACTCATTAGAAAGAAGGAGACATATTAAGTCACTGTACAGAATTTAGAGATCTGAACATCATAGAGATTTTAAACTAATCTTTTTTATTCATGATTTAGGTCATAACATACCATTACCCTTCTTAGTTTAAGGGTACTCAACAGGTTGGACCAAAGGAGGCATACAATGTGGTCTAGATATGAAAGAATACTAGAAGAAATACTGATTTCTAAGTGGACCCACTGAAAGTAGAAGATCATTATTAGGCTCTTTCCAAAGAGAACAGATTTCTTTCTAAGTTTATTGTCTTCCCTTTCACTAGAAGTCTTCAAGTCAAGACTGAATGACTATTTACAACTATTACATAGGTGATTCCAGTTAAGCTATAGGCTGAACTAAATGAGTTCCTTTCCAGTCCTGAGGAGTTATGACTCAATAAATTTCATATATGCATGTGCATATATACATATACACATAGAGACATACACACACACTCACACACACACACACACACACACACATATATATACACACACGTGCATTTTTGAAATTTTTTGAACACAAATAAACTTTATGGAAAATATAAAATTTATATAATATTTGAATAAACATGTAGGTGCACATATAAATTTATTGAACTACATATGAAAAAAAATTTAATGTATACTTTTGTGGAAATATGTATTTTGATAAATGCATGTATTTGTGTGAATTTATACAGGTATATATGTATTTGGGTGTGTGTGTATGTGTATATGCATACACACATAAATACAAATACACACACACTCTAAATTTCCTTTTTATCATCCAAACACCAGAAATCAGGTTACCTGCCACTTATAAGGCTAAGTTCATAGAAAAGAATCATGAGATCACAAATAACCATTTGGAAGGAATCTCAAAGGAGAGAGGGAGGGAGGGAGAGACACAGGGAAAGAGAGGGGGATAGAGAGAGAGAGAAAGAGAGACAGAGAGACAGAGAGAGAGAGAGGGGGAGAGAGACACAGAGAAAGGGGAAGAGCGAGAGAGCGAGAGAGAGAGAGAGAGAGAGAGAGGGGAGAGAGAGAGAGAGAGAGAGAGAGAGAGAGAGAGAGAGAGAGAGAGTTTAACTTGTTCGTGCTATAGTTAAGACAATTGGAATTAAGAGGTGATAAGACTGAAATAACTTCAAGATTTAATATCAGAACCAGAATTTGAACTCAGATCCTCTGATTCCAAATTCAGAACTTTTATCATAATGCAGCTGTGTATCATCACCTCAATGAATTCAACCTTAATAAATCTTCATTAAAATATTACCACTTTAAAGCAGATATTTATTATTATTATTATTACTATTACAACTGACCTATTTAGCATTCTGATGATGAAATCTATGGTTCTTTTTTCAAAATAATTATTTTAAGTAATTGAAAAATGTACTCAATTTGTTAGAGTTTGGTAAAAATAAAAATGCTTTTTTTTTTCCAATTCGGTTTCATAGACTCACTTGTAATATTTCAAAACATTTTTTAGGGGTTGGTGGATTACAGGTTAAGAACCCTGCCATATCAAAAGTTACGTGGTGAACTGACTTTAATAGTGAATCTAGTGTAACAGCACTGGCAATTTCTACCAGATGGCTAATGACACAAAGCTCTTGATCATTTGGTTCTATGAGCTTATTTGTAATGTACCTCTTGATTTCTTCCATGATGTCCTAAGCAATAGATGAGTTTAACGATGTTGCATATTGCTTATATTCTATATCAAAACAGTGATTGATATATATTTCATGTGATATATTTGGTAAGAATAGACACTTTCTGAAATCTAGAAGGGCTGTTTTTAATTATAATCTGTTATGAAAATATTTCTTAAAGAAAAATAATCTGTCAGTCACATTTCATTGAAATGTTCACCCTAGACAATGACTTAAAACTTATTGTTATTAATATATCAATCAGACCAACTCCCTTCCAAAATAATTCTTAAGATACAAATGTCTAGAATCCATCTTTCAGGTTAGTTTAAAGAGTGTACTATTGTCCACTGTATACAAATAGAAGTATGATTATAGGGCCGGGAAGCAAATTATGAACAAAGCAGGAATGGGAAACTTCTCAAATTTTTTCTTGCTTTTTGATAACATTAAATTATGTTTTTCTTAGTTCTAGGGAAAAGATAGATCTTAAAATCAGGATTACATCTAAGATATGGAGATCTACCAGATATGGAAACAAAACCATTCCAATTAGTTTTATAAAGTAATGCGATTGACCAGGACAGTATCTAGAAGTGAAGTGTTATAGGGGAAAAACAATTGTCTCTGTTGAACAAAAGGTTTTGGTTAGAATGTTTCTACTACTACATATGTTACCCACCATTAACATCATCATTACCATAATCATGATAACATTTCCCCTGTCATTAATATTATCATCTTTAAATTATTATGAAATATTTTCAGTTGAAATTATCCATACATACCACGATACTTATGAAAAATGTTATAAGGAGCTACTCATACATGAAATCTCCACTGCAATTCCCTTATGTACACCACAGGAGGCTTGAAATTAGGAACTGGGATTTTAAAAAAGTTTTATTTTCCTTAAAAGATAAAATGAATCCTGTGTTTTCAAAATATAGAATTACAAAAGGATTAATAAGAAATGCAAGATTACTATGCTTTTAAGTGACTTTTTATTGGATGACTTAGTAATAACATCTATATAAAATAATATTTTATAATTTGTATATTATCAATTGTTAGTAGATTATACCAATTATAAAAAAATTAAATATTGGTTATTACATTTATTAATTGAAACCACACTTCAGAAAACACTGAAAAATCAACATTACCTTTTAAAGTGACTAACTAAAAAATATTTTTAATAAAATACCTGAGTTTAATTTTTATGAGCTATTGCTACAATAGACTTATCTAGGGAACTTTGGTCATAATTGCAATGAACAAATGTCAAGTAACTAATTCCCAAATACGAATGCAAATCTTAAATTTAGTTACCAGGGAAAAGACTGACTTCTGGGCTCTTACTGAAGTCCACCTACCACATCTTAGTCAGTTGGGGATTTTTTTTTTCTTAATGTAACCAAAGTAGCCATATGCCAATCAAAACACAGCTATTATGCCCAGCACATGCAAAAATCAATTGATTTGAAAGAATGAAAAAAAAGTAACATATGAAAAAGAAATATAAACCAGGTGCCTAACTTCAAGGAGCTTGGATAAAGAAAGCAAATAGCGAACTATAAAACTGAGAGGTTTTGAAATTGGTTAGTGCTGATTGTGATTATGAAATAGCATGGAATAAATAATTGTATGTATATGTGGAGATTTTGTCCATTTGAATCTGAGATGGGTTTAGGGGAGATGCTTGTGTTATAACTGAAAGGTGAATAATTGATATAGAGGGAAAGGAACAAATATATTCATTCCTAACTCATCAACCACAAAACATAAAATTAATTCATATTGAGCCCTTCAGCTGCAAGATAGATCAGTTGCCTTATGCCAAAAAAATCTCAAAACATTATAGTAGAAATGAAATTAAGGGTACAATTATTAAAGACAATGAAGAGATCAAATATTAGATATCCAGAGGATTAATACTGATTCTATTTGCATCAACTATGCTCAGTTAAATTCACAGATCATGTTTAAATCTTAATTGATTGGCACTAACAAAATAGCAACTGTTGATGCCAACTGCTGATGTATGGACTTTGATATTGAGGAGTCTTGTAGCAGGTTTCTTCTTGTCCAGACCGTCTAACTTCTAAAACGTAATTTTCTACTATTACTTCTTGAATTTCTTTGGAGTATTATACTTCTAAGCACTGATTATCTTGAAATATTTATTGTTTCCCTTTTTCTTTCCATACTAGCAAGGATTCTATGCACCATAAATATGTAGCTAGTTTTCAGAGGAAAAAAAATCTTGAAAGGCAAGAATGGCTGTATTAAACTGTCAATCATTCTAAATGGTCTGTATTTTAAACATGATGCATAATAGATTGGATTTTCATAATCATCTTTTTTACTTGCATCAAAAGTAATTGTATCAAAAATCACCAGGTGAACACTTTCCCAATAATTAGTTTGTACTCTCTCACACACACAAATTCTGTCTTGAGTTGTTAATTTTTAAATTTTTAGGTGAGGTCATTATTAATAACCGTATCATCCAGCATACCAGCTATGGTACTATTCTTCCAAAATCACATTTATGACAAGTATTCAAATCATTAACCTTGCTACCCTCATTTAAGAATAACTAAGTTAAACACCTTTGACATTCACACTGGGATAGACTTGAACCAAAAGAATAAGGCCATTTAGTGCTAATCTGATGAGCTGGTTTGTCAATTTTTTTTTCTCAGTTTCATTGCACCTTCATTAATTTTTCTTTTAGTTACTCAGATCAATTTTCTTAGACTGAAAAAAAAATCTTTTAATTTACTTTGCTTAGATAATTTCCCATCATTTTTTTATTCTATCTACAAATAAAGTTCAGTAATAAGTGAATTGTCCCCTTAGCAACAGCCTGACATTCATACATATTCACGAAGTTGGTATTTCATGTTCTGTTCATGTTTGTCAGAAGGCAGAGGATGCTTTCTGACTCATGGCCTAACAAAAAAAGAAAGAGTCAATTAAAACATAAATCAACAGGAATTTTATAAATAAGACTATTCTCACAAGTCCCAATGTTTACATAGACTATTAGAATGTATATGAAAATATTCAGATATGTGAGTTTACTATATCAGGTTTAATAAAAAAAAAAAAGCTCTATTTTAAAAGGACCCAACAAATCAATAACAATTATTTTCAGAAACATAATCCATATTTTTTAAACTTAAGAAAAGTATTCTACAGAACATAGTCTGGGTGCACATGTTTGTGGCTTTGAGGCTGTCTCCAAAAATCTCACTTTACCACAACTGGTTAGTTGTTTGATGGTTCTCTGACACTTTTTATAATTTCTGGTAACTGGTGCTTAACAAATTTTTATTAGTTGATTGATTCTCATCAACAGGGTTCCAATAAACCAAGTGATATTTTATTAGTGACATTATACTGAGTCATCAGAGACTATGTTTTTACCTAAATTTGCTTTTTATTTTGCAAAAGCAAAATTGAAAATAAACCCTAAAGTCATGCCTCTTCAGGAATATTTTAATTACTCTACAATTTTTTCTCCATCCTTTTCTCAATGTTGTATCAGAACTCTTCAAAAAATCTAAAGAAAATGAGATTGGAAAGATGTTAAATTCACTAATTACATTTGTGATTGCTCTTTAAGTAGGCATATGTATTAAGGAAAGAATGGGGAATTTTGTGGTTACTAGCTTGTATAGATTAGGTTAATTAAGAATTATTCTTTTTTTAAAATTAATTTTATTAAATATTTTTTGAGTTACATATTTTCTCCCCGTCTTTCCCCCGCCCACCACCCCAAAACAGCCATCCCAGTGTTTCCCCCCTCCTCCAATCTATTCTCTCCTATGTCACTTTTTGGTAGGGCAGAATGGATCTCCCAAGGGCAGTGCCTGTGTATCTCAAGTTCCAGTTGGATGTAGTCAATAATAATAATAATAATTGCATATATATATATGTATATACACAAAGATAGATAGATAGATACACATTTATAACATTTGATTATGGAACTCCAGATTCCAGATCTTTCTCCT
>CM053582.1:278579583-278596979 GCA_028627135.1 Pseudochirops cupreus | reverse complement strand
ATATATATATATATATATATATATATATATATATATATGATATATTATTATTATTGTTATTATTGTTATTATTAACTACATCCAACTGGGAATTAAGATATACAGCCACTGGGGTAGGCAAATCCATCCTATCCTACCAGAAAGTCAGAGGGGTGAGGGGGAGGACATAGGAGAGAGCAGATTAGGGGAGAGGTTATACAGTTGGATGGCTGTTTTGAGGTGTTGGGTAGGGGAAACATAGGGAGAAAATTTGTAACTCAAAATCTCATGGAAACGAATGTCGTAAACAAGAAAATAAATAAATTAATTTATTTTAAAAAATAAAATCAAATGTTTCAATGCTAGAAGTTGACAGTGATTTTAAAATAATTGAAAACAGTAAAAATTTCATAAATGAAGCCTCTGTAATCACCACCATTTAATGCCTTATGACATAAATGGTAGTGATAAATTCTACAACTGTAATTATGAATCAATATCATTTTTAAAGCATAATTACATAGAAGAAAGTTATGTCTGAGAGTGCCCTCAAAAAAAAAAAAAAGCTTTCTTCCTGGAGACAAATCTTTCTTTTAAGAAAGAAAAAATCAAATTCATCTGTATGAGCCTAAGAAAATGTGAATATAGAGTAATTGGTTTGCAAAAAAAAAAAAACTAAGATTTTTAGTAGAGTAAAAGATGAATTTGGGTCAATTGTGATAATAGTAGTCAAGATAGATAATTGAATTTTAACCTACATTCAGAGACACATAATTAGGAAGTAAGAGTTCCACTATGATCTGCCCTAGAGCAGGCCCACCTACAATATGTTATTAGCTCTTATCATCACATTTTAGAGAGGGAGCACATATGATAGAGAATATCCAAAGGAGAAATACAAGCACAGATGATGTTCTCAAGTTCATCCAGATGGAACTGTGTTGAAAGATTGTGGTTATTTTGTCTAGAGAAGAAATGACTTTGAAGGAAGTCGGGGGTTAAGTGGGAGAGAGTATAATAGCTGTTTGAAATAAATGAACAAAACATTTGTTCTTGTGGAAGAGATTGCATTTGTTCCCTTTGACCCATTAGGAAAGAAATTAGACTACTTAGGATTATTGTCCATACGTGTTGACTTGCAATGTCCTGATGCATAGAAATTTCACTTCACTCCACTGTTAGGGCTCATTAGCAGCAAAGAAGGAAAGCTTTCTCATTTGGTAGACAGTTTTACAACTTTGGTTTAACAAAGTATTCTTGTGCTTATCTTTCATGATAATTTCAATTATTTCAATTTTGACAGTTCACTTCAAAAATTCCTAAAAATCAGCATGTATCTCTTCTGTATATAACATAATTTACTTCATTGCACCAATGCAGTGCCTAGAATTTTTTTTTTCTAGATTTCAATAAATACCCACTGAATTAGGTTAAAGTTATAGCATTATGTGTATGTGTGTTTAATACTTAAACAATGAACTCTCAATTATCCAAGCCAATGAAGGGAAACAGTGATAATTGAAAACCATGAATAATTTGCCTAACTAGGTTGGTAGAGGTTTTAGTCCTAGCAAATAGTTTAACACCAGTAACGATCATTAAAACAAAGGTTTCTTGAAGAAAGAGACACTTAATGAGCCACATTGAGGAGTGGGAGGGAAGGGAAACCAGATGTTTGTAATTATCCTCATTTTCTTCCTTTTTTGTGGAGTTCAAATAGAAAAAAAAAATTATTTTGAAAGCCTTTCATTTGACATAGGCTGCAATCTCTGTGTGTATGGTATGGCAGCACAATTAAATACATTGTTGTTAAGTTTTTATGGACAACATGTTGGTAGAAATTGTAAGCAATAATACTGAAATAATGTTCTGGTTCAAATATAGTTTATTAGTTGAATCCAAAGGAATCTTTATACCATCATATCCCTGTTGTCATGGTTTTTAATGGCATTTTGAAGCAGTCCTCTAACTGATAGCTATATTTTATTATTTTTCTATATATGATAATCTATAGACTTGAATAGGCGAATAAACTCACTGCATTATGCAGTTGAATTAAAATATTAGGAAAAAAGTTCATCTCTGCTGAAATGATCTTGGACACAATTTAAGGAGCAAATAGGGATATAGGATATGTACTTTTTATTGTTCCGAAATGACTTTGATTTCTTCTTGCTCAGTCTTTCTTCACATTTTGAAAATATCTCATTTCATGAAGGTTGGAGATTATAAGTATTTGGCATATTGAACATTGACTTAAATATTGTTCTCAATTTTTATAGGTCAATGTTATATATTAGTGATTTACAATTGAATGATTGAGTTCTTTAGGATATTTTAAGGTTTGCATCATAAAAAATTTTTAAAATTTTCAGCCCATAAGGGATTCTCGATTTCTGACTTATAGTTCTCGATACCAAATTATATATTCCTTGGTCTTCAACTGTTATTAAAAATCTGCAGCCTGCAGTGATATGTAACACAATTTCTTTCACTTCTTTTCATAATCTGCACTGACTACCAAGTCAAAGTTTCTGAAGGATGACCCTCCTGCAGTTTCTAGAAACAGTGGTCTAGTAAGAATTGCAATCATAAATTTATCTTTTTCATAAAGGAATTGGCATGACATCCATTGTTAAAAGCTTTTATGTAAACATATTACTTTCTGAGTTCAAGTCAACATTACCTAAATAGAACCTTTTGATTTCCTCTTGCATTTTAGATTTTATAGGCTCTATCTGAAGGTAAAGCAATTTAAGTTACATTTGGCAATTCAATTGGCACACACATGTTAGCTTTACATATTTCTCAGTTAAGTTGTTTGTGTTGTCCCAAAAGTTTTTGTGTATGTTGTTACTTGTATGTTAAGTTCTCTGACAATGTCTCTTAATTCTCTTTATTTTCTTTAGGAGAGATATTATTCATTTTTCTCCAACTGCCATATAGTGATGGACCTCAGGTTTAATTAATATTGTGCCACAGAGATAAGAGAGTCCAGAAGAAGTAAGAAGAATAATAAATTTTGGTATTCAGTTGGAATATATGGTGGAAGAACAAGAAGAGTTGGATACAAAGCTGAATTACCAAAAAAAATAAAAAGATGAGCTTTGCAATTTATTAAATGGTATGGAAAATGAAAGTGTTAAGTTGAAAAATACATACTAAATAATGTCTTTCAGATGGAAGCATTTCAATTTTCACTCAAAGGCTATCCAGTTCTCTTTGAGAAGATGAATAGCAGTTTTTCATCACAAGACCTTTCAGATGTGGTAAGAATCACTGTATTGATCAAAATAGCTCTCTTTCATAGTTGATCGTTGTTACATTACTGCATTATTGTGCACAATATTCTCCGTGTTTTGATTACTTCACTTTCTATTAGTCCATATACTTTTTACCAGGTTTTTCTGGAACCATGTCCTTTATAATATACTAGAGAAGAATGGTATTCCATCCCAATCATATACCACAACTTGTTCTGCCATGTGCCCACTTAATGGACATCCCCTCAATCTCTAATTCTTTGCCACCACAAAAAGAGCTACTATAAATAATGTTGATACACTTAGGTCTTTATGATTTTTCTTTGACATCTTTAGGGTACAGACCTAGTAGTGGTATTGCTGAGTCAAAAATATGTACAGTTTTATAACCCTGTGGACATAATTCCAAATTATACTCCAGAATGGTTGGATCAGATCACAACTCCACTAACAGTGCATTACTATCTCTATTTTTCCCTATGCTTCTCCTGTGTTTGTTATTTTGCAATTCTGTTATATTAGTTAATTTGATGGATGTGAGAAGGTATCTTGACTTATTTTTATTTGCATTTCTCAAATAATTAGTTATTAGGCTTTTTTTCATAGGTCTATTTGATTCCTTCTCCTGAAACTATCTGTTCATATTCCTTTGGTCATTTATCAGTTGGGGAAGGTCTCTAATTTCTATAAATTTGCCTCATTTCCTTATATATTTGCAAAATGAAAACATTGTCAGAAAACCTTTTTATATAATTTCCCTCAGTTTCCTCATTTCCTTTTACTTTTGACTGCAATGTACTTTGTTTGTTTGTTTAAAAACTTTTCTTTTGGGAGGGGGTGGAGTCAAGATGGTGGAGAAAAGGCAGGGACTTGCTTGAGCTCTCCCTCAAACCCTTCCAGATGACTTTAAAAATAACTTTAAACAAATTCTAGAGGTAAACAACCCCCAGTAAATGACAAAGTGAAACACATCTCTAGCCCTGGAAAGTTGAGAGGAAGGGTCTATTGCATTAGGCAGGGAGGAGTGTGTAGTCCAGTGTGGGTCATGCTGGCATAGAAAGGGCTGAAGCAGGCCTTAGGGGCATGAATCACTGGTGTCCATGGTAGCTTCTATGCTTTTCAACCCCTAAATACCAAAGACAGCATAGAAGTTCAGAGGTGAAAATCTGGGACCTGGATGAAAGGGAGCATGGTCCAGCTGGGGTCCTGCCCAAGGTCCAGCGAGGAAGACATGGTGGCAGCTATGGCAGGAGCAGCAGCAGCAACAGCTGCTTCCAGAGCTCCTGGCCAAGAGATGGGTTAAGGATTGAGTAGCTGATTAGAGGGAGATTGGAGGGATCTCATTGCTGGCATTGAGGCAGGATTCTATTGCTTTGCCCTGATTGGATCTAGGTCACTGTCCTGAGTGGCAGTCCTGCAATGATGAGGGACACTAGTATGGCAAAGCTTGTGGCTGCAGTAGAGAGGGAATCCTCACAGTTTTCACTCAGAGAAGAGTGCTTGGGGACACTCACAGACCATATCACAGGCCAGGAGACGAGTAAACACCTCTGCTTTGAACATGCCATCTTGGAAGAGCTAAAAATTTACAGGTCCATAGAAGTTTCTCTGTAAACATTTATTCAAAACCCCACAAGCCTGGGACAGCACATTCACCTCCACTCTCATCCCCATTGGAAGCATAATGCTACCTTTTTCAAAAAGTTAAAAAGTCAAGTATTTGACTGAGAAATAAGCAAAAACTGTAAAAAAAGAATCAGACAATAGAATCTTACTTTGGTGACAAAGAAGATGAAAACATACAACCAGAAGAAGACAACAAAGTCAAACCTCCTAGATCAAAAGCCTCCAAGAAAAATATGAATTGGTTGCAGGAGACAGAAGAGCTCAAAAAGGTTTTTGAAAATCAAGAAAGAGAAGTAGGGGAAACATTGGGAAGAGAAATGAGAGTGATGCAAGAAAATCATGAAAAATGAGTCAATAACTTGCTAAAGGAGACCCAAAACAATACTGAAGGAAATAACACCCAAAGAAAATAACACCCAAAAATAACTAACAAAATGGCAAAAGGTTCAAAGAGGCAATGAGGAGAAGAATGTCTTAAAAAGCAAAATTGGTCAAATGGAAAAGAATATTCAAAAGCTCACTATAGAAAATAATTCCTTCACAATTAGATTGGAGAAAATGGAAGGAAATGACTTAATAAGAAGTAAAGAAATTATAAAAATAGAAACAAAAGAAAGAAAAAATAGAAGACAATGTTACATATCTAATTGCATAAACCACTCACCTGGAAAATAGATCTAGGAGAGATAATTAAAAAATTATTGTTCTACCTGAAATCCATAATCAATAAAAGATCTTTAAAGAAATTATCAAGGAAAACTGTCCTAATCTTCTAGAACCATAGGGCAAAATAAAAAATAGAAAGAATCCATTGGCAGGGGGTGGAGCCAAGGTGGCAGAACATAAGCAGGCAGTTTTCTGAGCTCCAACATGAATTCCATCATGAACCTCTAAAAAGTGAATCTGAATGGATTATAAGGTGACAGAATCCATTGAGAGATGGAGCGTGGCAGATTCCCAGCCCAGGAAAGTGCCTATATAGGACTGGGCAGGGGGAACATGGAGCACATGGGGGCTGTACCAGGTTGGACCTGAGAGCAGAGCACAGCAGAGTGAGAGCAAGCCCTGGCCAGCAGATTCACCCACCCCAAGGGAAATTTGCAGATGTCTCACTGAAGGGAAGAGGATCAGTCAGAGTTGGGTAAGAGAAAGGGCAGGGCCCACAGCAGCAGCTTCACTTGGGGCTATTAGCCCACAGCCTGGACGTTTAAAAATCACCAACCTGAACTTCCAGGAGTCAAGATGATAGAGTAAACCCCACCTGCTCTAATCCACTTCTCTGACCCTGAAAAAACAGAGATTATTGCCCCACCCAATCCAAAATCCTAAAACAGTGGAAACAGGCTCAGACTGGGGGTTCCAAGAGGAAGGCTCTGACTGAAGCTGTGCTAACCCTGAATTGAAGAGCAGGAGGAGTCTCAACAAGCCCCCTCTCAGCTGACCAGCAGGAGATCCAGAAGCCCAAGGGGATGGACCCAACAAGGGCTAACAACAGAAGCCCCATGTGCCTTAGCAGCACCAGGGGAATCTGCAGACCCCAGCTCTGCCAGCTACCAGCTGTTGAGCCTCCCTGAACTGTAGCCCAGGGGCACAGAGCTGGAAACCTGAAGTGGCCAGACCACCCCGAGCCCCACGTGTGACTCTGTGAGGTTCAGGATAACCCAAGGGAAACACTGAAAATCCTAGACTTGGCCTCAGTCTAGACACCCAGAGGCTATAGCACAAAAAGTCAACAACCAGAACCTTAGCCTAAAGCCTGAGAAGTGTGGTTCAGAGCCCTCTGTACCCCAGAAACAGAAATCCACTCTAAAAGTCAGGAAATAGGCAATCACAATGTGGGGGAAACAACCTTCTCCTCAGGGGGACATGGCACATTCACAAAAATTGACCATGTGCTAGGGCACAAAACCTCACAATTCAGTGCAGAAAAGCAGAAATATTAAATGCATCCTTCTCAGATAATGATACAATAGAAATTATATGCTAAAAGGGCCATGGAAAGATAGACTAAAAACTAATTGGCAACTAAATAATTTAATCCTTAAGAATAAGTGGATCAAACAAGAAATGATAGAAACAATCAGTAACTTCATTCAAGAGAATGACAAATTGAGACAACATACCAAAACTTGTGGGATGTTGCAAAAGTAGTTCTTAGGGGAAGTTTTGTAACTGTGAATGCATACATGAAAAAATTAGAGAAAATGGAGGTCAAAAAACTGGGTATGCAATTGAAAAAGCTAGAAAAGGAACAAATTGAAAATACCCAATTAAATACTAAATTAGAAATAATGAAAACCAAAAGGGAGATTAATAAAATTGAAATTAAGAAAACTATTGAATTAATAAATAAAACTGAGAGCTGGTTTTATGGGAACAAAAAACAATAAAATTGATAGATCTTTAGTCAATATGATAAAAAAAATTAAGAAAAAAACAAATTATGAGTATCAAAAATGAAAAGGGTTGATCTACCTCCAATGAAGAGGAAATTAAAACAATAAATGGGAATTATTTTTGCCAAATCACATGCACATAAATTTGACAATCTTAGTGAAATGGATGAATATTTATAAAAATACAAATTGCCCAGTGCCAGGAGCTGCTCAGTTTCCAGCACTAAGCATGGTTGGAGATGTGAATAAGAATGGAACAGGCCATGTGGGTAGTTCAAGGAAGAACTCCATTCTTAGGACAAGGTTTTTATAGAGCAAATGAGACAAAGGAATAGGACTCAAGTTTTCTTATCATCATCTTAGTCTGTCATATCCTGGAAGTGGCACAGAGTAGATAATTACATAAGGTTTGTTATCTAGGTGACTAAAGTCTTAGAGTAAAACATTTGATCTAATGTTCAGGTACCTCCTAATGCAACCACAATCATAAATGGATATTATCCAGAGCAGACTTCAAAGCAAAAGTCACAATCATCAAAGATACCAGTTTTAGAGTTGACCACCCAGAGATATCTGAGTGCTGAATCAAATATTCTGGCTCTCAATGGCCCACATTAACTGAAGAGGAAGTAAATTACTTAATAACCTCATCTCAGAAAAATAAATTTAACAAGCTATCAATGAATTCTGTAGGAAAAAAATCTCCATGACCAGATGAATTTATGAGCAAATTCTATCAAACTTTTAAAGAACAACTGATTCCAACACTTTAGAAACTATTTGGGAAAATTGGAAATGAAGGAGTCCTCCTGAATTCTTTTTTATGACACAAATATGATAGTGATATCTGAATCAGGAAGAGACAAAATGGAGAAAGAAAATTATATACTAATTTCCCTCATGAATAAAGATGCAAAAATTTTGAATAAAATAATAGCAAAAAGACTACAGGAACTTATCACAAGAATAATACACTTTGACCAGGTGGGATTTATTCCAGGAAAGCAAGGGTGGTTCAATATTAAAAAAAACCTATCAGTATAATTGAGTACATCAACAACAAAACAAGCGAAAACTATATGATTATCTCAAGAGATACAGAAAAGGCTTTTGAAGGGGCAGAGCCAAGATGATGGAGGAGAAACAGGACTTCCCTGTAGCTCCAGCTTCCACCTCCTCCATTGCATATAAAAAAGGACTCTAAACAAATTTTAGAGCCACTGAACCCACAAAGTGACAGAGAGAAAAATCTCCCACTGAAGGGAGCCTGACAGGCTGGCAGGAAGGGGCTGTCATACCAGGCTGGGAGCTGATCCCAGTCCCACATGAGCCATGTTGGTTTGGCCCCAGGACACCCCCAAACAGCACCAGTCAGAGCAGATTACAGGAAAGTGAGGCACCAACAATTGTGGTGATTTCCAGACTTCTCAACCCATAAATGTCAAAGACAAAGTAAAAGGTCAGTGTGGAACTCTGTTGGAACAGTGATGGATGGAAGAGAGGGGTCTGCCCCCTGACTCAGGGGCACAAAGCAGGCAGAGGTGCAGCAGCTGCATGGTGTTACTAGCTTAGGAACTCCTGGCCTGCAGATTATAGGGGGACCAAGTGACCATTTAGAGGGTAATCACTCTTGCTTTAACTCCTTGGATCTGGATTGCAATCTTGGATCAAGGTCCTGGGGTGTGTGTCCAGCTGCCAGAGCTTGTGAGGTCTGCAGAGAGGGCACCCTCCTAATTGCTTTGGCAACAGCAAAACCTGAGTGATTTGGGACAAAGCTCTCTCCACTTTGAAAGCAGAGTTCTACCATGGTAAAGAATTCAAAAGTCAAGTAACTGAGGGGCAACATGAGCAAGCACAGGAAAAGCAATCCTACCATAGATTTCTTTTTGGGGGACAAAAAGGATCAAAGCATGGAATGGGAGGAAGACAACAAAGTCAGAACTCCTGCACCAAAAGCTCCCAAGAAAAATATGAACTAATTACAGGCCATGGAGGAGATTAAGAAGGATTTTGAAAATCAAGTAAGAGAAGTGGGGAAAAATTGGGAAGAGAAATGAGAATGATGCAAGAAAATCAAGGAAAGCAAGTCAACAGCCAGACTGAAGAAAATAACACAATAAAAAAAATAGAATAACTCAAGTGGCAAAAGAGGCCCAAAAAAGCCAATGAGGAGAAGAATGCCTTAAAAAGCCTAATTTGCCAGATGGAAAAGGAATTTCAAAAAGTCACTGAAGGGAATAAAGGAAATTAGGGGGGTAAGAATATAAGAGTGGGGATGATAGAAGGGAGGGAAGATTGGTGGAGAGGGCAGTTAGAAGCAAATGCTTTTGAAAAGGGACAGGGTCAAATAAGAAAATAGAATAAGTGAGGGGCAGGATAGGATAGAGGGAAATATAGTTAGTCTTACACAATACGCATACTACAGAAATGTTTTGCTTAACTACACATATACAATGTATATTGAATTGCTTATCTTCCCAGAAGGGGAGGGTGAGGAAGGAAAAAGGAAAAAATCTGGAACTCAAAGTTTTAAAAACAAATGTATATTAAAAAATTGTTTTGTTTTGTTTTGTTTTACATGCAACTGGAAAATAAGATATATAGGCACATGGGTATAGAAATCCATCTTGCCTTACTAGAAAGTTTGGGGAGTAATGGGGGAGGATATAAGAGAGAACATATTGGGGAAAGGGGTATTTATTGGGCTAGCTATTTTTGTGGGGGGGTAGGGGAAAGATGTGGAGAAATATTTGTAAGTCAAAATCTTTTGGCAATGTATGTTGAAAACTAAAAATAAATAAATAAATGGGAAATTTAAAAGAGGCTTTTGACAAAATACAACACACATTTCTATTTAAAACATGAGAAAGTATAGAAATAAATGGAACTTTCCTTAAAATAATAAGCAGCATCTTTCTAAAATCATTAGCAAGTATTACATGTAACGGAGATAAGCTAGAAGCATTTCCAATAAGATCAGGGGTGAAACAAGTGTGTCCACTATCACCCCTCTTATTCAGTTTGGTACTAGAAATGTTAGCAATAGCAATAAGAGAAGAATGAGAAATTGAAGGAATCAAATTAGGCAAAGAAGAGACTAAGCTATCACTCTTTACAGATAATATGATGATATACTTAAAGAATCCTAGAGAATCAAGTAAAAAATGACTTGAGATAAATAAATTTGGCAAAGTTGCTGGATTAAAAAAAACTCACATAAATCCTTGGCATTCCTATATATCTAATGAAACCCAACAGCAAGAGACAAAAGAAACCCAAGATCAATATGAACACAATTACAAAACATTTTTCACATAAAGTCAGATCTAACTAATTGGAAAAATATCAGTTTCTCATTGCTGGGTTGAGCTAATATAATAAAAATGGCAATTTTACCTAAATTAAATGACATATTTAGCACCATACCAATCTACCAAAAAATTACTTTATAGAGTTTGAAAAATTGTAACAAATTTAATTTGGAAGAACAAAAGGTACAGAGTATCAAGGCAATTAATGAAAAGAAATGCTAGGGAAGGTGGCCTAGCCATACCAGATTTTAATCTGTATTATAAAGCAGCAGTCATCAAAACTATTTGGTACTGGCTGAGGAATAGAGTAGTAGATCAATGGAATAGATTAAGTACGCTTATAATCTATTATTTTAGAGGGCAAATTACTGGAGGATTAGGATCACCTATAAAGTAATTCTTTGTTAACTAGAAAACGTAATTTTTAGTATATACTTGATCTTCATACCTTGAATAATAAATGAAGAGCTAAATGATTGGAGTCAAAATGGTTTTGAAAAAACATTTTTTAACCAAATCAAACATATTTTAACTTTTCTATCTATAGTATTTTTCCTGGGCTGTGAAGGTGCTGAATTCTAAAGATGTTAGCAACACTAATGAAGGAAGAAAGTAAAGAAACACACATTCATTAACTAACTTTTTATCTGTCAGGAAGTATGCTGAGTATTTTAACATTATTTCATTTGATCATGACAAGGACTCTGGAGTATAGATCAATTATAGATATGGCGATGCAAAAATAAATAGCTTAAGTGCCCTGCCCAGAGTCACAGAGGGAGTAAGTGTCTGAGGTAGGACCAGAATTGAGACGTTTTTGATTTCAGGCTGAACATTCTCTCCTCTGTGCTGCTATCTACCTAATATCACTGATGAGTATGAAACAAAATATTTCCATTTAAGGAGTTTGCATAGTGTTCCTTCAAAAGTATTGGCCTAAATAAGGTCAAAAACTTGGATAAATTCCTCATCAAGTAATTTCTGTATGGAAACTTAAAGGCATAGACTCTCAGTGTATCTGAGTCTCAGGTATCTCAGATACATTTGATGTAATGTATTTAAGCACATTTATAATAAGCTCCACTGTAACTTCTTTTGCACTCTGGCGTCTTCTCAAAGAACTCATTTATGGGCAACTAACTACAGTTTGAAGTAGCACAGCACAGTTTTGAACAGCTCTACTTGTTAGAAATGTCTTGCTTATATTGAGCTGAATTCTGGCTCTCAGTAAATTTCTCATTTCTCCTAATTCTGTTCTCTAAGACCAAGTCAAACTAATCCATTCCCTCTTTCATATGTTAGCTTTTAAAATACTTGAAGGCAAAAGCAACTCCATTTTCTTATTCTTTTGTGATATGGCAGCATGACTCTACCCATGTCAGAATAATCAATTAATAGAGCATGCTCTACCAGTTATTAATGATGTGAATTTGCAGCAGGTGACTCAATTTTCTTTTTCTTTTTTTAAATTCTTTTTCTTTATTTTTTTTATTTACTTATTTACTTTTAATTTACAAGATTCAGTTCCACAATCACTTGAGTTTCAGATTTTCTCCCCTCCCTTCCCCTCCCCCCATGGTGGTGTGCAATCATGTACAGGATCTGCAAATATTTTCACATTATACAATGGTTTGGTGACTCAATTTTCTAATGTATAAAAAGAAACATTTAGTTTAGATGATATATGAGGTATTTCACAACAATTCAAATTCATTGTATTCTATGACCTAGCTAATAGAGAGTAAAATTTTATTTCTGAAGTTCATACACCATCAACTGACATTAATTGTGTGTGTCCTACAGAATGGCTGTGAAATCAAGAAAGAACTGAATTCTGTTGACAAATTCTAAACACAAACTTTAAATTTATTGACATAATAAGCATTTATTAATGTACACTATACTGTAACATGTGTTGGGGAAACAAAAAATGTCTTCTGCCAAAATATGTTACTCTAAAATAGTATCCTGAAATAGTAGAAAGATGTGTATGGAGAAAACAATTATGCAAATTTAGAGTTCACAGAGTACAAAGTTACCCAAGGTGAATGGGTCATAGTGCAGAATTATGACAAAAGGTGATCTTATAGAAAAGAAAGTGGCAAACTATTCATAGATCTTTGCCAATAAAACACCATTGACAATTTTTAAATGAAAATAATTATGACATTGAAAAACAAGCCCCTTAGGCCAAATTGTGTCCAACACATTACTGGAAAAGAGCAGAGGACAAATACAAGCAGTTCCAGAAAGAATAAAATAACTGGGCCAAAGCTGAAAGGAAGCTCAGCTATGGATATGCTTGATGATGAAACGAAAGTCAAATCCTGTAAACATCAATATTGCATAGGAACCTGGAATTAAGATCTATGAATCAAGGCAAGCTAGATATGGCCAACCAGCTGATGCAAAGTTTAAACATTGATATCTTGCATATCAATGAACTTAAATGAATGAGCATCGGTGAATTTAATTGAAGTAATCATTAAATATACCACTGTTGGCAAGGATTCCTTAGAAGAAGCAGAATAGTACCCATAGTCAATAGAAGGGTGAGAAAAGAAGTAATGGAATATAATCTCAAAAACTGTCAGATGTTATCTTTTCAGTTCCAAGGTAAACCATTCAACATCACAGTAATACAAGTCAAAGCTTCAAACACTGAGGCTGAAGAAACCAAAGGTGTTCAACAGATGAAGACCTAAAACATCTAGCAATAACAGCAGAAAAACAGATGTCATATTTATCATAGGAGATTAGAATACTAAGCAGGAAATCAAAATCTAATTGAAATAACAAGAAAGTTTGGTCTTGGAATATAAAATGATGCAAGCCAGGAACTAATAAAGTTTTTTCACAATAACTCACTGGTCATAGCAACACATATTTTAACAACTCAAGAGGCAACTATACACATGGATATCACCAAATGGCTAACTTTAAAATTGTATTGAATATAAATATTGCAACCAAAGGTGGAGAAGTTCTATATAGTTAGTTAAAACAAGACCTGGAGTTCTTATTGCAGAATTTACACTTAAATTGAAGAAAGTTGGGAAAACTATCAGATCACATAGGTATTGCCTGACTAATATCCCTTATGAATATGAAGTAGAGGTGCTGAAAAAATTTAAGGGACTAGATTTAGTATGTAGAGTGCCTGAGGAACTATAGACAGAGGTTGACAATGCTGTACATGAGGCAGCAGCAACAACAACAACAAAACACATTCTAAAAGAAAAAAAAAAGTAAGAACACAAAATGGCTGTCTAATAAAGGTTTACAAAAGGCCAGAGAAAATAGAAAAGCAAAAGAAAAAGGAAAAAGGGAAAAAATATACCCAATTAAATACAGAATTTTGGAGAACGGCAAGGAGAGTTTAAAAAGTTTTCTAAATAAGCAATGCTAGGAAAAAAAACAAAGGAAAAAACCACAAGAATAGGAAACATAAGAAATTGCAACAAGAAAATTAGAGATCTCAAGGAAATATTTCTTGCAAAAAAATGGGCATGATAAAAAGCAAAATGATAGGGGCTTAGAAGACAATAAGAAGTAGCAAGGATATTCAGAAGAGACTTTGGCATGTCTGGAAGCCAAGATGAGAGAGTGAGGAGTAAATCACCATAACACTCCCATACTCATCTCCAAACAACCATAAAATAGTGCCCCAAATCAAATCCTAGAACAGCTGAACCAGCAAAAAGATGGAGTGAAACAATCATTTGGTCCAAGAAACTGGTAACATCAGCAAGAAAGGTCAGATTCACTTGGGTAAAAGGGGAGCACAGTCCATTAGAGGAAGTTTGCCAGCAAGTCAACAGCAAGCTATTGGGAAAATGTGAGCCCCAGTTTGGTAGAGCAGGCAAATGCCAACCCCAGGACCCCACACACATGTAAGCATAGCCAAGGGAATAGGCAGACTCCAGCTCTGAGAAGCACTATGTACTTCAGCATAGCCCTAGTCAAAAAAACAACTGCCAGGGTCCAGAATGCCACATGCTTCAGTGTATACCAGAGAAACACAGAAACAACCCCCACACACACTGGCCTCAGCACACGCAGACACCGGCACTACGGCCCACACTAGGTAAGTAGCCAGAATCCTATGACCTACAGTCTCTCAGTGTAGCACCAGAGGTAAGGGTCCTCTTTGGGCCTCAGGGAAACATCAGCATATCACTAGGTAAAAATTCAAGGCCTGTAGCTCTTGGCAAGAGAAGGTTGAAAAAGAACCCCTTTCATCCTATGAGAGAAGCTCAAATTTAATAGAAAAGGAAAAGGATAAAAAATGAGTCATAAAATAACCTGACCATAGAAAGTTATTATACTGACAGGGAACATCAAGACACAACCTCAGAAGAAAACAACAATTTCAAAACACCTGTGGGCCAAACCCCAAAGGAAAACAGGAAGTGGTCCCAAGCCCATAAAGAACACATGGAATAGCTCAAAAAGGAAACATCATATAAGAGAAGTAGAAGAAAAAATGCGAAAGAAATGAGAATCATGCAAGAGGGTTATGAAAAAAAAAAGAGTCAACACCTTGTAAAAAAAGAAAAAAAACTTCTTAAAAAGTACAATTGGTCAAATTGAAAAGGAAGCAAAAAAGTTAACTTAAGAAAACATCTCCTTAAGAGTTAGAATTGAGCAAATGAAAACTAATGACTCTATGAGACATCAAAAATCAATCAAACAAATTCAAATGAATGAAAAAAAATGGAAGAAAATATAAAACACATTGGAAAACAATTGACCTGGAAAATAGATCCAAGAGACACAATGTCAAATCAGTGGATTACCTGAAAGCCAAAATCAAAAGGAGGACCTAGACAGAATCTTTCAAGAAATTATGAGGGATAATTGCCCTGATATCCTGGAACCAGGGGGCAAAATATGCATAGAAAGAATCCACCAATTACCTAAAGGGATTCCAAAATAAAAATTCCAAGAAACATGTAGCCTAATTTCAGAAGTGTCAAGTCAAGGGCAAAATACTGCATGCGTCCAGAAAGAAGCAATTAAAATATTGAGGAGTCATAAATAGTATTACACAAGACTTAATAGCTGCAACATTAATGAACTGAAGATAATGAAACATGATATTCTAGAAGGCAAAAGAACTAGGACTACAATCAAGAATCATCTACTCACTGAAATTGAGCATAACACTTCAGTGGAAAAAAATAATCATTCAACAAAAAAGAAGGAATTCAAGCTTCAATAAGAATACCAAAACTGAATAAAAATTTTTTATCTCCAGTATCAAGACTGAAGAGAAGCCTTAAAGGGGAAACAGCAAAAGAAAATGTAAGTGATTCAATGGAGTTGCACTGTTTACATACATATGTGGGAAGATCATACTTTCAATTCTTTTTTTTTCTTTTTGGAGGGCAAGTGGGGTTGTGACTTGGCCAAAGTCACGTGGCTAGTAAGTGTGTCAAGTGTCCGAGGCCATATTTGAACTCAGGTCCTCTTGACTCCAGGGCCAGTGCTCTATTCACTGTGCAACTAGCTGTCCCACATACTTTTAATTCTTAAAAATTATACCACTAATAGTATAGCTAGAAGGAATATAGAGAAACAGAGGGTATAAGTCTAAGGTGAATTTGAGGGAATGACATAAACAATAATTAAAGGATGAGAAGGAGGAGAATACTGAGTGCAGATGAAAGGAAGAAGTAGAATGGAGTAAATTATTTGACATGAAGAGGCACAAAAGACATATTAAAGTGGAGGGAAATATGGGAGGGGATGATGGGCATGGCTTGAACCTTACTCTCATCAGCATTGGCTTGAAGAAGGAATAATATACACAATCAGTTAATTGTAGGAATCTATCTTACCTTACAGGAAAGTAGAAGAGGAGGAGATCAACTAAAGGTGAGGCAAGGCAACTGACAGAAGAGAGGACAGATCAGGGGAGGCATTAGAAAGAAGCAAAACAGCAGAACCAAGATGGCAGCATAGAAGCAGGAAAACTCTGCAGCACCCCCCATAATCACCTCAAATACCTATAAAATATGACTCTAAACAAATTTTAGAGCTCCAGAACCCACAAAAGCACAGAGAAACAAAGTTCCCACTGAAGACAGCCCTGCAGGCGGGACAGGAAGGGCTCATTGCAGCACACTGGGAGCCGAAAAGAGCCCAACCTGAAACCATGGGTTGGTCCTGGGAAAACCAGGAAAATTTCCCTGATATTTTAGAACCACAGAGCAAAATAGAACTTGAAAGAATTCACCAATCACTCCTAGAAAAAGATCCCAAAAAGAAAACTCCCAGGAATGTTGTAGCCAGGTTCCAGAGTTTGCAGATCAAGGAGAAAATATTACAAGCTGCCAAGAAGAAACAACTGAATATTGTGGACAATTGTAACTTATGAAACTTTTCTCAATATGAAGATAGATTAAGGGAATAAAAAAGTTTTTTTTCTATATATGTATACATACACATATGTCTATATTGTGTGTCTACATATGTGAGTCTGTGTATATATGTGTACATAGACAGAGCGCACAGGATCAATTAAGTAGGAAGGGATTTTGTTTTAAAAGGTGAAGTTGGGAGGCGGGAGGAATAGAAGGAGAGGAGACAGGGAGAGACAAAATGGGATTAATCATCTCATATAGAAGAGGCAAGGGATAATTGTTACAATGGAGGGGGAGAATGGGAAGGCAAAAGGGAATGGGTTAACCTTACTCTCATTGAATTTGGCTTAGGGAAGGAATGACATACACTCTAAATTGGGTATCTTGGCCTACAGTCGAATAGGGGGGATGGGGATGAGAGGGGGGATGATGGAGGGGAGGGTTGTTAGAAGC
>CM053582.1:278558612-278579083 GCA_028627135.1 Pseudochirops cupreus | reverse complement strand
TTGTTACAATGGAGGGGGAGAATGGGAAGGCAAAAGGGAATGGGTTAACCTTACTCTCATTGAATTTGGCTTAGGGAAGGAATGACATACACTCTAAATTGGGTATCTTGGCCTACAGTCAAATAGGGGGGATGGGGATGAGAGGGGGGATGATGGAGGGGAGGGTTGTTAGAAGCACACACTTCTGTAAAGGGACAGGGACAAAGTAGAAAATAGAACAAGTTGGGGCCAGGATAGGAAGGAGGGAAATATTGTCAGTGTTTCACAATAGGTCCACTGTGGCGATGTTCTACATAACTATACATGTACAGCCTGCATTGAACTGCTTGTCTTTTCAGTAGAGGGGGGTGACGAAGGAGGTAGGGAAAGAATCTAGAATTTAAAATTCTAAAATCAAATGTTAAATATATATATATATATATATTTAATTATAATTATTATAACAATAATTATTATTATAATTATTTACATGTAACTGAGAATTAAGATATACAGGCACTGGGGTAAGGAGATCCATCTTGCCCTACCAGAAAGTAAGAGCAGTGATGGGGGAGGATATAGGAGAGAGCAGATTGGAGGAGGAGGTAAACATGGGATCACTATTTTGGGGTGGTAGGTAGGGGAAAGATGGTGAGAAAATTTGTAACTCAAAATGTCTTGGAAACAAATGACGTAAACTAAAAATAAACAAAAGTTAATTTAAGTAAAAAAAAAAGAAAGAAGTAAAACACTGTGAAAGAAGGAAAGAGTGAAAGCAGAGAAAGGAATAATAGGATGAAAAACGGTTGTTGGTTGTGTTAGAGCCAAGTTACAACGTGTCTGACAGTGGATGATCAGACCAACATGAGCTCAGAATGCTCTACCACAGATAAGTTACAAATAGTCCATGTGAACATTTGGAGAGGATTCTGTAAATTTCTTCATTTTGCCTTTCTTTCTAGACACTTCAATTCTGCTTTGCTCATAGAGCACAGCACCTTCTCTGTTGAGGGTGTGCCATACTGAGTGGTCCTGCGTCAGGTTCTCCCATGTCACATAATCAACTCCAAAGTTCTTTAGAGAGATCTTGAGGGGGTCCATGTATTGCTTCATCTGACCACCAAGTGAGCATTTGCCCTGTGTGAGTTCTCCATAAAATAGTCTTGTAGGCAAGCATATATTTGGCATTCAGACAAGGTGGCCAGTTCATATTTGCACTCTTTGTGGTAGGGTTCAATTGCTTGCCAGTTTGGTTTGAGAAAGGACTTCAGTGTCAGGTACCTTATCCTGCTAGGTAATCTTCAGAATCTTCCAAAGACAATTCAAATGTGAGTGATTCAGTTTCCTGAAATAGCACTGCTATATCATTCAGGTTTCACAGATATATAACAATGATGTCAGCACACCTCTGTAGATCTTTCATATTGATTGGAGCCTGGTTCCCAATCATCCTTAACTCAATCATCCTTAAGGAGCAATCATACTTAAGAGGTACAAAGTAGAAAGTACAAATATCTCCCACTCCTAGGTCACATTCTCTTAATCTCTCAGTCAGCACTGAGTACCCAAGATCCTTTCATCTTGACTCCAGACTGACTTCCAAACTTCATGGTTCTTCTTCCATGCTTCCAGCTCATGCTTGAATTCACCCAGCTGTCACCTAGTTTCACAGGTGGACATCTCTCAGCTCCTGTTCTAGCTCCTTCCCAGTTCCTGCTCTAGCTCCTGCTCCTGCTCCTGCTTGAAGCTCATGGTGACCAGCCCACCTTAAGCCCTTCACAGCTTCTATTTCTGGGAAGACAAAGTTTAACAGAATCACAATATCTGCACACATCAAGGTTATATACACAATACAATAAAATAGTATTCATACACATTGTCAGCCTTATCATATCATTTCACTTTCTGCCTATGAAATCAACACAAGTCAACAGAAAGGGTGCTTCTGTCTGACAAAGTATACAAATCAAACACAGAATAACAAGGACAGAATAGCTGGACAGAATGCTGACACCAAAAGTGTTCTGCTTGCTTCCAGCTCCTGCTCATGCTTTTATATTATCTTCTGGCAAGTTCCTCCCACTTTGGGCTCTATGTGATGAAGTTAGTTTCCAACAAAGACTTCCTATAATCACAGGTGAGGTGAGGCACTTGAAGAGCTGAAAGAATGAGCTAAGTACCATTTTGTTTGCCATTACAGCATTGTACTTTAATTTTATGATGTCATGCTTTCCCAGGTTCTGGATAAAGGGTGATGCTCTTGTGCTTTCCCAGTCACCAATGGAGTGAAACAAAGTGATGTGCTTGCTCCCATGCTTTTCAGCATGGTGTTTTCAACCATGTTGTCAAATTCCTTCAATGAGAATGAATATGGTATCAAAGTCAGCTACTGATGGTAAACTATTCAATTTAAAAAGGCTATAAGCCAAGACGAAAATAGAGGGAGTATTGGTGTATGATATTTTGTTTGCAGATGATTGTGTACTCAATGAAGCCTCTGAAGCTGAGAGGCAACAAATTATGAATCATTTCTCTGCTGCTTATGCTAATTTAGGTCTAACAATTAACACCAAGAAAACACAGTAATTCCATCAGATAGCACCACACCACCATATGTGGAACCATTGGTTACAAGAAATGGAGAAGTTTTGAATTCTGTGGATAAGTTCACTTATGCAAGCCATATACTTTCTAGGGATATACATATTGACAATGAGGTTGATGCATGTATTGTATTTTTTTTCTCTTTTATATTTCATTTTATTTATTTTAGGTTACATCATTCAGTTCCACGAGATTTTGAGTTACAAATTTTCTCTCCATCTTTCCCCTACCCCCCCTCAAAACAGCCATCCCCTTGTATAACTCCTCCCCCAATCTAATCTCTCCTATGTCCTCACCCATCACTCCTCTAACTTTCCTATAGGGCAGGATGGATCTCCCCTCCACAGTGCCTGTGAATCACAAATTCCAGTTGGATGTAGCCAATAATAATAGTAACAATAATTGTATATATATGTATATATAAACATACATATTTTTAACATTTGATTATAGAGCTTTAAATTCTAAATTCTTTCACTTCCTCCCTCATCATCCACCCCCACTGGAAGAAGAAGCTATCAAATACAATCTGTACATGTGTAATCACGCAGAACCCCTCCACAGTGGGCACATTGTGAGAGACTGATTACATGTCCCTCCTTCCTATCTGCCCCCTGTTCCACTCTCTACCCTGTCTCTATCCTGTCCCTCTACAGAAGTGTGCACTTCCATCAATCCTCCACCCCACTGTGCCCTCCCCCGCACTCTGCCCTCCCCTCCATCATCCTACCTCTCATCCCCATTCCCCCTATTCTCTTGTGTGGCAAGATGTCCAGTTTAGAATTTATGTCATTCCTTCCCTAAGCCAAGTTCAGTGAGAGTAAGATTCACTCTTTCCCTTTTGCCTTTCTGTTCTCCCCTGCTATTGTAACAATTATCGTTTGTCTCTTCCATAAGATACTCAACCCCATTCTGTCTCTCCCTGTTTCCTCTCAATCTAATCCTCTCTCACCTCAGTATTTCACCTTTTAGTATAATGTCCCTTCCTATTCAATTGGTGTTATGCCCTCTATGTATTCATATATATATATATACACATACTCAGATGTGTGCTTGTATGCATATATAAACCCTCTTATATAAATATATATGTATGTATATGTATATATACATTTGTATCCCTTCACCTATCCTCATACTGAGAAAACTTTCATCAGTTACAATTGTCACTTTTCTGTGTAGGCATGTTGATGCATGCATTGTTAGAACTTGCTCAGTGTTTGGGAGTCTCTGAAGGAAAGTGTGAGACAGAAGATTTATTAGATAGATTACCAAACTGACTCCAGAGCAAGGAAGCACTACAAGCAGCAGAAGCAGCAGGCCTGCAGTCACCTCCATGGGGCTGCTTCAGAGCTCTAAGCCTGCAGACTGCGGGGGGGGGGGGGAGGGGCAGGGGCAGGGCAAGCAATCGTTCAGAGGCTAAGTGTTTTAGCATTGAGTGGGCTGGACCCAGATTGTGGTCTTGGGTGGTCATCCTGGGGTGCGTTTTCAGTGAGTCAAAGTTGATGGGGGCTGCAAAAAAACAACAGATTCCCAATAGCTCCAGCAGCTGCGAAACCCCAGCAATTTGGGACAGAGCTTTCCCTTCTGGAAGCAGAGTTCCACAGAGCCAAAAAATCAAGTAATTGACTAGCCAACATGAGCAGGCAAAGGAAGCAAAGTAAGAACAGCAATTGAACTCTAGATTCCTTCTTTGGGGACAAGAAGGATAAAAGCTGGAATGGGAGGAATGCAACACAGTCAGAACTCCTGTACCAAAAGCTGCCAAGCAACATGTAGACTGCCTAAAAGCCAAAGATCAGCTTAAGAAAGATTTTGTAAACCAAATAAAAGAAGTGGAGGAAAAATTGGGAAGAGAAATGATAAAGATGCAAGAAAATCATGAAAAGAGAGTCAATAACCTGACTCAAGAAAATAACACCTTAAAAAATAGATTAACTCAAATGGCAAAAGGGGCCCAAAAAGCCAATGAGGAGAAGAATGCCCTCAAAAGTCGAATTTGCCAGATGGAAAAAGAATCACAAAGCTTTCTGAAGAGAATAATTCCTTCAGAATTAGAGTGGAGCAAACGGAAGCAAATGAATTTATGAGAAATCAAGATACTATTAAACAGATCCAAATAAATGAAAAAAGAGAAGACGATGTGAAATATCTCCTTGGAAAAACCACTGACCTGGAAAACAGATCCAGGAGAGACAACTTAAAAATTATTTTACTACCCGAAAGCCATGATCAAAAAAAGAACTTAGAAAACACCCTTCAAGACATTCTCAAGGAAAATTGTCCTGATATTTTAGAACCAGAGGGCAAAATAGAACTTGAAAGAATTTACCGATCACCTCTTGAAAAAGATCCCCAAAAGAAAACTCCTAAGAATGTTATAGTCAGGTTCCAGAGTCCCCAGATCAAGGAGAAAATATTACAAGCTGCCAAGAAGAAACAATTTGAATACTGTGGAAACATAATTAGAATAACACAGGACCTAGCAGCTTCTACATTAAGGGATGAAAGGGCTTGGAGTATGATATTCCAGAGATCAAGAGATCTAACATTAAAACCAAGAATCATCTACCCAGCAAAATTGAGTATAGTGTTCCAGGGGAAAACTATGGTCATTCAGTGAGGTGGAGGACTTTCAAGCATTCTTGCTGAAAAAAAACAGAAGTGAAAAGAAAGTTTGACACTCCAACACAAGAAGCATGAGAAGATAAACATGGAAAAGAAATCATAAGGAACTTATCAAAGTTGAACTATTTACATGCCAACATGGAAAAGTGATAATTATCATTTATGAAACTTTTCTCAGTATGAGGATAAGTGAAGGGAAAACAAATGTATGCGTATATGTACATATGTATACATATATATGCACATATATTTATATATATATATGTATACATATATATGTATATAAACATATATATATACATATACATATGTCTATAGAGGAGGGTTTATATATGCGTATGAACACATATCTGAGTATGTCTATATACGACTACATAGAGGGCACAAGATCAGTTGTTAAGAAGGGATAATACTCTAAAGGATGAAATTCTGAGGTGGGAGAGTATTAGAATGAGAGGAGACAGGGAGAGACAGAATGGGGTTAATCATCTCATATTGAAGAGGCAAGGGATAATTGTTACAATGGAGGGGAACAACAGGAAGGAAAAAGGGAAAGGGTCAACCTTACTCTCATTGAATTTGGCTTGTGGAAGGAATGACATAAACTCTAAACTGGGTATCTTGCCACACAGGAGAGTAGGGGGGATTGGGATGAGACGAGGGATGACGGAGGAGAGGGCAGGGTGGGGGCTAGGGTTGCTGTAAATACACACTTCTGTATAAGGACAGGGACAGGGTAGTGACTAGAACAAGGGAAGGGGCAGGATAGGAAGGAGGAACATATAATCAGTCTCTAACAATATGCTCACTGTGGAGAGGTTCTGCCTAATTACACATGTACAGCCTGTATTTAATTGCTTGTCCTTCCAGTGGGGATGGGTGACAAGGGAGGAAGGGAAAGAATCTAGAATTTAAAGGTCTATAATCAAATGTTAAAACTATATACGTATATATATAAAATCATTATTATTATTAACTACGTCCAACTAGGAATTAAGATACACAGGCATTGTGGTAGGGAGATCCATCCGGCCCTACCGGAAAGTCAGAGGGCTGAGGGGGAGGACACAGGAAAGAGTAGATTGGGGGAGGAGTTATACAGTGGGATGGCTGTTTTGATGTATTGGGTAGGGGAAAGATGGGGAGAAAATTTGTAATTCAAAATGTCGTTGAAATGAATGACATAAATAAGCAAATAAATTAATTAGTTTATTTTTTTAAAAGGCAGAAAAAGTAAAGACAAAACTGGTAACTTTTTCTAAATAAAGATATAGTAAAGGAGTTTCAGTGTCTACACTAAAGTCTTTGGCAGTGTGGATTGCACCAAAACGTGCAAATCCTCAGAGATAGGAGTACTAGATCATCTTGTTTGTCTTCACAAGAACCTGTGTATAGGCCAGAAAGCAATAATTTGAACATGGTACAATTGATTGGTTTGAGATTTGGAAAGGAGTACAACAAGACTGCATCTTATTTATTAACTTATGCATCATGTGAAATTCCAGGATGGTAGAACCAAAAACCGGTATTAAGTTTGTTGGGGGAAATATCAATTATCCTAGACATACAAATGGTGTCACTTAAATGGGAGAAAAAGAAGAAGGATTAAGAAGCTTCTTGATGAGGGTGAAAGAGAATAGTGACAAAAACTGGCTTTAATATTAATATATATAAGAAAGGAAACTAAGATACTGTCAATTAGTCTTATCACTTCCTGGCAAATAAAGAGAGAAGAAATGGAAGCAGTGTCAGATTTTCTATTCTTGAGCTCAAAGAGAAGACAGCAACTGCAACATGAAATTAAAAGATTATTGCTACTTGGAAGTAAGGCTATGGCAAATCTGGAGAGTACACTAAAAAGCAGAAACATCACCTTGCCAACAAAGGTCCAAATAATCAAGTTATAGTTTTCTGGTAGCAATGTATGGCTTTGAATGTTGGACTATAAGGGAAGCTGAGTGACACAAAATTTATACTTTAAAATTGTGGTGCTAGAACAGTGCTTCTTAAACTGTGGTTAACTGAATATGAGTATTGCTAAAATTTAGCAATAGTAAAAGTTTTATGAACACACAATGAACAAAAATTAATTTAAAATCAAACATGCAACAAATCTGAAGTCTTTCTAGCAGTGCTTGCCCATGTTGCATTACACGACTTCACTCTATCTTTGGTTCTGAATACGCAGCATGTTTACTTTGCACTGTTTGTGCCATCATGCTACACAACACCAATGAATATTTCCAGAAACACCCTGTATCACGTTTAAGACTATTGTATGTTTCAAATTGCAGTGTTTTTACTGCACATATAAAGTTTTCTGTGCTTAAAGAAATATAAGAGTTTAATTATAGAAAATAAAGTCTTCATATTTTCCTACTGTCATTTCCTCAGCATGTAAGTATCAAATTAGTATTTGTTTAGATTGCATTGTGTTAGAATGTTTGATTTTTAAAATTGCTACTATCTCCTTCTTTTACAGAAACATAAGTATCTAATTGCAGCAAGTAAAGACAAAAGCCTTTAAAAATACTTCTCCACCATCACTGCTATATGTGTATGGAAGTGCGAACATCATACTGCAGTAAACAAATGGAATACTTTGAACAACTTTTAATATCTTTAAATAAAAAAAATAATATTTTGAGAAATTTGTTACTGCCCATGTAAAGTATTTACTTGCAACTTATGAAATTTCTTATTTAATCTCAAAAATTAAAAAGTCCTACATGATAAGAAAAGATCTGTTACCCACTGCTATTAAAATGTCAGAAATAGTTCATGGGAAAAGTAAGGGGATGAGATTTATAATCTCTTTTATTGAATGATACTTTTTCCAAAAGGAATTTCTGAAAAGTAATTACCAGTCCCAGAAGCTTATTGCCAGGCTTAAGGGTAGCCTAAAGTTTGCATTTCAGTAGGAGGAAACAACTGATATTTCTAATGTTGTACATTGTTCCTTTATGTAAGGTATGTTTATGAAAGAAGCTTACATGAGGAATTATTGTTTTGTCACCTTTTGGAAGGGCACAAAAGAGGGGAAGATACATATCTTAAAGTCAATAATTTTTTTTTTCACAAATGAAGGTTTACAGTGGAAAAATTGTGTTGGAATTTGTACAGATGGTGCTAGAGCAATGATAGGTGAGAATATTGGATTTACAGCAAAATATAAAGCTAGTGACAATGAATATCATCACTTTTACTCACTATATGATCCACTGATAGTCACTCATAGTCAAAAAATATCATGAGATTTAGATGTAATACTTTGTGGTACTATCAAAATCATTAACTTCACTAAAAGTGTGCCCTTAACAGTCTTTTGTTTTCAAACCTTTGGAAAGAAATGGACTTCAATTACAAATGCTTTTTACCAGGCAAAATTAAAACAGATTATTGAAATAGAACTATGAAGCTCTTATGTTTTTAACTGAGTAGAAATCTCATTTTGTTCATTTTTTTCATGACTTACAACTTTCAAAATTGTGTTATTTCTTGCATATTTTTGAAAAAATATGATTTAAATATGTTGCTTCAAGGAAAATATTGTTACCTGTTTATGTTAAAACATAAAATTGAAAGTTTTACTAAAAAGTTAACATATGGATTAATTGGGAGAAAAATGGTTCTTTAGAAATGTTCATAGCTACCAATTATTTTATCAATGAAAATAACTTTCTCAAAGATTTGATTGTAAGAGTTATGATTGATCGTCTGAAGTGCCTGGAGATAGAGTTTCAGTAATATTTCCCTTCAGATTTTGATTTTAGAAAACTAAGTTGAGTCAATAAATCATACTCAATTGAAAGCCAAAACATCAGTCATCTATCATTAAAACTTCAATAAGATTTTGCCAAGTTATCAAGTAACACAGGTTTAAAATCTGAGTTTCCTGAAAAAAAAAATGCTAAATAAACTTTGGCTTGGGATTAGGACAGAATTTGCAATACTTTCTGAAGTAGCCCTAAATATACTTCTACCATCTTGTACTATGTATTCACATGAAACAGTATTCTCAGCATTGACAAATTATAAAATTGAAATATCAATCAACTCTGAAAAAACTTTGAACTCTGAAAAACTCTATGCACTCTCTGCATTTAGCCACATAGCTATTTAAATACACTCATATACACACAAATGGACACAAAGAAATGCATTCTCTCTCTCACTCTCTCTCTTTTCTCTCTCTCACTCTCTCTCTTTTCTCTCTCTCTGTCTCTCTGTCTCTGTCTCTCTCTTTCTGTCTCTCTCTCTCTCATACACACACACATACACACACACACACACACACACACACACACACACACACACATTCCCTAACACCTTCCAAGGTTCCAAGGTGTCTAAGTCTATACGAATTCTATATTTCTAGATGTATCTTCCTGGATGGTTGATATCCAGTGAATTTGAAACATAGTGTTTAAAGCTGAAAGAGACCTTAGCAATCTAATTTCCAGAAAAGGAATCTGGTTTTTTTTCTTTTTCCAGAAAAAAAAAGAGGGATTTCAGGGCCCAGAAAAACATTTCAAGTTTCAAGAAACAGCATAAGGTCCACATAAGTCCTAACAGTTTCTTTCAAGAGGGGAAGAAAAAGACAAAGGATCACCTTTTATGACTAAGAATACCTTACCTTAAAGATATAACCATCATTCTACATAGAAAATAAAAATAGAAATTTAATGGCCTTGAGAAACTTAAACGTTCCTATGGAAAAGACCAGGGTTGAATAGGAACTCAAAAATATAAACAGAAACCCCCACAGAAAGTTTGAAAAGTAAATGTATTTGATTAGAAGCTGTGTAATGTAGGAAGAAGGTTAACATACAATGGACTTTTCTGTTTTTCTCTGTATTGAAATTATTTTATGGAAAAAAAAAAAACATTAACAAGGACAAGTTGGGCCTAAAAATAATTTTCTCTTTCTGTATGTTGTATACAGATTATTCAGATAAATGTATTGGAAATATGAATTTAAATCTCTTGTAAGAAGCTATGACATGCATGTAACCATTGTTCTAAAAATAATGGTGGAAAATGTAAGAGCAGATGAGTTTCTCAAGGGAAATGTTATAGATAAGGAAGAACAGAATGTTAAGAAGGCTTGAGTTATATGTAAAGTACTTTGGAAATCTTGAACTTTATGTACATTTTAGCTATAGTTATTATTGTTGTTGGCAGAAACTTGGAAGATATTCCTATTCAAGATGTGAGAAAAAAATGAGTAGCTAACAAAGTAGAAAAGACAGTTTTCAGAAATTTAGAACAAAACCAATCAGAAACACACATTCGTAGAACCCAGGGATGAAGTGGGAATCTAGAGGTTAATATATTACACAAGGAATTTAAGAAATATTAAAAATAACAAAGTAGCATGGCTGTTTTCCTCATCAGATCATTAGTGACCCTGGAACATTTCAATATTGTCGTTTGGATAGAATATACATTGTGAGGAGTGAAGGAAGATACATTGCTAGTGACTGGTAAGGAAATGGAGTTTCTGAGTATAGTCCACTTATTCGATCAACTTAGAAGAAAAAGGTGGGATTTTAAAGTGCTATTTTTGATAGTTGAGACATTTCATTTAATCCCCTCATTTCAGAGGCCAGAAAAGTGAGGCCCCAAATTCTAAGATAACTTGTATAATGTAACAAATGCAATAAGTAGCAAAAATTGAATTCAATTCAATGCTACTCTTTCTACTGCTGTGTTGGGCGGAAATTATACAATATCTTGAGAAAGTCAAAGATAGGGAGGTGTTGTGTTTATTTGCTTTGTTTTCATTTTGAGTCTGATTAGAGATATCTGGACATGTTTGTAAGTTGAAGGGAAATTGATGATGGGGAGGTAACAGGCTGAAGGTGAATCAGAAATGAGAATTTTTTGAAGCAAAGATATGGAGAGCTATGGAGTGATAGTCATAGTCTCAGTAAAACAAACAACAATCAAGGTGCGTATGTATGTGTGTGTGTGTTTGTGTGTGCATAACTGTGCCTATGAGAGACAGAGAAAGAGAGCTACATTGGGTTAAAGCAATGAAATCATAGGAGGAGTAACTAAAGGGAGAAGATGATCCAGTACAGGTAAGATTCCTTAAGTTACAACACATTTTTCTACTAGCATTTACCTTAGACTTGTGAAAGGAAAATTTTGCCAAGTCCCCAAGCTTTTAGTTTCCAGTTTTAACTTAAGTCTTCTGTTTCTCCAAAACATTTCCTTGTAATTCTAAATTTAGCATATAGAATTAAATAATGTTAGAAATGGAAGTGAATTTAGAACATCTACAATTAATTTCCTCATTTTACGTAAGAGGAAATGGAAGTCTGTAGAGGTGGCCTATGTTACAATTATAGCAGAAACACCTTGAGACTAAAATCACAACTGTCTGATTCCTAATCCAGTGCTATTCCCATTATGCAATTTTCATATGTGTTAGCTTTGTTTTCTTCAAATTGTAATATCCTGTAGACCAGTGCCTGCAACTTTCTCTATTGGGAATATGCTGCTATACCAAATTCATGGTGGGAAGGGACATTTCACGTATGCATGTAATATAGACATTCTCATTAAAAAAAAAACCTGCTTCAGGACTAATATAAATGCATATACCATTAAAGTGAGATTTTTATATTTAATACTTTTTCCTCCAAATATTTTTGGAATTGCTAAATCATGCCTCTATCTAAAAAGAGGAAAAACAATTTTCTAGAGAAGGGAAGAGTAGCAGAAATGGAGGAATGACAAAGGGAGAAAGTCTCAATCTTGCTTCTTGGTTGCCTAGTTTTTTGTTTGTTTTCTTTTCAGATTCCCTGGAAGCCAAATAAGACTAACTATACCTAGGTACCACTTCTAACACTATACTTACGCTCCCATAGGTTGTCCATACAAAAACCTACTTATTCTGAATCCCATTTTCTGGGCTGGAAAAAAAATCAAATTAAAACAAGCACAAGTAAGCTATTAAATGTGTCTGTGATGAGGATTTAATAGCTGTTTAGTGGAGAAAAATTGCTTCCCATACATTAACATCTTTCTCTTCCCAAGTAAAAGTATATTTTTAAAAAATCTTAATTTTTCCCATTGTACCCTTTCCCTCATTCATCACTCTCCTACCCCCTCTCAAAAAAACAAACAAACAAAAAACCTTGTGCCATATTTTCAGGATCTTCCAGAAAAAAAAAAACAGGTATGCCTTTTCTTGTTTGTTTAAGCGTATACATCTTTCCCTTTTTAAATTCACCTATTTATTAACCTCTACTGTATCTATGTAAAAAACAAAACCACTCTCATCCATTTTTCTATTATTTTCTTACCTTCTCAGCATTATTTTCCTTTTTTTCTTTTAATTTCCTTTTTTTTAATATTGAAACCTGTTTATAATAATATATATTATATATAAATATAAATATATATATATATATATAATACATAATAAAGATAAAGAAACCTATTTCTTTATCTCATCCAAAGCTGATCTGCACAAAAGTTTTGACCTGTTCCACTTATGACCTGGGCTATTTCATTGCTCCTTAGGCAGTGTGGTCCCCCCTTTACAAACTGGTGTAAAATTAGTGAATAGATAGTGCTGATACCATAATGATCAACTTTCTCCCAATGCAGCTCATGCATGCTGCATTGAGTTCAGTATTTCTGAACTCAAGTAAACCATCAATCTCAATCTCCCCAATAGGAGGGACTATAAGGCATGAACTGGTATCTTTGTTGTTTCTCACTGAGGATAGTCTACTGATAAGAACTCCTGTTTAAGAGCTAACAAGATTTTTCATTTTTAAAAAAGGAGCACACTATGACCAAATTTAATGTGATGGATATAAACCAGAAAATAATCCCTTTACTTAGTAAGAATGACTTCATCAACAAATTACTAACATCAAGCTGACAAATGAAAAACTTTTCCATTAGTATGATTTTAAAGAAGATATTCCTTAAATATTTCAAAAGTTTCATATGATAGGAGATGATTTAATTCTCCAGAATTATTTTAGGAGACTTATTATTAATTATCATTATTCGACTCAAAAGTAAAATACCTATAATTTTCCTGAAATGATAACATTGCAAGCAATTAAACTAATACCATACATTGCCCCAAAGCTCAGAACCCACCATTCTGAGGAATTAGAAAATAAGAGCAGTCTTTCAAGTCTTTTGACCAGATCATATTTTTAAGCTACAAAGAACAAATTACTTTTCCTAAAAATTATAATGATACACTACATATTAATATATTATATATTAATATTATATTATATATTAATATAATATAATATAAATATAATAATTATAAAAAAATAGCAACATCCCCTATATCACTGTTTCATTCATTTTATTATGTGGTATTATTAGTTTGAGAGTTACAAGTTAGAGACCATGTCTAATACCCTACATTTACAGTAGAAGAAACAGAGAACTAAGTAGGTTAAGTGGGTTGCTGGTGGTCACACAATTGGAAACATACAAAGCTGAGATTGAAACTTATTTACTCTGATTCTAAATCCATTATTCTTTTCATAGTAAGAATTTGTCTTCCAATATCAAAACAGCAGAATATGTTTGTCTTTTCTAAAATATTTACAGCCAAGTCTCATCTATATGAGAATGATATCAATCATTCCAAATTGTGAATCTATTTTGTATCTTCTTTGATATGTGAAAATTATTACAAGCGTACCCAGCATACCTTGTTCCATTTTTTGATCATCCTTCAGAATTTAAGGTATGATGACCTTTACAGAAAGAACCAAATTCCTTAGTCTTATCTAAAGGGACCATTTCCTTAGAGATATCTTTTTGTTTTGTTATTGTTCTGAATTCTACTATTTTTTCAGCATTGGGAATGCATTGAGTAATCCTGTATGTATAAAAAAAATACTTTCAGAATGCCATCTTCATTTGCATTAAGCTAAAGAATGTATGAACCCAATATTATAAAAAGTGGGAAAGGAAGCACTTGATTCCTATCTCTTAAAACTTGGAAGTGACTGTTATATGAAAAAAAAAAAGGTAATGTTATAAAATGAACCAATCTGTAGAAATGAAGAATGATTTCTGTGAACCTATTTTACCTCATTAGAGTAGAATTGAATATGCTATATTATTCATAATGGCATTAATGTAGAATAAGAGTCATAAAGAACCTGCAATTATGAAGAAAAAGTGCACATTCCATGACATGGGGGCTACATTTAAGTTATAGTATTGTTTGAATCTACACTTCAGTAATGAAAAGTGGATTTTATTTTGCTATCTACATTTATTTCCAGGACTTATGATCTCCATGAGCACTTACTGACATTTCTTCTTATAATATTATAATAACTCATTAGAGACTACAAAGAAATACGTGTAATGAGAGGCTTTTATAATGATCAATCATTAAATGGGTTAACTTGCACAATAAATAGGTACTATGGTAGACTCTATCCCAGGAAGCTAATTAAAGAGTACATATTACAATTTAATAAGATTAAATTAAAATCCTTTTCACAGAATGAGAAAAATAATTTCAAATGCTTTCATATAAAGGTCAATTGTGACTTAGCAGAGGAGAAGACTCATATTTTGTTTATAATTATATATTCAGAGGGACAATCATTTATATGTCTGATTTTTATATGCTGATGGGGAACAAAAAACCAAAAGACCAGAAAAATTAACTGCTGAAGAAATTGAGGAAAAAAGGAGAAAGATATTAATGTCTAGAACTTAAATTTGAAATGACAATTTTTTAGATAGAGATGTTTTTTTCCTACATAACCTTGGAAGGCATCTATAAAACCCAGCCCTTCTAAAATGATATTGCCAAGGTTGGCTTTATAAACGCTGTAGTCAAATCTCATGTAGTTTGTGAGCTGAGGAGCCCACCGCACCCACAAAGTATCTGACAATTGAATAATATAGACCTTACTGGATTTCTTCAACAATCTTTTACTGAAGTGAAGGATTTCAATCTTTCAATTTTGATTGTTCTTTCTTTTTTGTTATTCAATCATGTCTGAATCTTTGTGACCTCATTTGGAATTTTCTTGGCAAAGATACTGGAATAGTTTACCATTTCTTTCTCCAGTTTATTTTACAGATGAGGAAACTGAAACAAATAGGCTTAAATAATTTGTCCAGATTCACACAGCAAGTAAACATCTAAATCTGGATTTGAACTCAGGTCTTCCTGACTCCACGACTTGCTATGTACCCACTGAGTCACCTGTTTTCGTTGTCGTATAGATTATTTTGAAACATTTTCAGAGATTAGAAGAAAGAGTACTTTGAAAAAAAATAAAGGTAAAAATATAGCACAACAATGTAGAAGCAGGAGTCAATGTATCAACTCTTAGTGAGTTGTTTTTTCTGCCTAGGCAGCATCTCTGGCACAACCTACAAGCAATATTTTTTACATATCTATGGAGAGTTGTAAAATTTTCACAAATCCTGAAGGATTTCATTCTCAAGACTGAATATGCTCAAAGAATGGAAAATAGACTAATTAGAAAATATCCTAAGGCTCTGAAATGCACTAACACTAGATGTCTGTTTAGCTTATTGACTAATTCATCTCCTCTGGGAGGTAATTCTAGTTTTATCATTTACCTCATAGCTTTTCTAATCTGCACAAATTTGAATTGGACTTGTTTTCAAGTGTTTTTAAAGTCAAAGGATAAATATTTGATGACACAAATTTTGTAGAGATATAGTTTTTTCTTTATTATTTTGCTTTTCCCCATTACATGGAAAAAATTTTGATGATTTTTTTTTTAAATTGTGAGTTCAAATTCTCTCCCTCTTTCCTCCTCTCCTTGAGATGGCAAGTAATTTTATTTAGGTTATATATGTGCATTCATGCAAAACAAATTGCCATATTAGTCATATTGCAAAATAGACAAAATTAGCAAAAAATAAAGATTTTTTTTAAGAGCATGCTTCAATCTGGATTCAGACACCATCAGTTCTTTCCCTGGAGATGAATGGGATTTTTCATCATTAATCCTTTATAATTGTCCTGGATCATTGTATTGCTGCAAATAGCTAAGTCATTCAAAGTTAACCATCAAATGACATTGTTCTTATTATGTACAGTATTCTGCTGCTCATTTCACTTTGCATCAGTTCATAGATAGACAGAGATAGAAATATATGCGTAGTAATGTATGCATATAAACACATACACATATACGCACATATATTTGTGTATTTATACATTATATTTATATACAGATCTTTTTTCTCTCTTTTTTAAAATCATCTTGGGATATAGACCTAGTAGTGGAATTATTGTGTCACAAGGTATTGAGAGTTTTATAGCCCTTTGGGCATGGTTCCAAATTCCTATACAGAATGGTTGACTCAGGTCACAACTCCACCAACAGTGCATTAGTGCCTTAATTTTCCCATATCCCCTCCAACATTAGTCATTTTCCGTTTTTGTTGTATTACCAAATGTGATAGGTATGGAGTGGTACCTCAGTGTTACTTTGATATGCATTTCTCTAATCAATAATGATTCAGAGATCTTTTTTTTAAATATCACTATAGATAGCTCTTATTACTTTCTTTGAAAACTGCGTGTTCATATCATCTGACCATTTATTAATTTGGAAGTGGCTCTTTTTTATTTTTATTTTTAGAAATTTGACTCAGTTCTCTGTATATTTGAGAAATGAGCCCTTTCTCAGAGAAACTTGTTGTAATTTTTTCATAGCTATGATATTTCCCTCCATACTATTTTCTTTCCTGTTTGTGCCCTTCACACTGTCTGTCCTCAAAACTGTTTTGCTTCTTAATGTTCCCTCTCTTCTATCAGTCCCCCTCCTCCTTTACTTATCCTTTTCCTCTTCTACTTTCCTGTAGGGTAAGATAGATTTTTATACCCAACTGTATGTTATTATCTCTTTGAACCAATTACAATGAGAGTAAGTTTTCAGTACTCCCCTCCTCAGCTCATCCATTTTCCCATCCACTGCAAAAAGCTTTTTCCCACCTTTTTTTAATATGAGATAATTAATCCTATTCTACCTTTTCCTTTCTCCTTTTCCTAGCGCATTCCTCTTTCCCATCCTTAAATTTTATTTTTTTTAGATATCATGTCATCATAATTAACTCACACCTATTCCCTCTCTCTATGTATTAATTATCCTTCTTACTGCCCTAATGACGAGAAAGTTCTTAGGAGTTAAAAGAACCATCTGTCCATGTAGGAATATTATTCAAAAGTTAAATCTTATTTTATCCTTATGATTTCTCTTTCCAGTTTACCTTTTTTATGCTTCTCTTAATTCTCGTATTTTAAAATCAAATTTTCTATTAAGCTTGGGTCTTTTCACCATGAATGCTTGAAAGTCCTCTATTCATGAAATATCCATTTTTTCCCCTAAAGGTTAAAAATCAGTTATTTCACCTTGTGATTTTGTTGGTTTTGCCACATCTGAATTCATTTTGAAATATCATTCAAAGGTGTTTGGAGGGGAACTTGGGAGTCCTCAGGGGAGTGCCTGCCTTTTCTCCACAATCTTAGTTCTCCCTCAAAAATGTTTTTTTGAAAAGTATGCTAATTTTAAAAAATATGTAAATGTTGTTGTTGTTTGGCCATTCAGTCATTTTTTATTCTTTTTTTACTCTATGCACCATAGCAGACCAGGCTCTTCTGTCCTCTACTATTTCTCTATGTCAGTTTAAGTTCATTTTTCTATGACACTGTCTATCTATCTCATTCTTTGTCATCCCCTTCACCTTTTTATTTCTATCTTTCCCAATGTAAGGGTCTTTTCCAATAAGTCCTATCTTCTCATTATGTAATAAAACTATTTAAGTTTCAGCTTCAGTATTTGACCTTGCAGTGAATAGCATCTATTAATTTCTTTAAGTCTTGACTGATTTGATCTACTTGCTGTCCAAGGGATACTCAAAAATCTTGTCTAGCACTACAATTTGAAAACATTAGTTCTGTGGTGCTCAGTTTTCCTTGTATGCCAAGTCTCAAAGACATATATTGCTACTTTAAAAAACATAGCTTAGGCTATAGAGATTTTTGTTAGTAAGATAATTTGTCTGCTTTTTAGTGTCCTGTTCTGATTTTCCAGAACTCGCCTTCCAAGGAATGTCTTTAAATTCCCTAGTTGCTATCACTGCTTGTAGTATTCTTTGAGTTCAAGAATACAACATCTTATGCTGCTTTCATTTCTTTCTCTCTATTTACTATCTTTGATGGAAACAGTTGCCATGATGCTAAGGTGCTTTTTAAATTTAAAAAAAAATTATATTAAATTTCAGGACAGTTTTTTAACTCTCCTCTTTCACCTTCACCAAGAGGCTTTTAAAATCCTCTTCACTTTCTCCCATCTAAGTGACTTCATCTGTATATCTGAGATTGTTTATATTTCTCCCAGTAACCTTAAATTCTGGTTTTTGATTCACACAGTCTGTCATTTTGCATGATATGCTCTGCATGTAAGTTATATAAATAAGTTAACAATATACATCCTTGTCACACTTCTTTTCCAATAGTAAACCAATCATTCATTCCCTATTGTTCTGACTTTTGTTTCTTGACCTACATACAGCTTCCTCGGGAGATAAGATGATCTGGTATTCCTATCTCTTTAAGGACTTGACATATTTTATTGTGAGCCACATAGTCAAAGGCTTTAGTTTAAGTAATGAAACTTAAACAGATACTTTTCTGGAATTCCTTGCTTTCTCCATAATCCAGCAAATGTTGGCAATTTGGACTGTAATTCCTCTACCTCTTTGAAAACCAGCCTGGTCCTTCAGAAATTCTTGGTTCACATGATGCTAAAACCTAATTTGTGGAATCTTAAGTACTACCTTCCAGGTATGTGGAATGAGCACAGTTGTTCAGTAATTTAAATGTACCTTGGCATTGTCTCTCTTTAGGACTAAGATGTAAACATCTTTTCTAATCCAGTGGCCACTGCTAAATTTTTCAAATTATAAAATAATTTATATCGGCAAAGAAGTGCAAATTAAGATGGCACACATAAACAAATGAATGATCATACAAATTATGGTATATGAATTTAATGGAATGCTATTTTGCTATGAGAAATGGTGAAAAAGGATAGTTTCAAAAAATTTGGGAAGACATTCATTTTGTTTTCTTGTGAAGTAAAGAGAATCAGAAGAAAACGGATATATTAAGATCTTTGTGAAGAACAATAATTTGAAAGGTTTTAAGAATCAAGACAATGACCAAGCACAAATCCAAAGAAGAAATAATGAATCCATGTACAGAAAGTGGATGAACTTGGTGCACTAAATGAGACATATATTTTTGGTTATTTTAAATAAGGAAATATATTTTTGTTAATTATGAACATTTATTATTAAATAATTATCTCTCCCCAAAGAGTGGGTGAGTGGGAGGGAGTGAGAGGGAAAGGGAAAAAAAGCTTAAATAAAATAAGATGAGAGTTAACTTTATTTAAACTGATTCATAACATTTAGCTCATACCTTTGCAGAACTTTTTTTTTAAATGATCAAACTAATTTCTAAGATGCATGTAATCTTTGTAATCTGATATTTTAATGAAATGCATCCATGATCTAAATATTGATAAAGAATAAATCTAAGTATACATATGATCATTTTTATAATCAAATGATCAGTCCACAAGTTGGCATTGATGTTATGTAGAAGCTCCATACTAACTAGAATGCATACAATCAAATTTTAAACAATAAAATAATTATTTACAATTTTATTACAAATTGGAACATACTATGTTTTCAAAATTGAATCATCAACAACATATGCAATAAATTTCATTTCATTGAGCGTATGATGCAGCAGTTATCTGGGTGTCCATTCATCTAAAAGGTAGGCATGATGGAGAAGATAGAAACATATACATATGCAACTATTTTTATTGTGGTGTATTAACCACAACATGATGTAAGATCAGAGATTTTGATATAGAAGGATTTAAGAGGTTCTTCTAATGCAACTCATTCATTTTATAGATAAGGAAAATGAGACTCAAAAGTGAACTGGCATTGTCTAAGGTCACATAGTCAATAAAAGGCAAAACCGAGATATATGCTTTGGCCTTTTGATTACAAATCCAAGAATTACTCTACTGTACTATGTTCTTTTTAAACGTAACATTCGTATTTTATACTTGTGCTTCCTTAATCAACATTCTTCAGTATCCTAAAATAATTTTCTTGACAATGAAAAATACAAGTTAGTAGCACAACAGAAAAAAGTGACACCCATGAAATTA
>CM053582.1:278535133-278558112 GCA_028627135.1 Pseudochirops cupreus | reverse complement strand
ACTATAGGCCAAGCACTGTGTTAAATTCTTCGTATAAAAAACAAAGGCAAAAATATTTAGTCTTTGCACTCAAGTAACTCACAGTATAATTGGTAAGAAACTATTTTACCAAGACTAATGCAGAAAGAGGTTTACATGATTCCACATGCATAACCTATATCATATTGCTTGAAGGGATTGGAGAGGAGAAGGAAGAAAAAATTTGAAACTCAAAATCTTACCAAAAGTGAATGTTGAAAACTAAAAAAAGAAAAAAAATGTGCACAGGCTCTGATCAAAAGCCTAATTGATCTGTACTCTAATTAAATATTTGTTCATGTTGATATTAAGATGGGAACAGATAACCACTTCATAATGTTTCTGTAGATGGCATGGGATATCTCTCAATGATTGTATACTGTAGATTGTAAGGTAGAACCTATTAGTACCATGAATATTTTTTTCAATATTTTTTTAAATCCTGGATTAGACACATATATTAGAAGTTACTTTTGATGTGTTCATAATTTTTTTTAAATCACCATTCTATAAAATCAAAGGGAAAATTATACCATACAGCTTACCTGAGTGCACTGAGAGGGATGTCTTAATGTTAAATTAACCCTACATGTTTGAATAAAATATGTGAGAAAGTTTAAGAAAGTAGTTGAAGATTGTGCCAATGCTTTCCTTATTTTGCCCTCATTGTTTTCTCTTCCTTGAAATGGGCAACTCTCATTTGGATGACCATGGATCTGTTTTGGTGGGGAAGGACATGAGAGCCACTTCCTTCCCATACCCACTTTAGATCATGTGATCTGTTAACAGGATTTTACTGAGCCAGTCTCTAACCTGAGAATGAGGAAACAGCAGTCCAGAGACAAAGTACCAGTAATCAGGTAGCCCCATTTAATTAGTTTCTTTATGAGGAACAGATTTGTAAATCAGGGATTCTCCTGATCAGAGTTTTACCTTGCTGAAGTGAAGACAGACATTATATACATAAATTGCAATTGGAATGGGAGGGGGCAGGCTGATTAAAAACAATGTTTTCATGGGCTAGAATGTTCCCATGGAAAACCCACAAATGCAAGACAATACAAAAATTCTAGAGGCCTGTGGGAGAAATATTGCTTCAGATCCTTGGGAGTCATTACTCAGTGGGACACAGGACCAGAGTTCTGTGATGGGAACAGCTTCTATAATCTTTGATTTCCTTCACTTCAGGTACACAGGAAGATTAGCCTTGTCAAAATTTGATTGATCATTTTAAGCTGCATTGTAAGCTTTCTCACAAGAGAGACAATTCTGAGGAATCTAATCTATTATTATATTCATTACATATCATATTGATTATTATATAAATCATAATTCCCTCAAAAGACCCTAAGAAATGAACCTGTAGTTTGGGTACTGTTTTGTTAATCCTTTGTTTTTTCCAGAAATGGGGAGGGAAGTCTGACCTAGGAGCCACAGGAATCTTAGAATTCAAGATTTCAAACTACTTGGTGCTGCCAGCCCAGAAGGGAAGGCCTGAGAAAACCCAATTTAGGGACTTTAGGCATGAGGGTAGGGTTTCAAACTTGGTAGAAATATGAGTATATAGGAATTGTTAGTTATGAACCTTATCCAACTCTTCTCCTCAGAAACTAAGATTACATAGGAGTATGTATGTGTGCAGAAATGGTTTTTTCCCATTGGGTTTCCCCATGGTTTCCCCCATGGGGAAAATGTTTGCGTATTTTTCCTTACAACATCATTTGAATAAGTCCTCCTTTGTTAAAGCCAATCTTATTATAACTGGTTAAGTGGAACTGAGAAGTTATTCATTATGCCTCTCAAATTTGGAAAAATAAATAACTTATAGCTCTAGTCATAGAAAAGATGAGCAACCCTCCTCTAAACCTGTAAGTGTACTCAAGACCCACAAAGAAGAGAAATGTAATGTAATAGATCTGGCCAATAGACACTGGAGTCAAAGCAAACCCATATTACTTAAGACAAATTGGTATTTGAAATGAAGTCATATATTTGAAGCTTCTCTAAAAAATAAGTAAATTAATTTGTAATTATATAATTGGGTATGTGCTTTAAAAATATTTTCAATTATCAATATATAAAATAATCTGGTCCTAGGCTCAGCTTATTCCACATCCTCCATTTCTTCAGAAGAATTCAGTTTTCATCTATGTAGCTTTCATGTGCCAAATTTATTCACCCACCTCTACCTTTTAATTGCAGTTTCTAGTTTCTTTGGAAATAATGAAAACATTTCCATGATACTGACTAGTGAAGAAGTAGAGAAAAAAGATATGATACCCTTCTAAAAACACTAAACTGACCATAAAAATCCCAAACTCTGATGACATTTTAATAGGCTTGCATAGTTTCCTGAAGCCATTGCTTCATCATCTTGATGAGGGTTTTAAAAACTTGGAAGGGATACCGCAGTGAACAAGTATTATTTGAAACAAGTTACAAGGACAAATAACATTTACAATATGTGGTTGGCTGTATTCCAGATGTGTTTTTCTGGTACACAAAATTTTAAAGCCTATTTCACAATGGGCACTGAAAGCACTAGATACTGGTAAATAAGCGGATGCTGAATATTTTGAAAATAATTTTGAAACATATTTACATCCATGAGTATTCAATAAATTGGCCCTGACACTTAGTATGCCTCTTTCTTTGACAACATTTTTTCTAATATTGTAATATGAACTATAATCTGAAGGACCAAAATTGGTTACAATTAAAAGGTCAAAAGAAAGATTCATGGGTGGGTATAAGCAGGCTATCATATGTTAGATGTTTTAGTTCAGTTTTAAAGTTTTATTTGCTAAATACAATGTTCTTTTCAGTTCTCCTTCTTCTTGCAGTTGTCAATACTTTTGACCACCCCTTTATGAAATTCTTACACTTTTACTTTTGTGATATTATTGCCTTTGCTTTTTTTTTCTGCCTGACAGACTACTCTATATGCCATGGAAAGGGCCCTGGATTTAGAGTTAAAAGATTCAAGTTCAATTAAGGCTTGATACAAGCCTTGCAACTGATACATGTATGAACTTGAGCAGATCAGTAAATCTCTCTTGGGTTCAATTTACTTTCCTTATCTATTAAATTGAAAAAAAAAGTTGGACTTTTAACTTTTAGTCTATGGTTCATGTTTCTTTAATGTATTATCATATTTATCTTACTCACTAGAAATGAGTAAGGATCTCTCCTCAACCATTTTCTCCTCCATCTACAACTAACTTTGGTTTAATAACCATCTCTTTGTGAGGTACTTCAAAATTTATGTCTCTTTCCCTAACAGTTTTTTTCTAATCTCCTGTTTCATATTGCCAACTGCCTAAGGGACATCTCCATCTCAGTGTCTTATGGTATCTACAAATTAACAAGACCAAAATGAAATCCGTCTCTTTCCCCTTTCCTAAATTTCTTATTTCTTCAGAGGATGCCACCATGAAAATAAAAATCAAAAGAATGAAAAAATAGAAGATAATTCAAAATGCATCTTTGGAAAAACAACTGACCTGGAAAATAAATCCAAGAGAGATAATTTAAGATTTATTATTGTACCTGAAAGCCATGATCAAAAAAAGAACCTGGAGAGCATCTTTCAAGAAATAATCCAGGAAATCTAGTGGAGTAAAAGTAGGATCGCGTTTGACCTCCTTCTCCAAACACCAGCAATCCCTGTTAAAAAAATGATTCTTAATAAATTTTAGTGCTACAGAACCCACAAAGTAATGGAGAGAAACAAATCTCCCTCTGAAGCAACATGGCAGACTGACAAGAAGGGTCTATCCCACCTGGCTGGAAGACAAGCATAGTCTCTTGTAGGCCACACCAGCAAAGACTACAAGACAGACCAGTCAAGGCAGACTTCAGGAGAGAATCACTGGCAGCTGTGGTGGTTTGCAGACTTCTCAAGCCATAAATGCCAAAGATAAAGTAAAAGGTCACTGGGTGAACTCTGTTGGAATTGGTCGAGAGAAGAGTACAACCCCTGCCCCAAGATGGCAGAGGTGGTGGTAGTGGAAGTTGTTGCTGTGGGGGCTGCCTCCTGAGCTCCAGGCCCACAGATCCTGGGAGGACCAAGTTACTCTACAGAAGGTAATTGCAGGACTCTCTTTGCTGGTACAGAGGCAGGATTCTCTTGCTTAGCCCTGCTGGAAACTGGACCATAGTCTTAGGTGGTAGTTCTGGAATAAGGAGCACTGGTGTGGCAGAGCTTGTTGAGGCTCTGGGGTAGGAGTCCTCCTCACAGTTCTGAGAGAGGTCCCTAGAAGAAGCTCTCGCAACAACTGTGGAAAACCCTAGAAATTTGGGACACAGTGCTCTCCATTCTGGAAGCAGAGTTCTACTGTGGCAAAGAGCTCAAAAGTCAAATAAGTGACTGGCAAGATGAGCAAACACAGGAAGTGAAATAAAACTAGAGAATATTTTTTTTGGTGGCAAAGATGATGAAAACATGGAAACTGAAGAAGACAGAAAAAGTCAAAACTCCTGCATCAAAAACCTCCAAAAAAAAAACTGGTTGCAGGTCCTACAGGAGCTTAAGAAGGATTCTGAAAATCAAGAAAGAGAAGAAGAGGAAAAATTGGGAAGAGAAATGAAAATGATGACAAAAAATAATGAAAAATGAATTAAGAGCTTGTTAAAGGAGACCCCAAAAATACTGAAGAAAATGACACTTTAAAAATAGACTAACTCAATGGCAAAAGTGGTCTAAAAAGCCAATGAGGAGAAGAACTTCTTAAAAAGTAGAATTCTCCAGATATAAAAGGAATTTCAAAAGCTCACTGAAGAAAATAATTCATTCAAAATCGGACTGGAGCAAATGGAAGTTAATGACTTAATGAGAAATCAAGATACTATAAAACAGATCCAAACTAATGAAAAAATAGAAGGCAATGTGAAATACCTCACTGAAACAACCACTGACCTGGAAAATCAGTCCAGCAGAGACAATTTAAAATTATCAGACTAGCTGAAATTTATAATAATAAAAAAAAAAGAGCCTAGACTTCATCTTTAAAGAAATTACCAAGGAAAACTGGACTGATATTCTAGAAGCAGATAGGAAAATAGTTACTGAAAGAATTCACTGATCACCTCTTGAAAAAGATCCCAAATAGAAAACTCCTAGGAATATTATAGTCAAATTTCAGAGTCCCCAAGTTAAGGAGAAAATATTACAAGCTGTCAGGAACAAACAATTTTAGTATTGTGGAAACACAACCAACATAACACAGGACATAGCAGCTCTACATTAAGGGATCAAAGGACTTGGGATATGATATTCTGGAGGTAGGACTAAAACCAAGAATTGCCTACCCAGCAAAACTGAGTATAATGCTACAGGGGAAAATATGGATATTCAATGAAATAGAGGACTTTCAAGCATTCTTGATAAAAAGATCAGAGCAGAACAGAAAATTTGACTCTCAAATACAAGAAGCAAGAGAATCATGAAAAGGTAAATAGGATAGAGAAATTATAAGGAACTTATTAAAGTTGAACTATTTACATTCCTACATGATAAGAAGATATTTGTAACTCATGAGACTTTTCTCAGTATGAGAATAGTTAAAGGGAATACATATATACATACATACATACATACATACATATGTGCATGTGTGTGTATGTATATGTGTGTGTGTGTGTGTGTGTGTGTGTGTGTGTGTGTGTATAAACCCCTATTGCCCTGCCCTCCCCCCTCCAAAAAGCAAATAAAAAAGAAAAGTTAGAGATAATAGTCCTCTGGAGAAAATTGTTTAGCAATATAGAGGAATATACCTTTATTTTTTGCTCAGCAGTATATGACACATCCACAAAATTTGATCATATATTAGGGCATAAAAACCTCACAATCCAGAACAGAAAGGCAGAAAGAGTAAATTCATCCTCTTCAGATCATGATACAATAAAAATTGCATATAATAAATGGCCATGGATAGACAGGCTAAAAATTAATTGGAAACTAAAAAATCTAATACTAAAGAATGAGTGGGTCAAACGAAAACATCATAGAAGCAATCAATAACTTCATTTAAGAGAATGTCAATAATGACACAACATACCAAAACTTATGTGATGCAGTCAAAGCAATTCTTAGGCAGTACTGCACAACATATGAACTGTGGGCCAGTAGTATCCTGCCAAAAGATTTCAGGAGGTCCACAAATAAATGGAGATGATTTAAAGGAAGTAAGAATGTAATGAGTGCTTTGTCTGTGCCACATTCAAACCATCTTCTACTAGTCATTATTGGGATCATCATGTAATTTGGCAGGTGGGCTGCCCCTGCACGCTGCCTTCTGCTTTTCATGTGACCCACAGCAACCAACCATTGTCAGTCTGTCTCTAGTCTGAGAAGAGCAATAGTCCTATCTTTTCATTGTGTTTTCAGTCCTTATCGGCATTGAACAGGGGCAAAGTGAGTTCATCTATGTGCAAACACAGTTGAGGTCCACTATTCGATGAGCAGTAATGCAAAAGCTTTCTCCTCTCTCTCACTACACAGCTTCCCTCCAAGTTACATGAGTGTCTGGTGCACTCTCCAAAGTCAGACACTCAGTTCTGTATTTATTTTTATGTGAACATATGCTGTGGGGATTCTGGCTCTAATATTAAAGTTTTGGGGGTGACTTTGTATAATGGATGATAAAAATAAAGGGAAGACTGAATCAAAATATACAGTGTTTAATACAGAATGAATGAATAGACACTTGCTTATTTACATGAGAAACAAAATAGTGTGCTTTCTTGCTAAAAAAATTACCTTCCCAATTGGTACAAGTTTTAGTACATTTTTTTTCAGGTTTTCTTACTATTTACACTTAGTTAATGGGACATATTACATTTCTTGTAAGCAATCAGTTTATCCTACTCAGGATTTATGTTTGAAATCTATTTCTTTAGATATCTGAAAACTAACCTTTGCTTTTCTGAAAACAAAACAACACAAAACAAAAACAAAATAGATTAACATTTGGTTAATTTGATTTAAAAAAAAAAAGAGGAGCAGCTAGATGGCACAATAAATAGAGCCCCAGCCCTGCAGTTAGGAGAACCTGGGTTCAAATCAGGCCTCAGACACTTAACTTAACTAATACTAGCTCTGTGACCTTGGGCAAATCACTTAAACCCAATTGCCTTGCCCTATGCCCTCCAAAAAAAGGAAGAAAAGTTGAAGAAAACCAAATCACCAGTATCAAAAATAAAAAGGATGAATTCACCACCAATGAAGAGGAAATTAAAATAATAATTAGGAGATATTTTGCCTAATTGTATGACAAGAAATCTGACAATCTAATTGAAATGGATGAATATTTACAAAGTACACACACACACACACACACACACACACACACACACACACACACAGAGCTTAGATTAGCAGAAAAGGCAAAAAACATTTAAATAACACAATTTCAGGGAAAAAAACAAAAACAAAAGAAATTAAACAAGCCATCAATGAATTGCCTAAGAAAAAATTTCCAAGGTCAGATGGATTGACAAGTGAATTTCACAAAACATTTAAAAAGCAATTAATTCCAATACTATAAAAACTATATAAAAAAAAGGGAAATAAGGAGTCCTGCAAAGTTCTGTTTGTAATGCAGATATTGTGCTGATACCTAAACTGAGAAGAGCTAAAACATAGAAAGAATATTATAGAACAAATTTCTTAATGAATATAGATGTAAACATCTTAAATAAAATGCTAACAAGGAGATTATGCAATTTATGATTTGGATAATACAATATGACCAGATGGGATTTATACCAGGAAGGCAGGTAAGGATCAATATTGGGACTATTAGCATAATTGACCTTATCAATGGCAAAATAAACAAATCATATGATTATCTCAATAGATGCAGAAAAAGTTTTTGAGAAAATTCAACATCCATTCCAATTAAAAACACTAGAGAGCATAGGAATAAATAGAGCTTTCCTTAAAATGATAAGTAGAATCTATTTAAAATCATCACCAAGCATTTTCTGTAATTAGGATAAGCTAGAAGCATTTATAACAAGATCAGAGGTGAAAAAAGGATGTCCAGTATCACCTCTGTTATTCAATATTGTACTAGAAATATTATCTTTAGCAATGAGAAGAAAAAGAAATTGAAGGAATTAGCATAGGCAATGAAAAAAACAAAGCTATCACTCTTTGCAGAGGATATGATGATATGCTTAGAAAATCCTAAAGAATATTATATATGCATACATATATATATATACACATATATACATATACATATCTATCTATCTATCTATATGTATATAGATAGATAGATAGATATATAATTGCAGACAATATAAAATATTTGGGCATCTACCTGCCAAGAGAAACCCAGAAACTATAGGAATATATTAACAAAACACTTTTCACACAAGTTACACCAAAGTAACTGGGGGAAAAATGTCAGTTATTGATGAGTAGGCCAAGCTAATACATTAAAAATGATAATTCTTTCTAAACTAATTTACTTATTCAATGCCATACCAATCAAACTACCAAAAATATTCTAAAGAACTAGAAAAAATCATAATGAAATTCATCTGGAAACAGAAAAATTCCAGAATAACAAAGGGACTAATGAAAATAAATGCAAGAGAAGGCAACGTAGCCATAGCAGACCTAAAACTGTAATACAAAGCAGCAATAATCAAAACTACTTGATACTGGCTAAGAAATAGGGTTGTGGATCCATGGAATAGGTTAGCTACACAAGATGCAATTACTATAGTAATTTACAGTTTGATAAACCCAAAGACTCCAGTTTCTGGGATAAGTACTCTCCGTGCAACAAATATTGCTGAGAAAACTAAAAAAAATTTCATGGAAGAAACTAGGTATAGACCAACATCTTACACCATATACCAAAATAAGTTCAAAATGTGCACATGATTGACACAAAAAGGGTGATACTATAAGCAAATTAGGAGAGCAGGGAATAGTTTACCCATCAAATCTATGGTAAATGGAAGAATTTATTACCAAAAAAGAGGTAGAAAAAATTATGGAATGCACAATTAATACTCATAATTGAATTATGTTAGTAAAAGTTGTTTCACTGATAAAGCCAATTCAACCAAGACTGAAAGGGTATCAGAAAGGTAGGAAACAATTTTTATAACCACTGTCTCAGATAAAGGCCTCATTTCCCAAATATATAGGGAACTGAGTAAAAAATATAACAATATAAGTCCTTCCCAACTTTATAAATGGTCAAAAGATGTAAACAAGCAGTTTTCAGATGAAGAAATTAAAGCTATGTATAGTTATCTGAAAAAATACTCTAAATCACTATTGATTAGAAAAATAAATGTTAAAAGAACTCTGAGGTACCACATCACAACAATCAGATTGATTAACATGACAAAATGTGAAAGTGATAAATATCAGAGAAGATGTGGGAAAATCGGAACACTAATGCAATGTTAGTAGAGTTGTGCACTGATACAACCATTCTTGAGAGTAATTTGGAAATACACCTAAGAAGGATATAAAACTGTGCATAACCTTTGATCCAGCAATACCATTACTATCTCTCTGTCCCAGAGATCCTAAAAAACGGAAAAGGGCCTATGTATACAAAAATATTGATAGAGCCTCTTTTTGTGGTAGCAGAGTTGGAAATTGAGGGGTTGTTCATCAACTGGGGAATGGATTCTTTCCATTCTTCCCTTGGCACCCACCCTTACTTGGAAGATAAACAATTCAATATAGGTTGTACATGTGTAATTACACAAAACATTTCCATAGTGAATGTATTGTGAAGGACTAACTATATTTCCCTCCATCCTATTGTCCTTCCCACTTGTTCCATTTTCTACTTTGACCCTGTCCCTTTTCAAAAGTGTATGCTTCCAACTACCTTCCCCCCGAATCTGCCTTCCCGTCTTTCATCCCTCCTCTTATCACCTCCCTCCCAACTTTCCTGTAGGGTAAGATACCCAATTTAGTGTGTATGTTATTCTCTCCTTAAACCAAATTCAATGAGAGTAAGTTTGACCTATTCCCTTTTGCTTTCCTCTTCTCCCCCTCCATTGTAACAGTTTTCCCTTGCCTCTTTAATATGACATAATTAATCCTATTTTGTCTCTCCCTATCTCTTATCATTATATTCTTCTAATTTCTTAATTTTATTTTTAAATATCATCCTTTTTTATTCAATTGATCCTGTGCCCTCTGTCTATGTACACCTGTACACATGTATACACATTCATGTACTCATATGCATATATGCCCTCCTGTATATACTTATATGTATGTATCCATACACACATATATACACACATACTTTACATTCCCTTCAACTATCCTCATACTAAGAAAAGTTTCATAAGTTCTAATTATCATTTTTTTTCATGTAGGCATATAAATAATTCAACTTTGATAAGTTCCTTATGATTTCTTTTTCCTGTTTACCTTCTCACGCTTCTCCTGCTTCTTGCATTTGAATGTCAAATTTTCTATTCAATTCTGGTGTTTTCATCAAGAATGCTTGAAAGTCCTCTATTTCATATAATGACCATATTTTTCCCTGTAGCATTATACTCAATTTTTTTGGGTAAGTTATTCTTGGTTTTAATTCTAGTTCCTTTCACCTCCAGATCATATGCCAAGGGCTTTTGTCTCTTAATGTAGAAGCTGCCATATCTTGTGTTATCCTGATTGTGTTTCCACAATACTCAAATTGTTTTTCCTAGGCTGCTGGTAATACTGTGTCCTTGATCTGGGAACTCCAAAACCTGGCTATAATATTCCTAGGAGTTTTCTTTTTGGGATCTTTTTCAAGAGGTGATTGGTGAATTCTTTCAATTTCTATTTTGCCCTCAGGTTCTATAATATCAGCACAATTTTCCTTGAGAGTTTCTTGAAGGATTATTTCTAGGTTCTTTCTTTGATCATGGCTTTGAAGTAGTCCAATAATTTTTAAATTATCTCTCCTGGATCTATTTTGCAGGTCAATGGTTTTTCCAATGAGATATTTCATGTTGCCTTCTACTTTTTTTCATTTGTTTTGATCTGTTTAGTAGTGTCTTGGTTTCTCATAAAGTCATTAGCTTCCATTTGCTCCAAGATAATTCTGAAGAAATTATTCTGTTCTGTGAGCTTTTGAGATTCTTTTTTCCATCTGGCAAATTTGGCTATGGAAGACATTCTTCTCCTCATTGGCTTTTTGGCCTCTTTTGCCATGTTATTTAATCTATTGTTAAGGTGGTATTTTCTTCAGTCAGGTTGTTGACTCTCTTTTCATGATTTCCTTGCACCATTCTCATTTCTCTTCCCAATTTTTCCTCCACTTCTGTTACTTGCTTTTCAAAATCCTTCTAGAGCTCCGCAATGTCCTGTAACCAGTTCATATTTTTCTTGGAAGCTTTTGCTTCAGGATTTCTGACTTAGTTGTCTTCCTCCTGTACCATGCTTTGATCCTTTTTGTCCTCCCAAAAAGGAATTTAGGGTTGATTGCTGTGCCTGCTTTGCTTCCTTTGCTTGCTCATGTTGCCACTCAATTACTTCACTTTTGAACTCTTTGCCCCAGTAGAACTCTGCTTCCAGGGAGCAGAGCTTTGTCTCAAATTGTTTGGGTTTTCACAGCTGCTGGAGCTATTAATTGGGTGATCTCTCTGCTGCCACCACAAGCTCTGGTTCACTGGTCACACCCCACAGGGCTTACACCCAAGACAGTGATCCAGATCCATGCAGGTTAAAGCAAAAAAATTACCCTCTAAATGGTTGCTTATGCCTCCTATAATCTGCAGGCCAGGAGCTCTGAAGCACCCATGTGGCAGCAGCTGCACAGCCACTCCACTTCCCCCACTTCTCATTACAGGGGCAGAGGCTGGACCACCTGCCTAGTCCACCTCAGTTCCAACAGAGTTTTACACTGACCTTTTATTTTGTCTTTGCCATTTATGGGTTGATAATTCAGGAAACTGCCACAGCTGCTGGTGATCCACTTTCCTGAAGTCCACTCCAGCTGCTGCTAGTCACAGCCTCACTGGGGCTAAAACCATGTGCTCATGCAGGATTGGGCTTGGCTCCCAGCAAGCTCTTATGGACCCTTCCTGTCTGCCAGCCTGGCTGCCTTCATTGGAAGATCTGTTTCTCTCTGTCACTTTGTGGGTTCTGTAGCCCTAAAATTGTTTAGAATTATATTTTATAGATATTTGCGGTGGCTGTAGGGGGAGCACATGGCATTTTACTGTTTCTATGCTGCCATCTTGGCTCTGCCCCTAGATGAACTGTTTCGTCCCTCAAATATTTTAATATTATTGTAGATGTACAGCTTTTTTCAGACAGCATTTTGTTTTGGGGAGGTGAGAGAGGAGGGATAGGGAAAGATTTAGAACTCATAATCTTATAAAAGTGAATGTTGAGAAGTAAAAACAAATAAAAAGTGTAGTAGGAAAATGTGTCACACTACAGTGAGAGTGGAGTGCAGTCTAGCCCATGCAACATCTTGGCAAAACAGCAGCAGGATTTGGAAGTAACTGACTTGGCAACAAAAGCTTCCAGGAGCTCAAAGCCCCCTGACAGCAAGGGAGTCAGTCAACTAGTCAGAAGGAAATTATATGGGTCCCTTTGCTGGCACTGGGTACAGGACTCTGTTGTATTACTAATGTGTCAAAGTCCTCAGTCACAGTCTGAGGGAAGAGGAGCAATATCACATCAGAGTCTGCTGTCAGTGAAGTGGAACTATGATCACAGTTTCTAGGTAGAAAAAAAAGTGCTTGAGGTTTCTCATAGACCAGAGCACAGGACAAGAGAGTACACTTCTCCTTAGATCAAACCATCTTGAAAGAAATAAAAACTTGCAGATCCACAGAACTGTCTCTGAAAATATGTGCACAAAAAAACCCAAGAAGAATGGGAAAATGTCCCCTCCATCCTGCAAGCAGAAGTCAACTTTAAGATAATGCTAAAAACCAAGAAATAGTTTTTTTTTTTAAATGAGAAAACAACAACAACAACAACAACAACAGAAAGAACCTGAACATATAAAGTTGCTAAGGGAACAGGTAAGATCAAAACACAAACTCAGAAGATAACAAAGTCAAAACTTATATGCAAAGCCTCAAAGAAAAGTGTGAATTGGACTTTGACCCAAGCCCCAAAAAATTCCTAAAAAAGGTAAAAAAACAAAAGATTCTAAAAATCACATAAGACAAGTAGGGGAAAAACAGAAGGAAAAGAAATGAGTGGTACAAGAAAATGATGAAAAATGATCAACAGCTTCATAAAAAAAATATTGAAAAAAAAAAACCTTTAAAAATAGTGTAGGCCAAATGGTAAAAGAGCCACTAAATTCCACTGTATAGTAAAACTCCTTAAAAATCAGAGTTGGCAAATGGAAAAAAAAGTACAAGTTATCTAAAAATAAAGAACTCCTTAAAAGAATTGAATTGGCAGATTAGAAAATAAGAGGTACAAAAGTTAACTGAAGAAAATAATTACTTAAAAATTATAATCACCAAATAGAATCCAATGACTCCATGAGATATCAAGAAAAAATGAAACAAAGTATAAAAATAATTTTAAAAGAACAAAATGTGAAATATCTCATTGGAATAACAACTTCCCTGGAAAATAAATCCAGGAGAGATCATTAAAGAATGATTGGACTACCTAAAAGCCATGATTAAAAAAAAAAGTGCCTAGACATCATTTTTCAAAAAATCATCAAGGAAAACTACGCTGACATCCTAGAATCAAAGGATAAAACAGAAATTGAAGAAGTCCACTGATCATCTCCTGAAATTCCAAAATCAAAATTCCAGGAATATTATAGCCAAGTTCCAGAATTATCAAGTCAAGGAGGAAGTTTTACAATCATCCTGCAAAAACAATTAAAGTATCATATAGCCACAGTCAGAACTACACAGAATTTAGCAGCTTCTACATTAAAACATTAGAGGGCTTGGAATATGATATTCTAGAAGGCAAAGAAGCTAAATTACAACCAAAAACCAACTACCCAGCAAAACTTTTAAGTACTACTGATGAAAAGATCAATGCAGAATAGAAAATTTGACTTTCAAATTCAAAACTGGAGAAAAGCATAAAATAGAAACAGAAAACAGAAATATTAAGGGATTCAATAAGGTTAAAGTGTTTACATTCCTATATTGGAAGATGATATTTATAGTTCCTAAAACCACAATCATTATTAGGGTAATTAGAAGGAGTATATATAGATAGAAGGTATGGGTATGATTCAAATGTGATGGGTTGATCTCTGCAAAATAAAATTAAGGGATGGGAAAGAATAATGTATTTTGAGAAGGCTAAAGAGAGCAGTATAATGGAGTAAATTATCTCACATGAAACAGTTTTTTAAGGGCAGGAGAAAATGGGAGAGGTGTCAGCAGAGTGCTTCAACCTTACTCTCATAGGAATTCACTCGAAGAGGGAATGACATACACATTCAATTGATTGGACAAATCTGTCTTACCTTATAGGAAAGTAGACAGGGAAGGGCATAAGAGAAGGAAACAGGCTAATAATATATTGCCTTCCAGGGCTTCCACTCCTTCTTGACAGGGAGTCCTCCACTCCACCTATTGAAATATGACCCAAATGAAGGTATAAGTAATTTAGTTGCCAACCTTGCCCCTTGAAGTTCACATTCCCTTTTAACTGGAAGTACTCCTGTATGACCTTGAACTATGAGGCAAAAGTGGGTATAGGCAATGTAATTGGCCAATAGCATTTGGTCTTTCATCTTTGGCTTGAGAGCTCCTAAAGTTGCTGCTGCTTCTTTCCATCACCACTTAATTCCAACACTGTCATTTCATCTACATGAGTTTTGGTTTCATTTTATGCCCCATGTCACTGATCTCTTTCCATTTGCCTAAGTTGTTTTTGGCTGGAAGAATGTCTCTCTCTGGCTTTTTTTTTTTCATTCTGCCAATTCAAAATTTGATTTGAAGCATCATTTAAAGTTGTTTGAAAGGGAATTTTGGGAGATATATCATCTGAGTGCTTATTTGCTTGACCATCTTGGCTCCATGCCCAATAGTCCAACTCTTTTTTCAGAATTTTCTGACATCACTCATATTTTGTCAAAAAATTTTCATCTACCACTCATACGACTTTCTGTAATTGTCGCAGGATCTCTTGCTGATTTTTTCCCAATTATATTTTTCTTTGAGGTTTTGCTTTTAGCAAATTTTACCCAGTTTATTTTTCCTTTATTTTTAATTTAATTTACTTTTTAATTACAATTAAACAAAAAATTTTACTATCTTTTCTTTCAAAATTTTGAGTCCCAAATTCTCTTCCTCCTTCCCCTCCTAGATTCTTGAAAAGGTAAGTAATTTAAAATGGAGTATATGTGTGCATACTTGTAAATCATTTTCTTATTAGTCATGTTGCAAAGGAAAATAGACCAAAAAAGAAGAAAAAATGCAAGAATATTAAAAGGTTTTTTTTTTTAAGTATGCTTCAATATGTGCTGAGTTAAAAAGTTCTTTCTCTGGAGGCAGATAACATTTTTCATCATATGTTCTTTGTAGTTGACTTGATTCAAGTATTGCTGAGAACAGTCAGGTCATTTAGACCTTGCCATGGTCCAATACTACTGTTAGTATGTATATTGTTTCCTTTTTTTGTTCATTTTACTTTGCATTTGTTTATGTATGTCTTCCAGGATTTATGGAAGTATCCAGATCATCATTTCTTATGGCAGAATAGTATTCCATCACAATGATTTGCCAAAACTTGTTCAGCCATTCCCCAGTTGAGGGACATTCACTCAAAGTCCAATTCTTTGCCACATGAAAAAGAACTGTTATAAATATTTTGTGTACATTTGGGTCCTTTTCCTTTTCCTTTTCCTTTTCCTATGATCTCTTTGTTATACAGCCCAGAATGGTATTGCTGAGTCAAAGGGTATATAGAATTCTATATTCCTTTGGAAATAGTTCCATTTTGCTCTCCAGAATGATTGTATTAGTTCACAATTCCACTGAGTGATTTCAACATTTGTGATTTAACTTTCCTGTGATATTATCCAATGCGATAGGTATGAGGTAGTTCCTCAGAGTTATTTATCTAATCAATAGTAATTTAGAGTATTTTTTCGTATAAATATAGTTAGCTTTGATTTCTTCTGAATACTGTCTATTTATTTCTTATGACAACTTATTAATTGCAGAAGGAATTGTAATTTTTTATATATTTGACTCAGTTCTTTATGTATTTGAGAAATGAGACCTTTATCAGAAAAAAAAAATTCTGTAAAACTTTTCCCCCCACTTTCCATCATCCTTTCTAATCTTGGGTGCACTGGTTTTATTCATGAAAAATCTTTTTTAATGTGTTGTAATCCATATGATTCATTTTATATCCTTTAATATTCTGTCTCTTGTTGGGTCACATCTTTTTTTTCTTTGACCCATAAATCTGACAGGTTAAATATCCCATGCTCCTCTAATTTCCTTGGGTTATCCCTTTTTATGTGTAAATCTGATACTTATTTTAACTCTCTCTCTCTCTCTCTCTCTCTCTCTCTCTCTCTCTCTCTCTCTCTCTCTCCCTCTCTCTTTCTCTCTATCTTTGTAGATATATATATATATATATATATATATAAAATATATGTATGTATGTATATGTTTGTTTATACCTACTTCTGACAAACTGTTTTCTAATTGTTGCAGCAAGTATTGTCAAATAGTGATTTCTTGTCCAAAAGCCTTAGATCTTTGGGTTTGTCAAACACTAGATTTTAATGGTCATTTACTACCAAAAATTATATACCTAATCTATTCCACTGATCACTCCTCCATTTTTCAGCCACTAGGGCTAATTTTGAAGATTAAGTTTGAGATCAGGTACTGTTAAGCCAACTTCCTTATATGTTTCCAGGGCCCATTATTAAATATAATTTTATTGTATTATAGTTTGAAATGGATGTTGTGAGGTTTTTCTGCTCTAACAATGGTCTATTTATCAAAAGTGCCATATGTCGCTATGCTAAATTTGTCCAGAGTTCTCTCATATCTAACATTTCTATAATTCTATTCACCCCCTTAACTATTTTTTTATTATTATTTTGTGGGTAGATCTATCTAGTTCTGATAGGGAAAAGTTGAGATCCTCCACTAGTATAATTTTACTGTCTATTTCATTCAATAACTCATTTAACTTTTCCTTTAAAAATGTTGATGCATGACATTTGGTACATATATGTTTTTATTGATATTTATTGTCTATGATACATTTTAGCAAAATGTAATTTCCCTGCTTCCCTCTTTTAATTACTTCTGCTTTTGCTTTTGATTTGTCTAAGTTTGGTACTTCTAGAACTGCATTATTTTGCCTCAGTTGAAACACAATAGATTCTGCTCTAGCCCCTAATTTTAACTCTATGTGTGTCTCTCTTTTTTTAAGTGGGTCATTTAATTCTCTTTTTTAATCCATTCTGCTCTTTATTTTAAATGTGAATTCATCTGATTCTCATTCACAGTTATGATTATTAGCTATGTATTTCCCTCCATCCTACTTTCTACTCTTTAATCATTTCTCTCTCTCTCTCTCTCTCTCTCTCTCTCTCTCTCTCTCTCTTTCTCTTTCTCTCTTTACTCTTGTCCAGGTGAAAAATCTGTTTTGCTTCGGCCACCAATTCATTTAATTCATCCTCCTTTTTGTTAACCCTGATCTCTTTTTCTTATCCCCTTACCCTACTACTTCTTTGTAGGTAAAATAGATCTCTATTCCCAACTTTGTAGATGTTATTCCCTATTTGAGACAATTTTGATTAAGCAAGTGTCAATCATTGCCTACCACACAATGATGCATCTTCCTCTCCTGTAGAGAAGCTCTTCCTTTCATGCTTTTATGTGAATTGAATTTTTCCATTATTCTTCTCACTTCTCTCTTCTCATAGTATATCCCTATTTCTTGCCTTTTATTTTGTAAAACTCATTTCATCATACTGAACTCACACCTTTGCTCTCTGTCTATGCATATGCCTTCCAATTGCTCTAATAATGATAAAAATGTTAGGAGCTATAATTAATATCATGCAATGTATAAATATAACATTTAAACTTTTTTATTCCCTTATGATTTTTCTTTCAAGTTTACACTTTTATGCTTCTCTTGAGTCTTCTATTTGAATGTGAAACTGTCTCTTTAGCTCAGGAATTTTCATGAGGAATGATTGAAAGTTATCTGTCTTTTAAAATTTTATTTTTTACCCTGAAGGAATACACTCAGTTTTCCAGGATAAGTTATTTCTGGTTGAAATATGAGCTTCTTTGCCCACCAGAATATGTCATTCCAAGCTCCCTGATTCTTTTTCAATGTGTATTTTATTTTTCTCCAATTACATATAAAAACAATTTTGAACATTCATTTCTAAAACTTTTTTTTTCAGGGAAACCAAGATTCAATTTTATTAATGTTAATATAATTTTATAAAAGTGAAGCATTTTAGGTAGCAAACAAATATCACATGTGTTAATATATCATATAACCACTTGATAACAAGAAGAACCTAGGTTCCAACCAATTTTTAGGTTTGGGACCAATCTTTAGGAATTTTAGTCCCCCAGCTTTCCTGTATGCAGGAAGATGAAATTTCCAAGAAACCCCCCTCCTCAATTCTTGGGCTCTAAATGGCCATTCCAAAATACCATGTTGATGTGTTGTACAATGAATTGGATAAGCACAGATTAAATTCCCCTTTCATCACAAAGATTTTTTTTTTAATTGAAGGAGAGTGTGCTTGGCAAAAAAAAAATCTCTTCAAACTTCAAACATTTGAAAATACTTTCAGATTTGAACTGAAGGTAAATTGTGCCTGAGTTGATTCAACTGAGTCTAATATAACTTTGTACATATGGTCTAAACTCACCACCATCAACTTTCCAATGTTATCACAAATAAGAGAGACCGACATATGTTTAAACCCTTTCTTCCCATTCCCAGTGTCAACTTGAATATTAATATTCCTCCTTGATGCCAATTAGCTGATACTAGCCAAAAACAAATCTGATTTTAAATAAATAAAATTAACTTTTTTGAGGGGAAGGTGGGGAAGTGAAAGCACTTCAAAAATTAATATGGCCCATGGAATATTTTCCTTCATCACCATGCCTCTTAGCTTTTCTGGCTTCCTTTAAGATGCAGTTCAAAACCTACTTTCTACAGGTTTTTCTTTTCCTGTCCTCCCCACTACTGACTTTCCTTCTGAAAGTATCTTCTATGTAGATGAGTGCAGGAAAGTTGTTATTTAGTCATGCCTGACTCTTTGTGATCCTATTTGGGGATTTCTTAGCAATGATACTGAAGTGGTTTGCCATTTCCTTCTCCTGCTCATTTTATAACTGAGGCAAATTGAGTTAAGTGACTTGCCCAGGGTTACACAGCTAATATGTGTATGACTAGATTTGAACTCATGAAGCTGAATCTTCCTGATTCCAAGCCCAGTACTCTCTCTACTGTACATTTAGCTTCTTGAAGTGTATGGGATGTTCATGGAGGACTAACACCTCTGGTGTAAGGGCTTGCCAAACCTTTTTCAGGGCTGCTCATTCACCTTTGGTGTTTCTCTGGCTCTCAACTCTCACCTGTGGCTCCAAGCAGCTGTAGCATGCACAGAGTCCACATCTCAATAAACTATCTAGGCAGATGGGTTAAACCAGGTTTAAGGTAACTGATGAGCCTCAGACTCATCAGTGAGTTTGGGGGTGTCTACCCTGTGTGTGAAGATTTCCTCAGGTTAAATGGGTGAATTCAAACAATTTATTCCAATGGCCTTGTAGCAGGAGCTGTTCAGAACTTAGAGCTTGGTCAGACGTTGAATATTCCAAGGTAATCCACAGCATCCACGCCATTGCTGATCATCTTGACTTTTATCTTTCCACTGGACTTTTGAACATTCTAGAACACAGATTGTATCTTAAGAAGTCTCATAAAGAATGTTGGTCTCCTCTTGTTTCAATCTACACAGCCTCCTCATTCATCATGTATTCCCATTTCATCTTAACCCTGTTAGTCTATGCTTCTCAGACTGAAGATCATTCTTTCTGGTAAGTTTGTTGAGGACACTGTGCATGCCTTATACTACTTCATATCTCCTGAATGCCTAACATAGAGCTCCTGTTCCATCATTCAAGAATCCAAGCATCTTTGCTCTCAAGCATGCTGCTACACTTAACTATGGACCTTGAAAAGCCACAAACATCTCTGAGACCAGGGCCAGTCTGCATATGATTCTTGGATATTTTTTTTTTTTGCCTTGGCCCTCAAAATATAGCCATATACCTGTCTTGATAGTAATTCTCTATCACCTTGCCTGAGTTCCTCTCTCTCCCATCATCTTGCTTCATTTCTGAAACTTTGAGTTAAAAGTTGTTTCCCCCTCCACCGACCCCTTAATGAGAAGGCAAGAAATTCAATATAAGTTATATATGTGTAGTCATGGAAAACATTACCATATTAGTCATGTTGTAAAAGAAAAAATAACCCCTCCCCCCAAAAAATAACCTCAAGAAAAATAAGGAAAGTAAAAAAAGTAGTATGCTACAATTTTTATTCAGACAACATCAGCTCTTTCTCAGGGGATGGATCGCATTTTTCTTAATAAATCCTTTAGAGTTGTCTTGGCTCATTGTATTGTTGAGAGCAGCTAAGTTATTTGTAAATAATTACCTTATGATATTTCTGTTACTTTGTACACAGTACATATCCCTTTGGCTCAGTTACTCTAAGTCTTTCCAGGTTTTTCTGAGACTATCCTGCTCATCCCTTTTCTTATAGCACAATCACATACCACAACTTGTTCAGCTATTCCCTAATTAGTGGGAATCCCCTCAATTTGCAATTATTTGCCACCATATAATAGCTGCTATAAACATTTTATGTACATCCTTTTCCTTTTTAAAAAACATATCTTTTTAAATAGAGACCTAGTAGCGGTATTGCTAGGTCAAAGGGTTTCCCTCGTTTTGTAGATCTTTAGGCATAATTACAACTTATTCTATAGAATTGATGAATAAAGTCACAACTTCTCCAGCAATGCATTAATGTCTCATTTTTCTGTCATCTGCTCCAACATCTGTCATTTACCTTTTCTGTCCCATTAGCCAATATAATAGATATGAGGTGGTATCTCAGAATGATTTTATTTTGCATTTCTCCAATGAATACTGATTTGGAGTATTTTTTCCTTAGCTATAGATAGCTTGGATTACTTCTGCTGAAAACTGTTCATAACTTTTGATCCTTTATCATTTGGAGAGTGGCTCTTATTATTTTTTTGTAAATTTGATTTAGTTCTCTATATATTTGCAAAATGACTTTAACAGAGAAACTTCAATTTTTTTTCAAAGTTATACTTGCTAACTGTACTTCCCTTTATTCCATTCCTCACTCTGTTTCTTCTATTCTCTTTTCATCCTATACCTTCCAAAAAAGTTTGTCTTCTAACTACTGCCTTCCCCAATCTATACTTTCTTCTATCACCCACATTCATTTATCGCCTTCCCCTCCTACTTTCTTGTAGGGTAAGATATATTACTATACTCAATTGAGTGTGTATATCATTCCTTCTATGAGTCAATTAAAATGAGAGCAAGGTTCACTTCCTCTGTCTCACCTCCCCCATCATCTCATCTGTTCTAAAAGTTTTTTTTTCTTGCCTCTTTTATGTGCAATAATTTGCCTCATTCTACCTTTCCCTTTCCATTTCTCCAAGTGCATTACTCTGTCACCCATTAATTAATTAATTTTTTTTTAGATATCACCCCTTAATATTCAACTCACATCTGTGTCCTGTATCTATGTAGACTCCTTTTAACTGCCCTAATAATGATGAAGTTTTTATGTGTTAAAAAGTATCATCTTTCCACATAGGAATGTAAACAGTTTAACCTTAAGTCCCTATGGTTTCTCTATCTTGTTAACCTTTTGATGCATCTCTTGGGTTGTATTTGAAAGTCAAATTTTCTATTCAGCTCTGATCTTTTCATCAAGAATGCTGGAAAGTGACAGCCGAGGTGAGGACCGAGGGAACTGGGTAGGAGGGAACACAGGGCGCATAGCAGGGTCAGCGATTTTTCCTGGGGCTAGCAAACTGGGGCCTGGATCTTTGAAGCTACATGCTCAGACTTCCAGAAGTTGGGATGGAGGAATGAAATCTAGGGGCTCTCATCCCCCTCCCTGACACACACAAAAAATCAAGAGCTAAAAGCCCCACCTAGAGTACATTGTTGCATTAGTGTAAACAGTCCCAGGCTTGGAAATCACTGAGGAAGGGGGAAGGGAGATTGTACTGTGCTGAGCCTAAACCCAGGTGGGTGGAGCCAGCAAGTGCTAACAACAAAAGCCCAGGTGTGCATTAGAACCACCTGGCCAATCAGCAAACCACAGCCCCACCCTTCTACCACAGTGAGCCTGCGTGAGAAGCAGCCCAGAGAAAGAGGTGGAAACCTGAAACAGAGTACCCCCTGGCCTCAGGAAACTCAGGGGAAACACTGAGATTCGTGGCCCTGGCCTCAGTCCACATACTCAGAGGCCACAGCTCACTAAGTCAACAACCAAACTCCTACCTGCCAGCCTGAGAAACTCACCCTGGAAGCAGATATCCACTCTAAAAATACAGGATATAGGCAACCACAATGGCGAAGAGGTTAAACTACAAAGGTTAGAACCATCAAATCATTCTATAGTGAACAAGAACCACCACACTCAGAAGGCAACACAGACTCTACACACACACTTGAGATCACAGAGGGAAATGTGAACTGGTCTCCAGCCCAAAAAGCATTCTTGGAGAATTTCTTTGAGAATCTCAAGAGGGATTTTAAAAATGAAAGTAGAGAGGCAGAAGATAAATTTAAATCTACAGTGACCAAATTGGAAAAAAATTTCACAGAAGAAAACAAAGCTTTAATAAATAAAATTGGAGAACTAGGACAGGAGGTCCAAAATCTAACCAGAGAAAATACCTCCA
>CM053582.1:278499574-278519288 GCA_028627135.1 Pseudochirops cupreus | reverse complement strand
AATGCATCCCTGGACTACCTGAGATTCTAGGCATTCCAGAGCCCTGGCTACCCCCTCTCCCTTCTCTCCTCTCCCATAGATCTGTATACAGACCAGATAACTAACCCAAATAATTGCTTTGTCTCCCTTAGGAGAACAGGCCAATTTGGGTGCATTACTCCCAATAAGCGCCTTTCTTTAAGTTAGAGACTGTCTGAGTGAATTCCTTCAGACACTAAGACCCATCCATCTATTCCTCATCATTTCAAGTGTCACCCCAACATTCTTGGGGTGTGCTCTGAACTCATAACTAAGAAAATCAAATAAGGGAAAAAATATTTCCAACTAGAGTAAGCCAGAATGCTAGGATCTCAATTACATATTTAAAAATAGGTAATATTTTGAGAGAGAATTGGGAAAGAAGAACTGCTAAAGTCAATTAGCCAACAAGAATTTATTAATAGTCTACTGAGGGGGCAGCTAGGTGGCACGGTGGTTAGAGCGCTTGTCCTAGAGTGAGGAGTACCTGAGTTCAAATCCACCTCAGACACTTATGAGCTCTGTGACCCTGGACAAATGAATGAACCCTAAATACTTAAAAAAGAAAACAAAAACAGAAATGAGGATACAAATAAAGCCCCCCCCCATTGAAAATAAGCTCTCAAGAAACTCATAGTGAGAAAGAATGAAAAAGTCATGAATCCAGTAAATGAAAGGATGGTTGAAAGGACAGTGAACACAGCAATTTATTTAAAAGAATATTTATAATAGGGGCTTAGTGGAAGACAATGCTAGTGAGGTAAATAGGGAAGTAGTAACTGATATTGAAAGTATGGGAGGGGAAGAGTGATATATTCAATATGCCTAGTGATAAAAGGACAAATAAAAGGCATATAATAAATAAATACATGATTAAATAAATAACTGGTGGCTGATTAGATATAATAAACAAGTAAGTGTGTCTTGGAGTAACTGAACATATATATATATGTGTGTGTATATATATATATATGTGTGTGTGAATTTTTCCTTTTATTGTAACAATAGCAGTAACAAAAACAGAAAATTAATACTTCTACATCATCACCAGCTTCATGAAAGCAATTGTTTCAGAAACCTTTACATTTGGCATTATCATTCTTTAAAAAATTCTTGGAGCTACATTTTTAGAACTGCAACCAAAGTCTCTGAAGCACTAGTTAAAAGAAAAAAAAATAATTGAGACTCTACTTCCTTTGAGCAGATTTGATTTTTTTTTTTAGTGCTCAAAAGTTAATTGATAAAATAAATTCCTGGAGAATTGTAATGGCAAACAAAGTAATACTTAGTACCTTGTTCCAGCTATTTAAGTATTTAGCACCTTGTTTGAGTTCAAGTGTCTTTGAGCCTTGCCCTGATTATATTGAGGAACTTGCTGATGGAACAGGAAGGGACAGAACAGGGAGGAGCTAATGACCAAATATAAGGAGAAGTCCAAGCTAGGGAAGAGCAGAATTGAGAAAGGGAACTTTGTGCTGTCCAGGCACTCTCTTTGTCTGTTCTGTCTGTGTTAATTTTTGTTAGTGATACTTTGTACACAAGCCCTGGGACCTTACTGGAAGCCCTAAAAGAGGATTTTCTTTTTGTATCTTTACGGAAGTCTTGGAGGAGTGTTTCATAATTCCCAGGACAGTGCTGATGATTTGTGTTGAGTTCTCAGATCTTGTTGGTGGGTCTATGTTGATTTCACAGGCAGATAGTGAATTGATGTTGATACTGGCTATCTGTATGAATATTATTGTGGCTCTGTTGAGCTTTGTATTCCCAGAAATGGGAACTGTGAAAGACCTGAAGTGGACTGGACACTGTGAGCTTCAGTATGGAATGGAACTGGATGAGGAACTGGACGAGAAACTGGACAAAGAAGTGAGAGATGCCTACCTGTGAATCCAGGTGATGATTAGGTAGATTCAGGGAGGAGCTTGACCCATGGAAGAGGAATTTGGGAGCCAGCCTGGAGTCAAGATGAAAAGACCCCTCCTTGGGTACTTAGTGCTGATTGACAAGATAATGATTTACTGTGGCCTATGGGTGGGAGAACTCTATACTCTGTACCTTGTACCTCTTAAGGATGATTGAATTAAAGGTGATTAGAAACTAATCTCCAATCAAGAAGAAAGAAGACTTTTTGACTAAGATGAAGACAATCTGACCTAGGGGTGCAGAACTTTGACCTTTGTAATTTGTGTCTCTTAAGGAAACTTGCTCCTTAAGGATGATTGAGTGAAGGATTTGCTGGATGATATCTTTTGTTTAAAACTATGCAGCCACTTTGTTGAAAACTATGTGGCCACTTGAGTGATAAGCTGTAAAACATTGTGAACACTGTATTTTGGTGTCTGTGAATGTTTTGCTTTCTTTTACTGTTGAATAAATAGAGAGTTCACTATCCTATGTGATCAGAACCTTAGAGCTATCCACAGCACCAGCCCCTGGAGAGTGGCTCATGCTTGGCTTTATAGGAATTAGCTGCATTACTAAGCTAGGTAATATCAAAAATAGAAGGCTTACTTTTTGACTGGTATATAAAATTAGTCATAATGAGTACATAACTTTTTGCCTTACTGAGTTAGGGGAATAATTCAATTAATTGTATAAATTCAGTGATGTTTATTTTTAAGACATTGCTTTATAGTCATTCACAAAACGTATTTGTGTGCACAAATATTTGTTAGAATATGGATATCCACAAACAGAAATCCACATCTTTATATTCTGTCAGTTTCAAATAAACAAGTACTTTGGAGAGTCTCTCTTCCCTTCTTTACTTTGAAGAGCAAAGAATAAAGGAGGTGTTTAATTTACTATTTTCTGTATTTTTTTAAGTGCACCAAACCCATTCTCTCTACATATGACCAGAATTTCATAATATCCAAATATTTTCCAAATATATAATTGTGGAGAGGGGAGATTATATCTTTCTTGAAGAATACTAGTGAAATGTTACATTTGAGTCTCATGTTCTTCAACAGAGACTGAGAAAAGGTAATCATTATATGACCTGTACCTTTTACTCAGGCTATTGTCATTCTTACTGATTTCCATGCTGCCCTTACACAAAAAAAGGCATTCAGAAATTGTAGAAAATTAAGCTATATATGAATGATATCAAGACAAAACATATGGGACAGTGATGTCAAATGTCATATATAGATTTCAAACAACAGAAAAAAAGAAAAAAACAGAAAAAGCATGAAATTCAAAATCTAAAAGCTGTATTTAGCAAAATAATTTTGGTTTCTCTCACTCCAGTATGAACTATCTTTTAGACTAACTGAATTTTTAGGAAAAAAAAATAAGGCAGCTCTTTGTGTAATTTGGTACTCTGTTATATTGTATCTTGATGAAGTGTTAAAATTATTATCTCTGCCTCTGAAGAAATTACCTAGAATGGATTTTGGCAGTACAGTGAAAGGAAAAACAAGCTACCATATCAGAGGATTTGGTTTTAAACTTCAGATCTGCTAATTACTACTGGTGTGACCTTCAGTGAATCATTTTACACTTTTATGTCTCTCTTCTCTCACCTATACATGAAATAATTGATAGAATTTGAAAATTCAAAGAGATCCTAACAGCCATCTAGACAAAACCATAAATGAAAAGACTCCTCACTATAACATATTTGACAATTGATGATCTGTTCTCTGCTTGAAGATTTTCAAAGAAGTGAAACCACCTCTTGAGGCAGTCTATACTGTTGTTGTTGTTGTTGTTGTTGTTCTATAACAGATTTAATTGTTAGGGTGTTTCATTTTGTTTGTTTTGTTTTTCTCTGATACAAAAAAAAATATAAATTTGCCTCTGTAATTTTCACATATTGTTCCTATTTCAGCTCTGTGGAGTCAGATGGAACAAGTCTAATCTCTCCTCTGTATGAATGCAATCAGAATACTTGAAGATAGCTATCTTGTTCCCCTTGAATCTTCTTTTCTCCTGCTTAGATATACCTAGTTTCTTCAACAAATCCTTATATGGCATGGATTCAAGGTTCTTCACCATCATGATTGTTCTACTTTGGACATTCCCAGATTATCATAGTATTTTTTTTTAAATCATGGAATTTAAAAATGAGAATGATATTCCAGAGGAGGTTGACTTTGGGTGAGGAACAGTAGGTCTCTTATCCCCAAATACTTGCCAGCTATGCACCTCATAGTGAAGCTTAATATTCTTTTAATTTCCAGAACAACTACCATTTAACTATGTTTCTCCCATCTGAAATTGTGAAGTGGTATTTCTATATTCAGTGTAAGACTTCAAATGAAACTTTGTGAATTACTTGCGATCTGCTATTCCAAACAAGCAAAATACTTTTGGAACCTAATTTTGTAACCCAGTGCATTAGCTATCTTTTCCCACAGCGTGTCATCTGTAAATTTGAAGGATAAAAAAGCATGCCATTTATGTCTTTATCCGAGTCAAAGATAAATGAATGTGCAATTCCTGAAGCATTCACAGCTATTTTCTGCTTGCTGCCAATCCAAAACATTGAACTTCACTAGCTGGTTTCAGCCATGGTGACTCAGGGGTTCTTATGCATAGTGATGAACCAGAAGGACTGACTACCCAGGAGATATTGAGCTGCAACTACCTTCATATATAAAGGAATTCATATGTAGTCCCATGATGATTTTTGTGTTCTTCCTTCCTTTAAGTGAGTAAGGGAAGGAGTGCAATGAGTGGCCCAGAGGGGGAAAGGCATCAGGTACCCTATTTCCCACCAGATCGTTACATATCTATGAATACATGACCCCTATGTTTCTTTTGTTTCTTCTTTCTTGACTATAGGTGTATTAGTATTCTGAAAGGAGAATACTCAGGTGTCCATTAAGTTCTGGAAATACATCAGAGCCATCAGAGAATTCTCACTGTCAATAAAATTTTGTAGGAGCTCCAACTGATTTTGCAAGCATAGCAGATGAGTAGATTACTTGACCCAGCATAGCAAAGGGTTGATTTATTACACAAATCATTAAATCCAGGAAGGAGTAACTACAGACAAGCAAGGGAGAAACTTATCCTTCATTAACACAATGCTCTGAAACCCATTTAGTCAGAGAAAAGGAAGGAAAGGATTCTGAGAACTAGGAGTTGCAAAATATTACTTGTCCCCATATATTCATTACATGTGTTCCTTACTGTCTTTGTGCTCTTAGTTTGAACACCCTGACTCTATGCACTGTGTGTGTGTGTGTGTGTGTGTGTGTGTGTGTGTGTGTGTATAAGCTGGTAATGATTTTTGTAAGTTCTGACTTTGTAATATGGACTCAGTAAATATCCCTTTGTATAAGCTAATTGATATTAACTGGTTGAGTTAGATTGGAAACATACTGGTTGGGGTCTCCTGAACACCTTTAATAGAAATCACAGTACTACAAGAGCTCCTTCTAAAACCCTGAGGAGAAAATAAATATTTCCTTTTCTTGGGATCTATCATGCCAAGGAAAATGGGAGATGAACAAATAAGGTAGATAATATTTATATGAAAATTTTGAATAAGAGAAAATCAAGCCAGATACTTGGGGTACTCTACTAGTGAACTCTTATCACACTGAGACTGAATCTGTAACAGTGGCTCTTTGGGTCCCATCATCCAATAAGATCTGAATCTGACTATATTATATTATCATCTAATCCATATTTTTCTATCATAAGCCCTAGAAAAGTTTGAGAAAAGTTATCAAAAACTCTAAATTCTAGGTAATACTAAATGAAAAAGATCTTCAAAAATCTCTCACCATTAAAGGAAAAAAACGGGATATTTCAAACTAGGAAGCTCTCAGTTCAAAGTCAGCCTCTCACCTAAATAATCATAGGCAGGTGTCACTTTATCTCATTGAGCCTCAGTTTCCTGGAGTACCCATGTCACAGGAAAAAAAATGTATATATATATACACATACATACACACATGCATATATAATTAATATAAATTTATACATATATGTCATTTATTATGAATTCCTTTTTTGAATGCAATATTAACTTAATTTTAAATTTAATTACATAGACATAATTTCCTGTTTAAAAATGCTTACAGAGCTAGAGAAGTAGTTGACTAAATTCATTATTACATATGGAGATTTTGGCAAGATTTTTTATCTTTCTTTTGCTGAAGATGAAATATTTGTTGTTCTGAGGTCAGCTACTAAACAAACTCAATAGTGTTTAATAAATTAAAATAGCATTAGTTTACATGAATAATATTAACTCGATAACATCACCAAAATAGTATTTTATAAGACCTTTTGGACATGGACTTTTTAACATATTATCTATAAGTAGGAAATTAAAGATATAAAACGTTTTTTTTTAATATGTTTGTGTCATGTAAAGTCAATCAGATATTTGAAAACTAGCTAGCAGTTATGTGGGATTTTAAAGACTAAAATACTGCTTTATGTTAATTTTTCTACATAAATCTTATAGCAGTTCTATGAGGTTCAGTTGTTGTCTCTATTTTACAGATGAATAAAAGAAAGTATAGGAGGTTTAAGTGATTAATATAGTCACATGCCCAGTATTATGAAGTAGCATCTATTACTGACAATGCCCTAAGACCAACTTGGTAAGGACTCTGCAAACAGAGAAAAGGATTTTGAGGACTGAGAGTTGGAAGGTGCCCAGAGGCAAATTCTTGCTGTCATTTCTAATTCTGACACCAGTATACGAAATTCTTAAAGTGGATCTAAGGCATGTGGTCAGTGAATCTTCATACAACTAAAATATTTTTAAGAATTAAGACAGAATGGGGCAAAGAAAATATGATAGAGTGAATGCAGGAACTTGCTTGAGTTCATGCTCCTATTACCTCCAATACCTGTAAAAAATGACTCTAAACAAATTTTAGTGCTACAGAACCCACAATGTGACAGGGAGAAAAATAATCTCCCACTGAAAGCAGCCCGATAGGGCAACAGGAAGGATCTATCACACCAGATTGGGAGTGGAGCAAAGTCCCGTGTGGGCCATGCCAACACAGACTGGCAAGACAGACCAGCGACAGCAGAAGTCTGAATCACTGGCAGCTGTGACAGCTTCCAGACTTCTCAACCCCAAAATGCCAAAGAGAAAGTAAAAGGTGAGTGGGGAAACTCTGTTGTTCCTGGGTGAAAGAAGAGCACAGTCTAGTCACTGCTCTCAGGATGGCAGAGGCAGCAGCCATCTCCTGAGTGCCAGGGCCAGAGATCATGGCGGGGACAAAGGAACTGTCCAGACAATAACTGCAGGACACTCTTTGCTGGCACAGAGACAAGATTATTTTGCTTTGCTCTGCTTAGATTTGGGTCACAGGCTTAGTTGGCAGTCCTGGGGTGAGGAATATTGGTGTAACAGAGCTGGTTGAGGCTCTAGAGAGGCAGTCCTCCTCAAGTTCTGAGGCAGGAACCTAGAAGAAGTTCTGACAACTGCTGCAAAAAACCACCGAAATTTGGGACACAGTACTCTCCACTCTGGAAGCAGAGTTCTACCTTGGCAAAAAGCTCAAAAGTAAAGTGATTGGCTGGTAAAATGAGCAAAGAGAAGAAGCAAAATCAAATTATAGAATCATTTTTTGGTGACAAAGATGATGAAAACAAAGAACCAAAAGAAGAAATCAAAATCAAACCTCCTGTATCAAAGTCCTCCAAGAAAAATGAGAACTGGCTGCAGGCCATGGAGGAGCTCAAGAAGGATATTGAAAATTAAGTAAGAGAAGTAAAGGAAAAATTGGGAAAAGAAATGAGAATGATGCAAGAAAAATATGAAAAATGAAGCAACAGCCTCTTAAGGAGAGCCAAAAAACTACTGAAGAAAATAACACCTTAAAAATAGCCTAACTGAAATGGCAAAAGAGGCCCAAAAAGCCCATGAGGAGAACAATTCCTTAAAAAGCAGAATTTGCCAGATGGAAAAGGAATTTTAAAAGCTCACCAATGAAAATAATTCCTTCAAAATTAGAATGGAGCAAATGGAAGCTAATGACTATGAGAAATCAATATACTATAAAACAGATCCAAACAAACGAAAAAAATAGAAAGCAACGTGAAATATTGGAAAAACCACTGACCTTGAAAATTGATCCAGGAGAGATAATTGAAAAATTATTGAACCACCTGAAAGCTATGATTAAAAAAGAGCCTAGACATCATCTTTCATGAAATTATCAAGGTAAACTGCCCTGATTTTCCAGAATCAGAGGGCAAAAAACAAATAAATAAATAAAAGAATTCATTGAACAACTCCTGAAAAAAGATACCAAAAAGAAAACTCCTAAGAATATTATAGTCAAATTCCAGAGTTCCCATATAAAGGAGAAAATATTACAAGCAGTTGGGAAGAAAGAATTTGAGTATTGTGGAAACACAATCAGGATAACACAAGCTCTAGCAGCTTCAACATTAAGGGATTGAAGGCTTTAGAATATTATATTCTTGAGGTCAAAGGAGCTAGGATTAAAACCAACAATCACCTATCCAGAAAAAACTGAGTATAATATTTCATGGGAAAATACTAAAATTCAGAGAAATAGAGGACTTTTTTTTTTTTTGCTGAAGTAGTGAAAATATTTTATTTATTTCCGATTAACTTTTGTTTATTTTTACTTTACATCACTGATTTCCACAAGATTTTGAGTTACAAATTTTTCCCCATCTTTCCCTACCAACCCCCTAAAACAGCAATTGCACTGTATACCCCCTCCCTGAATTTGCTTTCTCCTATATCCTTCCCCATCACCACTCTGACTTTCTTGTAGAGCAAGATGGATATCCTTATCCCAGTGCTTGTATATCTTATTTCCTGGTTGGATGTAAATAATAATAATTATATGTGTGTGTGTGTGTGTGTGTGTGTGTGTGTGTGTATGTATAGTGTAACATTGACAATATTTCCTGCTTTTATATCCTGCCCTCACCTTGTTCTATTCTTCACTTTGTCCTGTCCCTTTACAGAAGTGTGTACTTCTAACAACCCTCTCCCCCCAAGCTGCACTCCCCCCCCCCATTATCCCCCTCTCATCCCCTCCCCCCAACTCTCCTGCAGGGCAAGATACCTAATATAGAGTTTATGTGATTCCCTTCCTAAGCCAAATTCAATGAGAGTAAGGTTGACCCATTCACTTTTTGCCTTCCTGTTCTTCCCTTCCACTGTAACAGTTATCCCTTGCCTCTTCTATATGAAACGATCGACCCATTCCATCTATCCCTACCTCCTCTAATTCTATTCCTCTCCCACTTCTTAATTTCACCTTTAAAATATCATCCCTTCCTATTCAATTGATCCTGTGCGCTCTGTCTATGTATAACTGTACACATATATACAAACACTCCCATATGTATTCATATGTATATATACCATCCTATATAAATATTTGTATATATATACATATATCCATGTCCATATATATATACATATACATACATATACATATACATATACATATATATATATTTATATATATGTGTATATATATATATATGTATATATATGTGCATTTATATTCCCTTCACCTACCCTTATATTGAGAAAAGTTTCATAAGTTACAATTCTCATTTGGCCATATTGGGGTATAAGTTTTTCAACTTTGATAAGTTCCTTATAGTTGCTTTTTCCTATGTTTACATTCTCGTGCTTCTTGTATTTGAATGTCAAATTTTCTATTCATTTGTTGTATTTTCCTCAAGAATGCTTGAAAGTACTCTACCTCATTGAATGACCATATTTTCCCCTGAAACATTATACTCGGTTTTGCTGGGTAGGTGATTCTTGGTTTTAATTGTAGCTCCCTTGATCTCCAGAATATTATAGTCCATGCCCTTTGGTCCCTTCATGTAGGAGCTGCTAGATCCTGGATTATCCTGATTGTGTTTCCACAATCTTCAAATTGTTTCTTCTTGGCAGCTTGTAATATTTGCTCCTTGATCTGGTGACTCCAGAACCTGGCTATAACATTCCTAGTAGTTTTCTTTATGGGATCTTTTTCAAGAGGTCATCAGCGAATTCTTCCTACTTCTATTTTGCCCCTGGTTCTAAAATATCAGGGCAATTTTCCTTGAGAATTTCTTGAAGGATGATTTCTAGGTTCTTTTTCTGATCATGGCTTTTAGGTAGTCCAATAATTTTTAAATTGTCTCTCCTGGTTCTATTTTCCAGGTCAGTGGTTTGTTCAAGGAGATATTTCACATTGCCTTCTATTTTTTCATTTGTTTGGATCTATTTAATAGTATCTTGATTTCTCATAAAGTCATTTGCTTCCATTTGCTCCACTCTAACTCTGAAGAAATTATTCTCTTCAGCAAGCTTTTGAGATTCTTTTTCCATCTGGCAAGTTTGACTTTTTTTTTTCTTTAACGTGTACTTTTATTTGAAGTGTTCTTAAGTACATGTATATGTAAAGCTCCTCGCCTCTCCTAAGTACTGACACCAATCTCAAAACTTGAAGGGAGACTATGAAAGTCCTCATTAACACTGATGTTGTGGGAAGGGAGGGAATTTATGGGGCCATTCAACATGGCTGACAATTTAAAAAAAGGAGCAAGTATTAAGGTGGAAGATACAAGAGATTTTTTTAAAGGGATTACATAATTTACTTTTAAAGCAATACTAGTACCTTCCCCCCTCCCCTGTCACATTCTAGATCTTTATTACATTGCTCCTTGGCTCTAGCAGAGGGCAGCCTTCACAGAGGCTTGTAACTCTGTAACAATGAATTATACAATATTTGGAATGAGTATTTAAAAAAACCAAAATACAAAAAACAAAAATCATTTAGAATCAGAGTCCTGAAGATGCCCTGTAGAACTCTGGGGATGGTTTGCCTCCAGCATATTTAGACTGCTCATCACCTTCACAGTTCCAGTTTTTAAATCCTGGGTCAAGCGCCAAAAAAAAGAAAAGAAAGAAAGAAAGAAAGCGATGCCAATCTCATCTCTTTTTTTCGGCGATTATCATGTCATCTCATTACACACTTTGACTAAAAAAAATATAAAAACACAAACAGTCCATTTAGAAGCATTTGCAGTGGACAATGGAGGGTCCAGATTCATCCTACTCCTGCTTGCTGATCCACATCTGCTGGAAGGTGGAAAGAGATGCCAGGATGGATCCTCCAATCCAGACAGAATATTTGCACTCAGGTGGGGCATCAATCTTGATTTTCATTGTGCTGGGAGTTAAGGCTGTAATCTCCTCCTGCATCCTGTCAGCAATGCCAGGGCACATGGTGTTATCACCTGACAATAAGATGTTGGCATAGAAATCCTTATGGATGTCAACATCACTCTTCATGATTGAGTTGAAGGTAGTTTCATGGATTTCACAGGATTCCATACTTAAGAAAGATGGCTGGAAGAGAGCTTCTTGGCATCAGAAGCTCTTGTTGCCCATGGTGATAACCTGACCATTAGGGAGCTCATAGCTCTTTTCCTGAGAGAAGCTGGGTGCATCAGTGGCCATCTCCTGCTCAAAGTCTAGAGTGACATAACACAGCTTCTCCTTGATGTCACGCACGTTTTCTCTTCGTTCGTCAGATCACAGCCATCCAGATCTAGGGGAAGGAAGGCATGGGGAAGGGCATAACCTTCATAGATGGGCACAGTGTGGGTCACACCATCACCAGAGTCCATCACAATACCAGTGGCATGACCAGAGGCATACAGGGATAGCACTGCCTTCATGGCAACATACATGGCTGGGGTATTGAAGGTCTCAAACATAATCAGAGTCATCTTTTCTCTGTTGGCTTTGTGGTTCAGGGGCACTTCTGTGAGCAGCACAGGGTGCCCTTCAGGGGCCACACAGAGCTCATTGTAGAAAGTATGAAGCCAGATTTTCTCTATGTTATCCCAGTTGGTGACAATACCATGTTCAATGGAGTACTTCAGGGTGAGAATACCTCACTTGCTCTGGGCCTCATCCCCCACATAGCTGTCTTTCTGGCCCATATCCACCATCACACCCTGATATCTGGGGCAGCTAACAATAAAAGGGAAGAAAGCCCGAGAGGCATCATCTCCTAAAAAAAGCAGCTTTGCACATTCCAGAGCCATTGTCAACAACTAGAGTAGCAATATCATCATCCATGGTGAACCTTGAAGTGGCAAGGTTAAACCCTTAAGAGAGAGCAGAGGTGGTGCTGAACCTGGGGGAAGGGGGGAGGCAAGTTTACACTGAGTGGAAGAGTTCCAAATTTGGCTTTTTAAAGCATTCTTCTCCTCATTGGCTTTTTGGGTCTCTTTTGCCATTTGAGTTAATCTATTTTTTAAGGTGCTATTTTCTTCAGTCAGGTTGCTCCCTCTCTTTTCATGACTTTCTTGCATCATTCTCATTTCTCTCCCCAATTTTTCCTCCACTTCTCTTATTTGGTTTTCAAAATCCTTCTTAAGCTCCTCTATGGCTTGTATTAATGTCTACATTTTTCTTGGAAGCTTTTGGTGCAGGAGTTCTGACTGTGTTGTCTTCCTCCTTTTCCATGCTTTGATCTTTTTTGTCCCCAAAAAAGGAATCTAAAGTTGGATTGCTGAGCTTTCTTTGTTTCCTTTGCCTGCTCATGTTGCCAGTCAGTTACTTGATTTTTCAGCTCAGTAGAACTCTGCTTTCAGAGGGGAGAAATCTGTCCCAAATCATTGGGGTTTTTCCAGCTCCCAGAGATATTAGAAGGCTGAAGTCTCTGCAGGCACCATGAGGTTTGGCTCACTGAAAACACAACTCAGGACCACCACCCAAGACCATAATCCAGATCCAGGCATCTCAAGGCAAGAGCACTTAGCCTTGTGAATGATTGCTTGGCCCCCCTGCAATCTGCAGGCCATGAGTTCTGAAACAGCCATTTGGAGGTGGCTGCAGGGCTGCCACTTCAGACTGCTTCTAGCTCTGGGGCAGTAGGTTGCAACCTCTCCCCCAAATTTAGCCAAGCTCCACTGACCTTTTCCCTTTATCTTTGGCCCTTATGGGTTGGTAATTCTGGAAACTGCCACAGCTGCCAGTGGTTTGGTCTCCTGAAAGCTCCAGCCTGGGCTTCTCCTGGATGGCTTGGGGCTAAAATCACATGGGGCAGGGCTTTTCTCCCAGAACACTGTGATGAGCACTTTCCATCCGTCTGCTGGGCTGCCTTCAGTGGGAGCCTTGTTTCTCTGTCATTTTATGAGTTGTGGAGCTCTAATATTTGTTTAGAGTCATATTTTATAGGTATATGAGGTGGTTACGGTGGGAGCCATGGAGTTCTCCTGCTTCTACACGCAAAATAGAGGACTTTCAAGCATTCTTGATGAAAAAAACCAGAGCTGAAGAGACAATTTGACTTTCAAATACAAGAAATATAGATGATGCCCCTCGGGCTGTCTTTCAAATACAAGAGAAGCATGAAAAGGTAAACAGGAAAGAGAAATCATAAGAATTTATTAAAATCGAACTGTTTACATTTCTACATAGAAAGGGGATATTTATATCTCATGAGACTTTTCTCAGTATGAGGACAGTTCAAGGAATTCACACAGAGATATTTATATATACATGCAAGTACATCTATTTGGGTATATGTGTGTATGTGAGTGTACATGTATACACAAAGCACACAGGGTGAGTTGAATATGAAGAGATGATATCTAAAAATAAAATTCAAAGGTGAGAGAGGAAAATATTGTGGAAGGAAAAGGGAGAGATTGAATAGGGTAAATTATCTCACATGAAAGAGGTAAGAGAGTTGTTATAATGGTGGGGAAGAACAGGAAGTTTAAAGGGAATGAGTAAATCTTACTCTCATTGGATATGGCTTAAGGAGGGAATATACACACTCATTTGAGTATCTTACTCTACAGGAAATTAGGAGTGTAGGGGATAAGAAGGGGGATGATAGAAGGGAGGGCAGGTTGGGGGAGAGAGTACTTAGAAGTAAACACTTTTGAAAAGGGACAAGGTCAAAGCAGAAAATAGAATAAAAGGGGAGTGGGATAGGATGGAGGGAATTATAGTTAGTCTTTCATAATATGGCTTCTATGGAAATGTTTTGCATAACTACACATGTATAACCTATATTGAATTGCTTGTCTTCCCAGTGTGGGTGGATGAAGAAGGAAGAAAGCAGAAAATATGGAACTCAACGTTTAAAAAATAAATATTAAAAATATTGTTTCTGCCTGCAACTGGGAAATAAGATATACAAGCAATGGGGTATATAAATCCATCTTGCCTTACAAAAAGTAAGGGTAGTAATAGGGGGGATATAAAAGAGGACAGATTAGAGGAAAGGGTATTCAGTATGCTTGCCGTCTTGGGGTGGAGGGTAGGAGAGAGATGGGGAGAAAATGTGTAACTCAAAATCTTGTGGAAATGAATGCTGAAAACTAAAAATAAATAAATTGATTACAAAAAAAGAAAAAAGAATGAAGACAGAAGATGCAAATTCATACAGTTCAATGTACTTATTTGGAAAAAAAATGTACTTTTGATTAATTTGTTAGGGATTTAAATGTTACTTGTAATATTACTCATTTAATACTTATCATTTGGGCCACATTGCCATTCTTTTGACTGATAGTGATAGTTTCTGCTTTCTGGGGACTATAAATATACACTGTGGACAATCAATAAAAGCTTCAAAAAAAGGTGATTCCTTTGAAAGAGCTCTAAGAACTATAAGGGACTGAATATTTGGATTCTACTTTATCATAAAAGGCAATATATATGGAAGATTATTTTCATGCTTTCCCACAAAAATTTGATTTTCATGTAAGAAACTCAATTTGCTCAAGTTTACAACTGACTATAATTTCAGTCCAAAAACAACTGATTGTATCCTATATTCTTTCAATTTGCTATTATTTTATTATGGGTTCAATATAGTGTTTGCTTGCTAATATGTATACTTCTCTCCTCCTTCCCCCTTTCTTTGTTTCAGTTTGATAGAAATTCTTAGGGAAGAACACTATTAAATATCTTTAGTTTTAATGTGGAAAAAAGAAAATGTCTTTTTCTCTGAGGGGCAAAAAAAAAAGATTGGAAAATTAAATTGTACAATGGAAATGGATTCTCATTTCTATTCTGATGGGTTCATTTAGAGTGTAATTAGAAATGATACACATGCATTAAAATAATAGCAAAAGAACAAATACACCATCAATCTTTAATTGTCCCAGAGTTTCAGAATTTAAAAATATTTGAATAAATGTTTTCATTGAAAAACTGATTCCCCAAATCATTGGATTTCATTACATTTATTCCCCCATTCAATTTCAAATTTGCCTTGTGTTCCTAACTATTTCCATGAAGTCCTTCAAGAAACCAAACTTCTTTTTTCAGTGATAAAAAGCTTTTTTATAAAATGAACAGAATATCTGTTATCTATCTGTCTTCAAAGGTCTTGATTATTAACATAAAATTAAATGTTAAGTTTCTTTAGATTTTTAAATCATTGGGATAAATCTTTCCCAACAGAATAAACTTTTCCTTTAAGTGTCTGTAACAAACTTAAAACTGAGAGCCATCACTAGATCAAACTTGAAAATAAGGATTTGCTATATGGGTAGGCTTTTTTAAAATCTCCTTTCCCTCTGAAGTTTTGATTTTTTAAATATAAAATCTATTGTTCATGAAAGTCAGATTATATAGCAATAAACTACACAGCTGAAAATGTTTAAAAGTTAACTCTTTTTTGATGAAATAAAAAACCCTTCCTTTGTACAATAATTTACTGAGGGCATAGATTGGTATTTCCTGAATTTATGACTTCTACCAGTGGGATGCATCTCAAAATGAGTGATTTATACTTTCCCATAAAGGCAAATATATAGTATACTAAAAAGTAGGGTATAATAGAGTATGAGACTTCACATTCTGTTGTCAGATATTCACAGTTGGTTTCAAGTAAGGCTTTGATTTCCCACTGGGAGATTGGCAAATGCAGAATAAATAGAGAGCTGAAATTCACTAGGAAATTTTCAGACAGCAATTTGTACATTTCCTTTTCTGACAAAAAGATTCAGTATTCCTGAGCATATAGATTTTCTGCAGAGTTGATTTTAATATTTTATAAAGTTAATTCACCACTAAAGCATCACTACCTCTTGTAAGGTGGAAAAGCAGAAGCTAAGGGAGCCAGCTTTGCCCAAATCTAGTTATTAATTCAGAAATGTTGTCCAACCCAGATGTCCAAGTTGCTGATACTACAAAAATTTTTAGTTGTGCTGCCCTGTATTTCCTGTTTCTCATGTGTTCTACTTGTGTGATTTCCCCCTATACGTGGGGGTTATTGAACACCCTCTTTTACCAGGTCCCCATGTGTTTACAGTAGTATAATTTTTGAGGCTTTTTCCTACATTCTACCCATCCTACCTGTAGGTACCAGGGTTGAGACAACCACCTCCAGAGAAAGATCTCATACCTGGAAGCACGTCTAGCTCACTGATCACTAAACTCTAAATAGAGGGCATTTCATCTCCTCCTTCATCTCTAGCTAATGAAAGACCAGGAGAATTCCAGGATTACTTTGTCTGCCACACACATCCCATCCCCTTCAAAACTGAGGATTACCCAGTCCTGACCATGCTATCCAACTTCTGCCAACTCTAAAGTAGCCTTCTAAAAATGGTTGAAAATCAAGTCTCAGGTTTTTTCCTCATACAGACTTGTAAAACAAAGTACAAGTAGCTTTCCAGAGGACTGCTGCTGTGAACAGCTTCAAGGTTCTGATTATGTAGTACAGAGAACTCTTTATTTATTCAATAATAAATTAAAGCAAAACATTCACAGAAATCAAAGTACCGCATTCACAATGTTATGACATAACAACTTATCACTGAAATGGCCACATAGTTTTCACCAAGGTGGTCACAGAGTTTTAAACAAAGTACATTCATTTAGTAACAGAATCATTTAGTAAGTCCTTAATTCAATCATCCTTAAGGAGACTTGTCTTCTTAATGGACACATAGTACAAAGGTCAAAGTTCTCCACCCCTAGGTGACAGTAAATCATGATCTTTTCAATCAAAAAACAGTATCCAAGTAAAGTCTTCTTTCATCTTGACTTGAGGCTGGCTCTCAGCTTCCATGGTTCCTCTTCCATTGTCCCAGCTCCTGCCTGAATCTACACAACTGTCACCTGGGTTCAAAGGCAGGCAGCTCCCAGTTCCTTGTCCATCTCCTTGCCCAGGTCTTTGTCCAGTTGCTTGTCCAGGTCCCATTCCATATTGAAGCTCACAGTGTCCAGTCTACCTCAAGTCTTTCAAAGTTCCTGTTTCTTGGAAGACAAAGCTTAGCAGAGCCAAAACAATATTTACACACATTTCTGGCACCATCATCAATTCACTATCTGCCTGTGAAATCAACAGGGACCCACAAACAAGGTCCAAGAGGTCAACACAAATCATCAACATAGAAATCAACACAAACCCATAAACAAGGTCTGAGAACCCAACACAAATCATCAGTACAGTCCCAGGACCTCTGAATCCCTCCTTTAGGACTTCTGTAAACAGACAAACAGAAAATCTTCTTTCGGGGCTTCCAGTAAGGTCTCAGGGCTTCTGTACAATGTATAACAAACATCAACACAGACAGGACAGACAAACCCAGAGTGTGGGATACCACAAGTTTTCTCCTTCACCACAAATGCTCCCTTCTCAGTTCTGCTCTCTCCAGCCTAGGCCTCTCCTTATATGTGGTCATTAGCTCCTCCCCTTCTTGTTGCAGGAGTTCATGAGTTCTAGGATTCACAAGTTGTGGGATTCACAAGTTCTGGATCTTAATACTTGATGCAATCATGAACTGAAACAAGGTGTTAACTACTTCTGCATTAATTAAATAGCTGAAACAAAGTGGTGAAGGACCTCTTTCCTTGCCATTATAATCCTTGGCCTCAACCCTCTTATCTAGACTTCCAGGAAGGCTCAGGTAGTTCAGGATCACTTCCTCAGGCAAGAGTGTGAAGGTAATTATTTAAAGATAGCTGAAAAGGGCTAGCACAAGACACTTTTAAATGTAATCTTCATTGTTAACATTTTAAAACTGTTTCTTCAGTCTAGATAATCAACAAACAATGTTTCAAGCTGTGATCTCTTGTGTTTTACAGGTCCTGAGGTATAAGTGCTCACATGGAAAATCAAACTATCAGTTCTATTGAGCAGGTTAAAGTTGGCTACAATACATCCCTGCAGGATCTCAGCCTACCTGGAAAGGAAGAAAACAAACAAAAATAAACCTCATTTTCCAAAATATTATCTGAACTTGACTCATGGAGCTCTGGGCTGAGATTCCAGGCTTGAAGAATTCCCTTCACTCAAGCTGAACTTTCACCACCCTGCAAAGGACTCCCAATCTTTCCAGCTCATGAGAAAACAGGCAGAGACCAAGACATATTAACTCTTACTGTCAGACTGTCCCATCAGACTTTCCACAATACCTGAATGCCTTCTCATCCCTGACTACACTTCCAGGCAGCCTTTGGACTGCAACTGTAGCTCTAAATCAGATTACATTTATGAGACTGCTTCTACCACCTTTAATCCAGAAAACCTTCAGCATGATATTATTTGTATGTTTTTAAAACCAATAATATTAACTAAGCATTGGAAAATTTAAGAGAGTGAAAATTCAAATCAGCAGATTGAGGAAAAAAATGTAAATGGAAAAGAAAGATCACAACAAATATTCAAGAAGAAAAGAAAAGGGCAATGCTTATTAAAACATATGAGTCTAAGGAAACTATACAAAATTATATTCTAATGAATCAGAGAACAGAAAGGAAATCGATGATTATATATTTTAAAGTGCCAAAACTGGTGAAACAGAAAATGAATAATGTAAAAAGAACAGTCTAGGAACAAGAAATAATATATTAAAGAGCATTACCCATTTAGGATGACTTAAATGGGTAGTTCTCTGAATTAAGACAGTATTCTTTGTCTAGAAGTGGAGGTGGGAATTTTTTCACATATTAAGAATGTTTTCAATAGAATTCTTTCCAACATTTCAAAAAAGAATTTTCCTTATGTTGTAGAGATTATTTGTGAAAATATAGAGAATAGCAATTATCCAGAAAATTTTATGAGGCAATGGGTTGAGTTTTAAGCCATGAAAAGTTAACACTGAAAAAGAAAATTACAGAATAATTTTGTTGCAAAATATAGATGCATTAATCTTTAATAAAACATTACCTCTAAAATGAGAAAAAAGTATAAATTATGATCATTAAGGAATTATACAAGTGATTAAATCTGGTTCAACAGAAAGTCTGTTAACATAAGCAATATAAATCAAAACCATTTTAAAAAATTTATCAATACATATACAAAAAGTCTTTGAGAAAACATTTAGTCAAGATAATAATGTTAACATAACTACAGGTGGAATCATGCTGATGATTATAAAAAGGTCTTTTGATCAATAGCTTACATAATATTTAGTAGAGAAGGATCCGAAACCTCCCCAATGAAAACAGATATAAATCAAATGGATGATTCCTACTACTTCTATTTGGCATTGTATTAGAAATTCTAAATATTACAATAATATATCAAAGTCACAGTAAAGGTTTTAACAGTGGAATTGAAAATGAAAAAAAATACCATTTTCCCAAAAGACAAAATAGGGTAGCTAGAAAAGCAAATAAGTACAAAGACTAAAAATTGATGGAAACAATGAATGAATTGATCAGTTTAAGGAAACAAGATTAATCTACAAAGACTAAAGCAGGTTACAGTTTGATTCCTAAAAATCTTTTCCT
>CM053582.1:278477007-278499074 GCA_028627135.1 Pseudochirops cupreus | reverse complement strand
CTTCTCTGGGCTGGGAATCTGTCACTCTCTGTCTCCCAATGGGTTCTGTCACTCTTAAATCCGCTCAAATTTACTTTTGAGTTCCCAAGGACGAAATTCTTGGGGAGCTTGGAGAAGTCACTGCTTACTCTCCGCCATCTTAGCTCTAAAATATTTCCATTTTCTTGAAAGACATTCCTGATAATGAGATTTTATTAATTATCCTCCATCTTGGTCAGACGACAGCCACCCTTACAAGAAATTTAATTTAAGGTGGGGAAGTCCGTTGTGTTCAGTTCGAGCTTGGTTGGACACAGATCTATTTGTCCACATAGCCCAAAACTGTAGCTGGTTTGAATAGAGATAATTTCTCTAAGGGTCACATGATGTCACTAGCAGTCTCTCATTTCTTTAAAGGGTAGTAAACTGTGAGCTTATCACCATGATTGTCTTTGGTCTAAAAGAGATAGTCAAATGGCCATCCTTTTATTAATAATCTACTGTCCTCATTAGTGAAATGATTAAATTACTCAGAAACTATGTCTGTTGAACCTTTTAAATCAACACCGTATTGCTGTGTTTGACTATGACTGATCAGAGCAATATGAACTTAAAAGCTACTGACACAGGTTGGGCACAAATAGTCCATATGAACATTTAGAGTGAAGATGTTACTAAATTTGCAACATCTCATATTTCTTTTGATATACTTCAATCCTTCTCTTCATGGAGCACTATACCTTCCTTAATTCAGACACCCATTCTGGGCACTTCTGTAGCAGTGTCTTCTATGTCCAACAATTGATTCCAAAGTTCTTCAGAAAAGACCTGAGAGAGTGCTTCTATGTCTTTTTCTGACCTCCATATGAACACTTTCCTTGTTTAAGTTGTCCATAAAATTATCTTCTAGGCAAACCTATTTGGCATGTGAACAACATGAAAAGACCATTGGAGTAGTACTCTCTGCAATAGAGTTAGAATGCTTGGCAAATCAGTGCTAGAAAGGACCCCTGTGTCAAGTAACTTATCTTTCCAGTTGATCTTGAGATTCTTCCTAAGAAAATTTTGAAGGAAATGATTCAGTTTCCTAGCTTGATACTGGTATGTTTTCCAGGTTTTGAAGGTGTAAACCTGATGTCAGCACGGTGGATCAGAAGTCCTTTAGTTTGATAATTTACTACCTCTTCTCTTGCACACTTTCCTTCTTAGCCTTCTAAACACTGAGCTAGCTCTGGCAATAAATGCATCAAATTGGTCATCTATGAATATATTCCTGGAATGTGTACTTCCAGAGTAAATGAAGACATCCACAGCATTAAAAACTTTTTCATTTGCTGTAACTGATGGTTCAATGTATGGAGGTATAGTACTGGATGGTGGAGAACCTGTGTTTTATTGGTGTTAATTGCCAGGCCAAAATTAGCACAAGTGGCAGGAAATGGATTCATACTCTGTTGCATCTCAGCCTCTGAGGCTGCATTGAGTGATCTGTAAGTGAAAAGTAACATACCAACTCTCCCTCCACTTTAATCTAGGCTTGTAGCCTTTTCAAGTTAAATAAGTTATTGTCAACGTAGTAGTTGACCTTGATACCATTTTCATCCTTGTTGAGGGCATCTGACATCACAGAAAACATCATGTTAAAAATATGGGATCAAAGACATAGCCCTGCTTCACTCCATTGGTGACTAGGAAAGCATGAGAGCATCATCCAGTATCCAGAATTCATGCAAGCATATCATGCATATTGCATACACTACTGACATAATTCTTTGGGCACCCAAATTTTGCCATGATCATCCTCAAGCCTTCACAACAGAAAGTATTAAACACTTTGATCAAATCTGTGAATGTTTTGTATAGACCCCTTTCTGCTGTGGGGAATATAAATCCAAAAGAAAGACAAGTCTCTGAAAGGAGTGTACATTATTTTGAGGAAAACAACACAAGACTGAAAGAGAGACAATAAGAGAGAGAGAGAAAGAGAGAGAGAGAGAGAGAGAGAGAGAGAGAGAGAGAGAGAGAGAGAGAGAGAGAGAGAGAGAGAAATATGAATCTCTTAGGACAAGCAGGGTGGCTCAAAATGTGTAGCCAACAGTATAATACAGGAATCCACTAATCCCACTAATTTCTTGGCCACTTTCCCTGCAATACTAGATTGCTATCATGTATACAATAAAGAAATCAAAAGGAAAGAATGTTTTTTTCCTGAGTTTTGACTGGCAGTCAAAGTCATGTGATCACTGTTCAATTTAACTTCGGAAACTAATTTCACAGATTGAGTATGAAAAAGATGAAAAAAATCTTGGGAACATAAGCAATTCCAATATAGGGCCAAAATTTAAAGGAGCCATGATATAGGAAGTGAAAGGGATCATAGAAAGTACAATGAGCAAAATGATATAGTGTATTTATCTGTTGTTTTGGATGCTTGATTTCTTTCTACTCAGATTTTCCCTTGAATATTTTTTTTTCCTCTTCCCTGATTGCATTATGTTTGAAGGTAAATTTCTTTAAAGGTATTTTAAAGTTTCATTTTGCAAGTTGTTTGCTGGCCACTGGGAGTTTGATAGAAAAAGCTGGTGCTTCTTATTTTCATGAATTCCATACACCTGTTTCATTTTGTTCTGAAGATATGACATATATCGAGATAGGACAACTTTTTAAAAATCAGCAAATGAAAGTGAGAAAAATATATTTCTGGGGAACATATTTTAAAGGGGGATATTGAAAAATGAGACTGTGGCTAAAAGGGCTACTAAAATATTTAAAACACATTCCTAATCTCGTTCAAATTTTGCTTTCCAGCCTTATTGCAATTCAATATATATATTATGTTTCTTTCAAATTTGACTATTTTCCCCCATTATCTGATCTTATTTTTCCTTCTTTTACATGCATTGACTTGCACACAGTATCTTCCTTGCTTGGAGCAAATACCTTTTTTTCCCTGCATGCCCATCCCACCCTAATTTCTACCTTATGTAATAATATTCTCCCTTTAAGGAACAACTGAGGAGCTGCTTCTTTCTTTAAACATTCTCTTGCCTCCTTGACCCCTCACAAATGCCTGCAATCAAAAGTCTCAGTCTCTTTGAGCTATTTCATACCTTTATTTTATTCCAGTTTATATTGTAATTGCTTAAGTATTTGTATCTGATATTTCTCCCTTCTCTCCCCCTCCCAACTTTTGAGACCATTTAGAGTAGTGTACCTTAATCTATAGTATATCAAATTGTGTGTGTGTTTGTGTGTGTTTTAATACTGTTATAACTGTATTACAATTTTTCCTTTATAATTTTTTCTAGGTTACATTATGGATGTAAAATATTGTACCAAAAAAGGCTTAGAATAACTATCTAGAAGGCAATGATTATATTATATTTCATCTTTGTATTTGTAGAGCCTAGCATACAGTAAGTGTGTAATAAATGCTTATTTGTATAAGCACTCTCCATTATTACCTATTGTTAATTGGCTTTCTAATTTTATATCCACAATATCATTGGCATAATCAACTTGAACATCTCAGGTTAATATAATTATCTCAATGAGTTTCTCTGCTTTTAACTTCTCTTTCTAATATATTTTTAACACAATAGCAAAGATAATTCTAGTAATAAAAACTGTTATATAAGAAACTTACCTTTTTGCTCAAAACAGATCTGGATAGGGAAGCTGATGTGAGTCACCATTCCTGACCTTCATCACTGTTTTCTCTTTCACTATCTTGGTGTTCCCCCTGGGGACTCTGGGATCATATGATCTCATTATTCTTTGTCTTTTTAAGTAGTAAATCAGTAGTAGGTTTCCTGTACTACTGTACCCCTAACAGGCTCCCCCTGTTGTATCTTGGACATCATATTAGTCTCATTCCTCCTAAATGTCCTCTTGGCACTGGCACTTGGTTGCTTAATTGACCCTGACTTCCATTGTGGCTCAGTGTTGAGGAGAGCATGGCCAAGGCCTAACTCCCTGGTCCATTATTTGTGGTAGGAGTTCTCTCCCCTTACTTATATTCTGACATCCCAGTCCTAGGATATGTTATCACTTACCTAATCATTGGACTTGGAACTAGCTGTTTGTATTCAAAGAAATTACTGACATGAGTTCCATTTGAGGGTTGTGATAGGACCAGCAATTTCCTGATGTATCTTCCCTGACTTCTCTAAGACAGCTTCTTGGCCTGGAGAAATAAAAGGTACTAACCACATGTAGTCACTTCAGTTCTCAGACCAAGGGAGTCACCATACACTGATGACTGACAGAGGAAATATTTCTAGATGGAGATAAGGGAATCCCCATTCAGAGAAATTAAGTTCCACCCTATTTCTGTTGCATCATCTTGCTATTTTAAACCAAATAAACTTCCTCCTTTGTTAAAGGTTCAGCAGTAACTCATTCTATCCCAGCATCCCTTCTGATATAACCCTCCTGATCACTCATGAATAGTCTTTTCTGTATGGCTGGCAGCTCCTACTCAAGTAGATGGTATAGGTTAGTCGTTCTCAGGAGGGTAAAGAAAGCACCACGGCCAGTAATACCTGGTTGCTATTGACTGTGTTGCATAAGTTACATTTCTAGTGCAAGTCAAACTAAAAGTAAACTGGTCTGGCACATTCAGCAGCTAGGAGCATAACTCTTAACTTTCAAGGATGACAATAAAAGCCAAGCTAGTGGTACAAAAGTGAAGAGATCTCTCCTAATGGAAGTGAGGAGTGAGGCCTCCTAGCTATGTATCTTATTGTATATGTCGCAGAGGTTATGGTTCCTGAGATAGAAGTCACAAGACTGTAGGAGAGTAGCCTTAGGAGATAGGCTACTCCCTTACATGGTTAGATATCCTCAAACTTATCCTGCTACTGCTGGGGGAGGGGTGGAGAGGGTAGTGTTTCCCTTCTCTGAGGGAGCAACCTATAGGTGGACACCACTCTCCATTAAAGAGAGGAAATGGCTGCAGGAGCTTAAATGGAACCCTGAGGATTCACTAGAACAATGATTCCTGAGGGTGTGGAATCATGGAGTCAGCTCTGAAGGTAAAGGTCAAAATATCAGTGTAATCAAGTTGAATACTAGGACAGGGCCCATTTATCTTTCCTCTGATTCTGAGTCATCTTAATAATGCAAGTTGATAAGTTGACAGGTATGTAATGTTCTCCCACAAGGTCATGCCACCATAGGTGGCTGAGCTTGATGACTATGACAATGGCAATTATAGTATATACCTTGATCTTCCAGAGTATCTTTAGAGATCTACTATTCCCTTTAAAATATTTTATTATGAAGTTTCTGGATCTACTAGAACACCTATATTTCCCTTACTGAACCATATTTGATTTGGAAAAGTCAAAGTATAAATATGAATTCCCATGATATTTATCTGTAAACAAACATCCCATGCAATATAGAATAATAACACATTTATCAAAATTTTTAGGTTTGCAAAGCACTTTAAATATATGGCTTCATTTGATCTTTACAACAATCCTGTTAGGCACCATTATTTCAATTAAACAGATGTGTAAACTGAGAATGAGGAAGGTTAACTGACTTTTTCAGGGTCATATACCAAGTATCTGAAGCTGGATTTGAATTCAGATCTTGTTGACTCCATATCCCTTCTCTTCATGGACTGATGAATCAACAATAAGGAACATATCAAATAGGGTCAGATAAGTAATCAGGGTAGAGGTGAATGCAAATAAAAATTTTGACTGGCATCTGGCAACTTCTACATATGAGTCCTCTTAAATTCCCAAATGAAGTTGTTATTCTCATTATACAAAGATAGTAATTTGTTGAGTATTCACAACATACACATATGTATACACATGCACATTTGCACAGACGTATGCACCCACATGTTTATATGTGTGTGTAGAAATATATATGTGTATTTATGTGTATATGTACACACATATTTATATATACATGTGTGTATATATGTGTATATATGTGTATATACATATATATATAATATAGCATGATTTGTATTATTATGTTTATGTTTCTGTATATCGTTAGGTGGAAGCACATTTTAGTGGGGGAAGTACTAACATGGATTGAAAAGAGATGAAAATTTGAGTTTGAATCTCTGTGGAGCTTCCAAGCTTTCAAGAAGGGCGATATTGAATATGGGGATAATAATACCTAAAATACCAAGAAAACTAATGTGTCACAGTACAGAGAGTACTGTACTAGGAGTAATGAGCTAGTGCTTAGTACGGTAGTACAGAGCCTGGCACATAGTAGGTGCTCAAAATTGTTTACTGACTGACTGAGCCTAAGTAAGTTAGTCATTAAACATTAAATTTCTACCATGTACCAGCAGTCACACATTAAAAGCAATGTACAAATGCAATTATTATTTATAACCTGCCTCATGGGGTTGTTTTGTGGATTTAATGAGACAATGCATGCAAAACACTTGGCAAACCTTAAAGTGCTTTGTAAATTTCAGTTATATTAATCAAAGCCTATAAGTCCTTGTACAGGAAGCAGGGCCTCCAGCTATGCCAGCAAAACCCTAAAGTTCAAGAAAGATGAATAATAATCAAGAAAGCCAATGAGAATGTTGCTTAGAGACAGGTCAATTGGGCTGTCTCCAGCTGGCCTGGAGTTGGTAAGCATTCCATTGGTTTCCTTGGGCTTATTGTTTTCAGTGATTTAACAACCATCCAGGAAATGTGATTACAACCCCAAGATCCCAAGGCTTAATGGGCAGCTAGCCATGAACTGACCTGATAGCCAAAGAATAGCACTCTGAGGCCTCAACCCAGGCTCTAGTGGCCCTTGCTGTATGGATATTCAAAAACGAATAATGGGAAGGGGTGGGATTTGTTGAAATCTTCAGTGCCCAAGGCAAAAATCCTGCAGTAAAATAGAAGGTTTTGGCAGTGTATCTGTAATTTTTCTAATTAAAAAAAATTTTTTTCATCCATTTCTGTCCTTGGATGGAGTACTTAGATTAACAAAAGTAAGATAGATACCAAAGGAGAATAAGCATTAATAAGAATAAAACTAAGAGTCTCTTGTACTTCAGATTTACACATCCCTGGAACAAGACTAAATTGCTGCTGACCACCACAGCCAGAATTCTTTCTCCCCTCACCTCTATTTCTTGAGACCTTAATTCCCTTCAAGTCTCAGTACAAGTGCTACTTCCTTTCAGACTTCATTCCTGGTGCCTACACTTGTCACTGACTGACCATTGATTATTACACATTTTTCCCTGAAATAGACAAGGAAGAATGAAACACACAAATGGCTTTGTGTGAAATACATCAAAATCAACCAGAAAATAATTGGGTTTGGGGATAAGGGCAGATTAAGTAGTCAGGTGATACCATACAGGATAGAACTACAAGTAAAAAAAAAAAGAATTCTTGATCATGAAGAGATATACTCATAGAAAATTGGAGAATGAAAATTTTGGTATATGAATGCAATTGAATACAGTTATATCATAGGAGATAATGAAATAGATGTTTTGAGAGAATCCTGAGAAGTATATACTGTTCTGATACAGAGTGAAGTGAGTAACATGGGAAAAACGATTAGGACAGCAATTTTATAAATAAAATCAACATTGAAAGATGTAAGAACAGAGACAAGATGGTGGCACAGAAGCAGGAAAACTCTGCAGCTCCCCCGCAACCACCTCAAATACCAATAAAATATGACTTTAAACAAATTTTAGGGCTCCAGAACTCACAAAATTACAGAAAAACACATCTCCCTCTGAAGGCAGTTTGGCAGGATGACCAAGAAGGGCTCATTGCAGCATGCTCGGAACAGAAACCAGCTTGGCCTGAAACCTTGGCTTGGCCCCAGGCCACCAGGACAAACTGCAGCTGGAACCTAAAGGAGAGTGGATCAATGATAGCTGTGGCGATTTCCAGAATTGTTAAGGGATAAGAAGTAAGGACTAAGGGAAATGTATTACAAGTACCCAGCTTACTTTGACACCTACCTGCCTGTTAAACCCAAATGTTTGGGAATGACTAAAAGGATCATAAAGTAAATCAAGGAAACATGGAATCAACTTAGACAGAGATCTTATAGTATTTAGTACATAATGTAGTTTATTGCTCATCCACTTAAAAGTTAGACTGCATCACTCTACACTGAAACACACACAGTTTCTTTATATCATGTAATCATTTCATGACATGGCTCTGCTTAACTTTTTTTAAAAAATGTGCTTGGGGTAGGAATAACTTTGGAGGATTATCTGAAAGTATTTATTGTTTTTACCAAACCAGTAAAAGTGGAGGAAAAAAAATAAAGGAGGGAAACATATTGTTGCTGCTTCTTTTTCACTGATTATTCTTCTATGATACACTTACTGTCTCCAAATGTGTTAATACATTTTTTAGAATTTCAGTTGAGTCAAATAAATTAATAAATTAAAGGGTAAAAGAAGGTAGAAAAGCATTTCAAGCCCCAATAAAACTCCAAAGAACTACCAATAATGCTAGTAGAGGGCAGATAGGTGATACAGTGGATACAGTGCCAAGCCTGAAGTCAGGAAGACTTGAATTCAAAATCTGACCTCAGACACTTAATAGCTTTGTGACCTTGGGCAAGTCACCTAATCCTGTTTGTCTCAGTTTCCTCATCTCTAAAATGAGAGGGAGAAAGAAATGGCAAATTACTCTATTATCTTTGCCAAGAAAATCCCAAATAGGGTCAGAAAGAGTCAGACATGACCAAAACAACTGAACAACAATAAGTACCATTAGAACACAATGTAGTGCCATCATTGAATACTAATTGGGCAAACTTTCCATAGAGGTCTTGTAGCTTTTAGGACTTAAACTCCTGTTGAATTGAATGTGCTTTGAGGGAAAATATAAAATATTTTTTGGGAGGGGGTAAAAGGAACTGAAGGATATCTCTCTGTATTCATAGCTCCCAGCACAGTGCCTTGAACAGCATATATATTTAATGAGTGTCTATTGAATTGAATTTCCTGTCAGCCTTCAAGTATCTGACACATTCTTGAATATGCCAAAGAGCTTTCCAGACAAGGACAGTGAGTATATTAATCACTTTGATGTGATTACAAGCACCATGTAAAAGAAACAAGTAGTAAAATAGCTTGTAAATATTCTGACATACTAGCCAGATAACTCAATTGTTTGTTTATACATGAAGTGATATGTCACAGATTTATCCAGTAAAGAGGCTGCTTATGAATTGACTCCATTTTCAAGAGCAAACATTTCTAGCTATGGCACTTTGGTTTGCTGAGATAATTAATTCTATTTTCTATCAGCTGAAGAAAATCCATCCCTCAAGGTGACTGATGAAGAGTTAAAAAATAAAAAAAAAAGAATTCTAAGTCAATAGTTATTTATTTACAGACATCAGGGTGATCTATTGGAATAAAAACTGAATTGTTACTAGGGACAGATAAGGTATATAAAGCTTCATTGCATTCCTGAATGAAATACGTATCTGTGTGACTACTGAACATGTTCAGCTAGTCTACTGTAGCAATCCACTATTAAAGTTACATGTGAATGTATCGCACTCAAATCAACTCTTTACTGACCCAGATGGAGACCATTTTTCTGGATTACTCTGTGCAATACATTTTGTATGATCCTTTTCAATGAAGATTCTCTTCTGGAAGCTGTGAGATATACAGGAAAGCATTTTGGAAGGGGAAACAAATGAACTGGGATGTCATCTCTAGTTATATGATCTTAGACAAATCACTGATCCTCTATTATTATTCATTTCCTCATCTACAAAATTAACAAACTAAATGAGAGGATACAGAATGAATGGTCCCCATCAGTCTATGAAAACTTTTTTGGGTATAAAGGATGAATAACACATCATATGTGTAAAAAGCATTACATTTTCAAAAGCTATATATATTTTCTTTTTTCTACAAAAGAAACTTATTTCCTATTCTTCTGCTTCTGAATTTGTTAAAGGGAAATAGAAATACTTCTCCTTTTTATAATTTGAAAGGGAGCTCACAAATGGAATCATATTTATTTCAACTAATGTTTATTAAGGGTCAACTAAATAACAGGTACCAAACTGGGTTCTATAGATATTATAATAATAATAACAAAAATTCCCTCCATTGAAAGAGCTCAACTTCTACTAAATAATCTCTAGTCACTTCCAAAAAAATTACCAATTGATCAAATAAATAAAAGAATTCAGAAATATTCAGTTGGATCTTAGAAAGAATTTTTACCATGAAATGAGAACTATTAAAAATATCTTGAAACTTATATTTTAATATTTATGTTGTCATTATATTAGTCATAAACATGGATTTAAACAATTATTCAAGAGGTATTTCTTGATGGTAGTATTTTTTTGGAAAATAGTATTTAATCTTTTTAATTACATGTAAATATAGTTTTGAACATTCCTTTTTATAAGATTTTGAGTTACATTTTTTTTTCTCATATGTACCTCCTCAAGATGGCAAACGATCAGACATAGGTTATACATGTATAATCACATTAAATATATTTCTACTCTAGTCACATTGTGAAAGAAGAAATGGAACAAAAGGAAGTCACAAAAAAGTAGAAATAGTATGCTTCAATCTGCATTCAGCCTCAGTAGTTCTTCTTCTGCATATGAATAGCATTTTCCATCACGTGTCTTTTGGAATTGTCTTGCATCATTATATTGCTGAAAAGAGCTAAGTCAACTGTAGTTGATCATTGCACAATGTTGCTATTTCTGTGTATAATGTTCTCCTGTTTTTGCTCACTTCACTCAGCATCAGGTCATGTAAGTCTTTCCAGGTTTTTCTGAAATCCACCTGTTCATCATTTCTTATAGTCCAATTTTGCTATATACCACATACCACATATAACACAAATTGTTCAGCTATTCCCCAATTAATGGACATCTCTCCAATTTCCAATTATTGGTCAACACAAAAAGAGTTGCTATAAATATTTTTTCCCCACTTATGGCCTTTTCCCTTTTTAATGATCTCTTTGGGATATAGAACTAGTACTGGTATTACTAGAGAAAAGGTATGTGAAGTTTAATTGCCCTTTGGCCATAGTTTAAAATTTTTCTCCAGAATAGTTGGGTCAGTTAAAAACTCCACCAACAATGCATTAGTGTCCCAATTTTCCCATATCTTCTCCAACAGTTATAATTTTCCTTTTCTCTCATATTAGCCAATCAGATAGGTATGAGGTGGGACCTCAGAGTTGTTTTACTTTGTATTTCTCTAATAGTAATTTAGAGTACTTTTTTTTATATGATTGTAGGTAGCTTTTATTTCTTCATCTGAAAGCTACCTCTTCATATCCTCTGACCATTTATCAATTGGGGAATGACTTGTATTCTGACAAATTTGATTTGGTTCTCTATGTGTCTGAGAAATGAAGCCTTTATCAGAAACAATTGCTATAAAATTGTTTTCCATCTTTCTGCTTTCTTTCTAATCTTGGTTGTGATGCTTTTGTCTAGGCAACATCATTTTAATTTAATGTTATCAAATTGTCCATTTTGCATTTCTTAATGTCCTCTATCGCTTCTCTGTTGATAAATTCTTCCCTTCTCCATAGATCTGGCAATTGCTTATAGTATCCTATTTTATGTCTAAATCATGTACCCAATTTGACCTTATCTTGGGAGTGTGGGATATTGATTTATACCTAGAGTCTGCCATATTACTTTCCAGTTTTCCCAGCAGTTTTTGTCCAATAGTGAGTTCTTATGCCTGAGGCCGGAGTCTTTGGGTTTAAAAATAGTAGATTGCTATAGTAATTTGCTACTGTGTCTCGTGTCCCTAATATATTCCACTGATCCACCAATCTATTTCTGAGTAGTTTTCATGATTACTACTTTATGGCATAGTTTTAGGTCTGGTATGGCTAGGCCATCTTCCTTTGCATTTTATTTCCCATCAATTCCCTTGATATTTTTCACCTTTTGTTCTTCCAGATGAAATTGGTTATTATCTTTTCTAACTCAATAAAATATTTTTGGTAGTTTGATTGGTATGGCACTGAATGAGTAAATCAATTTTGGTAGAATTATTATTTTTATTATATCAGACTGACCAACCCAGAAGCAATTGATATTTTTTTTCCAACTGTTTAGATCTGAATTTATTTGTGTGTAAAGTATTTTGTAATCATGCTTATATAGTTCCTGGGTTTGTCTTGGCAAGTAGACACATATTTTATATTTTCTACAGTTATTTTAAATGAAATTTCTCTATTTCTTCTCACTGAGTATTGTTAGTAATATATAGAAATGCTGTTGATTTATGTGAGTTTATTTTATATCCTGCAACTTTGTTGAAGTTAATTATTTCAAGCAGTGTTTTAGTTTATTCTCTAGGATTTTCTAAGTATATCATCATATCATCTGCAAAAAAGTGATAGTTTTGTTTGCCTTGTCTAATTCCTTCATTTTCTTTTTCTCTTATTCAAGAGCAATACTTAAATAATAAGTGATAATTGGGTTGAAGATATAATGGTATTTGAAAATATAATGATATATGATAATTATCTTTCTCATAATGATGTTGGGAAGAGATGGCATAAATACTGATGAGATAATACAGTTCCACATTTGAATGAGCAATTTCACACTTCTTCCTTATAAAACATTTTATGTGAATAGCTTGAAAACTGAAACATTTAACTTTCTTCTGCCTTTGTTATCTCTTCCTGGAAGTAAATACTAATGATAGTGCTTTGGCCAGATAAAGGAAAAATTTTAAAAATGGAAGAAGCAAAAAAGAAGTCTGAACCAATAAATGGCTGCTAGAATTATATAATATTCAGATCTTTTATGTATTGATTCTATCCAACATATCTTCATATCTACATCTACTACCTTTTCTTACAAGAATATTAGCATTAATCAATCCTTCAACATTTAATTTGTAAAAGGATCACATTTGATATTTATTCAATTCAATGAGCATTAAGCAACTGATATGTGCAGAATCCTTTGCTGGGTACTAGGTTAAATAAATCATAAATAAGAGATGATCTTTTCCCTCAAGTAATGTACTATACAGGAATGAGGTGTTGACATTTACAAACTATCTATGGTATAATAAATAAGAGAATATTTTCAGATAGGAAGGAAAGGTCATTTCTGATTGAGAGATTGAACAAAGACATCAATGAAGGAAGCAGCATTTGAGTCAGGTCCTCAGGGTGGAGTAGTCTTTCAACTCATGGTTGAGGGGAAGTATTTACATGCACACAACGGGGTGAATGAAGGGGAAGAGGAATTAAAACAAGAGAGGCAAAAGGGAGGGGTATGTAATCCAGAAGTACAGGTTAAATGTTAGGAAATATTTTCCTCTTGACTGTATTCCTCTAATCTTCTCCAACGTACCTCCAGGAATGTCATCAAATTTGTCATGTGTCATCATGCCTCCTAGTCTGCTACTTTACCTTTTAGCTGTCCTTTCAAAGTTCCTTTTTGTGTTTTGTCTTCCCCCATTGGACTGTAATCTTTAGGGGACTTATTAAGGCCAAGAAATTTGTTTTTCAAATTTGTATCCTTTGTATTTAGGACTTAATAAATATTTATTGACTGATGAAAGTAGTGTGATATTAATGAAGAAGCAAGTATCTAAACTCTGGAGACACAAATATGTATGTGTGTATATATGTATATATGTATATATACATATATATATGTATATATGTATATATACATACATACATACATATATATATATGTATATATATATATATATATATATACATATATATATAGACAGCCACTTGTCTCCTGGAGATAATTTTCAAATGAAGAAAAGAGCAAACTGCAGATTTCTGGGGAAGAAATATTTTCCTGTCTTCATTGGCTGAAATTCAAGGTAATGAATTAAAGGAGCTTGGAATTTATTTATTAAGTAATAGGCTAGAACTTAAGGGTTCTAGGCAGGAGTGTGAATGTGATGAGATCTATACAAGATTGAATGCAGGATTCACTACTTATTATGTGTAATGGGAAAAATTTCCAGTGACTTTGTATTTGACTAATGATAAATTTCACATACACAAGACAACTGAAAATAAAAAATGTTTAACAAAAATAATAGGTAGTAATAATAGTGTTTAAATAGTGCTTTAAGGTTTGCAAAATGACTCTGTGTCATCATATGGAAAATGAGAGAATTGGACTAGATGAATTCTATGGTTACTTGCAGCTCTAAATTTGAAGAGTAAGATGTATGTGGAGGTGCTAAGATAACTGGTTTATGGAATGGAAGAGAAGTGGTCGTGTTCATGAGTACCATGAGATAAATTTATAGCTAACTTATCAAAGAATCTGAATGCTAGAATAGGGGGTAAAAATGTGATCTATTAAGTAATAGAGAGCTATAGTAAGTTCCCTCTATCAATGGAGGAATGTGATAAAAATAAAACTGGGACTTATAAAGATTATCTTGAGAAACCTGTGCAAAATAGTCCTCACTGAGGAAAAAAATGAAATTGAAGACGGAGAAAAATGCAAGGAAAGAATGACAATACTCTAGGCATAATACAATGATGGGCTGGACAATGATAGTGATTGCACAGAGGGTAAATGAAGAACAAATATGGTAGAGATTATAAAATTCAAAGTGCCTGTTTCATGTTTCAGTTAATTGATCCATAGATGAAATTAATTAGAATTATGTCTTATCTTCTTGATTTCTTCCTAGTGTATTGAAAATTCAATATCTATCCTGTGTATTTGAACTATAATTATTTTGTAAAGCTAGACATTTTAATGATTCTGTCATTACATCATATTATTAAGTATTTCTCATGCATTGTCTTTATTTTCAACTCTATTTGCTATCCCTTTTCATTTTGTTTATATAATATGGTATGTAGGAGACACAAATTTAAAGTGATAAACTGAATCTAGCACATGGGTAAGCTTAGAATTACTCATTTACTTTAACAATGTGAAAAATGTCTCATCTAATGTACTCAAACACAAGTACATAAAACATCTGTGATTTCCTCAACTTGAGAACTACATATAACATTGGGAATGACTTACTAAGTATATCCTAGGGATTTTCTTGACTTAATAGAGGTATATTGACCACTCTAGTCATTCAGGCAGCAAGTATCATATACAAAATTTTAGGTGAGATCTTTTCAATGCCAAACCAAATACTTTGTTTACTATAAAAGTTAAGAATCTAATGTTATATAAGAGAAATTATTAAATATGATTTAAATACATATAGCCACTGCTCAAGTATGGGCAAGTGGATTTCTTAATATAATAATTTGAAATTACAATATCGAATAGAAAAATATACATAATCATAGTGATAGCACAGTATGTTAAGCTTTTTTTTTTTCTACCTAGATGTTAGGATCTTTGTGCATGTCTGGATCCATGTGGGTCGTTCTGTGAATACTGGTAAGAAAAGTCATGAAAAAAGAAGCACTGGTTTAAAAAATAAAGTGAAATTTAAATTACAGAGGGAAGGATAGAAAGGGATAAGTATAAAACCTGATGATAAAACTTAAGAGCAAAGACACACCTCTAAAAATGAAGAAGATATTCTATTGCTTATGTTCAAGCACTATTTTTATTTTTTTCTTTTTGCTCCGAGGAGCTATTGCTGCATAGGAACAGAAGCTGTTCTACTCGAGGAGAAAAGTTGGAATTTTAAGGCAAGTTCTTTGATTCTAAATCCAGGACTCTTTTCACTGAAGTAGAGTCACAAGATTTTAAATCAGGACCTCAGATATAATCTTATCTTGTTCCTTTATGTTATAGATAAAGAAACAAGGCAAAATATGAAGTCAGTTTAATTTATTTTAATTAAATTTAATAACTGTTCATTAAGTACATTCTATTTGTAAGGATTACTGCTAGTAAGGGATATAAATGTGTAAAACTATTTCTTGCTAAAAGGTACCATGTGGTAACATAGCAATGAAGTCATATCTATACTAAACGTATATGTATCAAATGCCATCGTTTCCAAATTCTGAAAGAAAAAAGTTAAGTGAATTATTGGAAAAAATAAACAGCAAAACTATACTAATGAGCAATCTCAAATTTTCCCTGTCAGTGTTAGATAAATCTATCCATAAAAAAATAAAGAAGTTATGGAGATAAATAAAATCTTTAGGTAAGTTATATAGTCTAGATCTCTAAATAAAACATGATGGGAATAGAAATTAGTATGTCGACACTCCTGTATACAGTTGTACGTGGTATCTTTGGAAAAAGTAATCATATATTGGGGCATAAAAATCTGACAAACAAATGCAGAAATGCAGAAAATTTCAATATACCTCTTTATAATATAATGTAATAAAATGTTATTTAATAACAGACTGTGGAAGCACTGATTAAAAATCAATTGTATACTAAGTAGTCTAATACTAAAAATTGAATGTGTGAAATCACAAATCATAGAAACAGTCAATAATTTCATTAAAAAGAATGCCACAATGTGACAGCATACCAAAATTTGTGGGATGCAGCTAAACAGTACTAAAAGGAAAATGTATACCTCTAAATGTATACAACAATAAAAGAGAGAAAGAGAAAATCAATCAATTGGACATACCACTAAAGAAAATCTTTGATGGAGGGATGTTACTTTCTTACCTTCAAATTTCCTTTAGTCAGAGCACAGTGGACAAAAGAGTATCTATACAAATGTTGAACTATGATATGAATAAATGTGTTTTCTTTATAATATTTATCAGACTTGTGTGCAAATGTAATTAGTCAATTATTTTTCAAAGAAACTTGCAAAAAATAACTGATATATTTCAAGACAGACCAAAATGAAAGATTGATGATTCTTTATGAATGGACCTTTTCAAAGTTTTTGCACTGTAAAACTTATTCAACTCATTGTTGATATCTAAAAAGTTAAAAGAGGGAAAGGAAATGTTGTATTATTTAAATTACATGGAGTTTAAATGTTACAACCCTATAGTTTGTCATAGTCAGAGGATTTCTAATTGAATAATTCTGTCTAAATCAGAAAGAAATCCACTTGGTGTGTCAGGCTGACATTTCTGACTATATAATTCTCCCATATAATTTGGAAAAGAAGTAATTATGCTTCTGTGCCTTTATCAGGGCATTGATAATGCCTACTACTTAACTGCATACTTTGGAGCCTATTACATAATTTCAAAAAAGATGAAGCATTCTGTGAAGAGTGTTAATATAATGCACCTATAAAATCTGAAATGACATCCCATCTACCTTGAAAATGCTAATAAATTATAATTAAAATTTTCTTCCCACTCTGCTGTTTCATATTGTATTGCAGCCATTTTAGTTATTAATCTCAGTTTTCATTCACCAAAATGGCACTTGATAAATTAGCTGTCTTCTCTACCCTGCTGATCAGATTATTTTATTCATATCCTTTCTTTTATTTTCAATGTGATTTCAAATAGATATTCACATTGAAGATAAAAAGTATGTATAAAGGATAAAAATAATTGCAATCTATGATAGCATATACTGTGAATGTGACACACAATTATGAATGATAAAATTAGTATTTCAAATGTCATAAATAATAAAATGTCATCTACTTTTAAAATTTCATATCTCCAAATACATGCCATAGGAGTAAGAGGAATTCATGTGACTAAGAGTAACGTTGAACAGTTTCAGAAGACCAATCAAACAGAGACTGTATGCTGCTTCATCATTTGAGTTTCATGTTTTAATTTATTCATTCTTAAATTCCCTTTTAAAAGTGGGAAAGAAGAGAAAGAAAAGCTTTCTTGTACTCACCTTTTCCCTCCTTTCTCTCAGGCAACTAAGATTTTTGGAAACAACCAGGATGACCTTGTGACAAATAAAGAATTTAAAAACAATCTAATTTCCTTTTACTGCAGTCAAAGCGCTACATAGTGGAGGGATAAGGACAACAGATGTTAATATTATGTATTTCTACTTTTTTATGACTTCTGACTCCTTCTCCTCTAACTTTCTAATCAAATTGTAAGTAACATAGAAGTACACATGATGGCAAAAGAAAGAATTTAGAGTGAAGTCAATCAATTGTCATACCTAGGTAACTCATATAGTTATTATTACATATAAAATGGAAAGACAATGAAAATAAGAAAAAGTCTAATCTGGACTCAGAATTGAAGCTGAGGAAGAAAATTGTTTGCCCCTAGTAAATCATGCTGTTATTTCAATGAGTCTAAGATTCTTTCTTCTTCATCAAAAACTAAATGTGAAATAGTGAGTTACTGGCCCCAAAGCTTAAATCTTTGGGTTTCTTAAATACTCAATTACTATAGTCATTTAATAACATGTATTTTATAGCTAATTAGTTCCAAGATCCACCACTCTATTTCTTAGATATTACTGAAATTTTTTGATGATTACCACTTTGAAAAATAGTATAAAATCTGGTAATGCTAGCTCATCTTCCTTTATATTTTTTTCATTGATACCAGAGTATTCTTGAAATTTGTTCTTCAAGATGGATTTTGTTATTGTTCAAGCTCTATAAAATATTTTTTGAAAGTTTGACTGGTATTACACTGAGTAAGGAAATTAATTTAGGAAGAATTATTTTTAGTATATTGGTTCAACCTGCCCAATAAGCAGTTAACATTTCTCTAATGGTTTAGATCTGTCCTTAATTTTGTGAAAAGTTTTTTTGTAATTGTGTTCATATAATTCTTTCATTTTTGTTGGCAAGTAGACTCCCAAGGATTTTATATTGTTCACATTTATTTTCAATGGAATTTCTCTTCCTATTGCTCATGATTTGACTTTGTTGATAATATATAGAAATGCTGATGACTTACATAGTTTTATTTTATATTCTACAACTTTGCTAAAGTCATTAACTGTTCCAAGTACCTTTTTAGTTAAGATCCTAGGGTTCTTCAAGTATACTCTAATATAATTTGTAGCAAGTGATGGTTTCATTTACTCATCGCCAACTTTTATTTCTTCAATTTTTTCTTGTCTCATTGTTATAGCTAGGATTTCTAATTCAATGTTGATTAATATTCATTATGAACATTCTTGGTTCACCTCTGTTCTTACTGGAAAGGCTAAAAGTTTTATTCATATTAGAAATAATGCTTGGACTTGTTTTTTGATAGCTATCAATGATCATCATAAGAAAGTCTTCAGGGGAGGTTAGGTGGTGCAGAGAATAGAGCACTGGCCCTGGAGTCAAAAAGACTCGAGCGCAAATCCAGCCTTAGACACTTAACACAAAACTAGCCGTGTGACCTTGGGCAAGTCACTTAACTCTAATTGCCCTATCTTCCCCCCTCCAAAAAGCAAAAAGTAAAAGTCTTCAATTATTGCCATGCTAATCTAATTAGATTGGCTGACATGATACAAAAGGAAAATGACAAACACTAGAGGGAATATGGAAAAATATGACACTAATAAATTGTTGATGGAGTTGTGAACTACTTGAACCACTTTGGAAAACATTTTAGAACTACACTCAAAGGGCTATAAAACTTTGCACACCCTTTGGTTCAGCAATGCTACTGCTTGGTCTGTTTCCCAAAAAGTTATTATTTTTTAAATAATTGATATCTTTTTATTTACTTTTAGTTTACAACATTCAGTTCCACAATCTTAAGTTTCAAATCTTCTCCCCCTCCTTTTTCTCCTCCTCCCCCCCAGTGGCATGTAATAAAATATAGTTTCTACAAATACCTTCACATTGAACATTAGTCATGTTGTAAAGGATTATAATCACTGTCTGAACAATGAAAAAGAAGGGATAAAACAAAACAAAACACAAACTAGAGAGAGCAAATAGTTTGCTTCAATCTGCAGATTCTGCAGTTCTTTCTCTGGTTGTGGATATCCCTTTCCATCATGAGTCTTTTGTGGTTGTCTTCTAAACTTGTATTCCAGAGAGGAGTCCAGTCTACCAAAGTTAGTCATCGTGCATACAATGTGTTTGTAATTGTGCACAAAGTTCTTCTAATTCTGCTCTCCTCACTCAGCATCAGTTTATATAAGTCTCTCCAAGTTATTATGAAATCCATCTGCTCCTATTTCATTTATATCACAGCGGTATTCCATTACATTCATATACCACAACTTGTTAAGCCATTCCCCAATTGATAAGCACCCCCTTGACATCCAATTCTTTGTGGCCACAAAAAGAGTTGCTATAAATATTTTTGTACATATGAGTATTTTTCCCACTTCTGTCATTTCTTTGGGATACAGCCCCAGAGGTGGTATTTCTGGGCCAAAGGGTCTGTACTTATTTATAGACCTTTGGACAGTTGCATATTGCTCTCAGAATGGCAGGATCAGTTCAAAACTTCACAAACAATGCATTACTGTTCCAATTTTTCCGCGTCCTCTCCAGCAGTTATCACTTTCCTGTTTTCTCATCTTAGCCAATCTGACTGGTGATGTGGTATGTCAGAGTTGTTTTGATTTGCATTTCTCTAATCAATAGGGATTTAGAACATTTTTTTCATATGTTGTAAATGTCTTTAATTCTTTCCTCTGAAAACTGTCTGTCCATATCTTTGACCACTTATCAACTGGGGAATGACTTGTATTCTTATTAGATTGGACTCAATTCTCTGTATATTTAGAAATGAGGCCTGTATCAGAAATTCTGTAAAATTTCTTTCCAATTTTCCACTTCCCTCCTAATTTTGGTAACATTGACTTTTTGGAAAAAAAAAAAACTTTTCAATATAATGCAATCAAAATTATCCATTTTGCATTTCATAATGCTCTCTAACTCGCGTTTAGTCATAAAATCTTCCCTTCTCCACAAATCTGACCGGTAAAGTATTCCTTGCTCTCCCAAATTGCTTATAGTATCAAAATTTATACCTAGTTCATGCACCCATTTAGAATTTATTTTGGTATATGGTGTAAGGTACTGGTCTATACCAGGTTTCTTCCATATTATTTTCCAGTTTTCCCAGCAGTTTTTGTCAAATAGTGAGTTCTTACTCCAGAAGCTGGGGTCTTCAGGTTTATCAAACAGTAGATTACTATAGTCATTGACTGCTGTGTCTCATGTACCCAATCTATTCCACTGGTCCACTGCTCTATTCTTCAGCCAGTATCAAGTGGCTGATCACTGCTGCTTTATAATACAGATTGAAATCCGGTATGGCTTGATATTCTGGACCTTTTGTTCTTCCAGAAGAATTTTGTTACTATTTTTTCTAACTTTATAAGATAATTTTTTGGTAGATTGATTGGTATGGCACTAAATATATAACTCGATATAGGTAAGATTGTCATTTTTATTATATTCTCAATAGCATGGGCAACTGATGATTTTGCAGTTATTTAGATCTGACTTTATTTGTGTGAAGAGTGTTTGGTAACTGTGTTCATATAGATCCGGGTTTCATTTTGGAAACTGATTACCAAATATTTTATAATGTCTACAGTAACTTTAAATGGAAGTTCTCTTTCTATCTCGTGCTGTTGGATTTCATTAGAAATATAAAGAAATGGTGAGGATTTATGTAGGTTTATTTTATATCCTGACATTTTGCCAAATTTGTTCATTATCTCAAGAAGTTTTATTTTTTTAAATGATTCTCTAGGATTCTCTAAATATATCATCATATCATTTGCAAAGAGTGATAGCGTAGTCTCTGTGTTGCCTAATATGATTCCTTCAGTTTCTTTTTCTTCTCTTATCACTACTGCTAACATTTTTTAGTGCCAAGTTGAATAAGAAGGGTGATAATGTGCATGCTTGTATCAATTCTGATTTTATTGGAAATGCTTCTAACTTATCCCCTTTACATAAAATACTTGCTGATGCTTTTAGATAGATGCTACTTACTATTTTAAGGAAGATTCCATTTGTTCCTATGCTTTCTTTTTGTTGTTCTTGTTGTTGTTGTTGTTTCTCCTTGGTTCTTTTTATTTGACTTGTTTATTTACTTTTAATTTACAAGACTCAGTTCCACATTCAATTGAGTTTCAGATTTTCTACCCTCCCTTCCCCCGCCCCCCCTCATGGTGACGTGCAATCATGTATAGGATCTGCAAATACTTTCACATTATACAACAGTTTGGTTATATAGAAGGCTTGTAACCAGTGAGTGATCACTGGGGAAAAAAAAAAA
>CM053582.1:278450984-278476507 GCA_028627135.1 Pseudochirops cupreus | reverse complement strand
ATATGTATAAATGTGCATCAATTGTATACATATGTACTATTAGGAAATAACCCAACATAAATCAGATATGGTACATGTATTTAATTTTTACCCATAAAAGAAATCTTAAGACCTGAAACTCACAAGCTCACATTGGCAAAATGTCATAAAAGCATATTTAATAACAACTTATAACTAGGTTTATATTTTTCCTATTGTTTGATAAGAATATTAATAGCACACTGTTTTAACTCTCAAGAAGATTACAATATCAAGCACAAGGCATATAAAATCAATTTAAATAATTTCATTTCAATAATAACAGCCTCAACTTTCAATTACTGTCTTGTTTAATACAACATAAAATTCATGCCACATTCAATATTGAATTCCTTCATATCTTTCATCATAATGTAGGAAATTCACCTGTCTCATCCCAAAGATATCTTTTTGCTATGCATACTTTTATAAATACTTCTTTCTTTTCCACAAACAGTCTAACATTCTTTATTTATAATGTCAGCCTTATCTTTCATGAACTCAAATGCCAGTCTCCTTCCTTCATAAACTGCACTCCAACTGAGTCATCTCCACAACATTTTTTTTTTATCATATTTGACTTCAGGCTTATGGCGTTATTTGACAGTGACAGATCCATAGATGAGCCTCCATTTCCTTGCCAACATCCAGTACCCCAGTAGAAAATACAACTCAAATAACTTACATAAAATCAAAATTAACAATTCTAAACTATTCAATCTCATTCTTTGCTTCATTCTATTTTTAAGCAAAACTGTAATTATTTACATAATCAGAACATGAGACATTTTATGGGAATGTTGAATAAGTATGTTATATTACATCTGGGCTTTATACTGCTCCCCTCACATTATATGGTATTTGTTAAGTTGGACTATGACTTAGGCACATCCTCTTTTTGTCAGTCATCTCTTCCAAGCAACCTGGAATAGTGGGCAGTATATCCTTCCCTTACTACAAGTCTTCTTTAATGAAAAAGCTCATAACTGTTAAAATCCTCATAGTCAAAAGATGGTCAATAAATGAAACAGCCAATTTAGAAATGGTATTTTTTCACCTAAGGTAAAAGCAAAAAACAAAAACAAACAGAAGAGGCCCACAATTCAGGACCAGGATTGCCAAGGCAGGCCATAGGATAACAAATGAATTGGGCCAAGAGATAGGATGGAATGCCTGCCTTCCCATTTTTTTAAAAATGAGAATTAGCTTGAAACACTACAAGATTCAGTGTCTAGCAAAAAGGTTGCTTTGTCATACCAAAATGTTGGACTTTGAGAACTAACATATAACAAGGGGCTTGAATTCCCCAAATGGTGCGCTAACACAGATGTGGTTGGTGAGAGTAAAGAAGAGCAACTTTGCACTTTCTCTGTTTATCTCCCACTTGTACTTACATATCTTGTAAATATATACTATGTAATACATAGTATTACTAGTGAAAAAAAGCAGAATATAGGAGAAGTTAATGTTTAGAAAAACAAATTTATCTTGAAAAGCTAGCCTATATGCAGTCACTAATGTTAGGATGTGATTTGGGATTTTTGATTTGGTTCCCAGGCCAAGAAACAATCCAAGGTCATTACAGTAAATATTTTAAGAGAAGAATAGTAAGACTTAATGAATTTTAAAATTTTCATATATTTATAGACATAATCAGAGAAAAAATACTCAGACCACAATGAATTATTATATCTTGATGTTATTTACAAAATTTAGTGAGTTAATTTAATTGGTAGCAAAACCCAAAACAAAACAAAATCTCAAGTGGGTAGAGAGAAATAATTCACCTTAAATGTGTAAAATTTCCAGTGTACCCTGTAGGCGCTTTTTCCATAAGAGAAGTCAATGTGATGGAAAACAAAAGATATGCTAGAAACTCAGAAAACTGTTTCTGATCAGTATCTTTGTTCAATTTCTAGAAAAAAGTAAAAAAATACCTCATTGGTCCAAAAAAGTTGCTTGTCCTGAGAATTTCAAATTTATTCACATTAGTTCTCATGGTTAAATTGTTGTATTGACATGCAAATCTATATAGAACCCAATGATTGAACAATTTTATGGATAAAAGAAATATAGCAAGTGGATTTTAATAATGCATTATTGAAAATAAAAATGATATTTCACACATTCAGATCAGACAAAAGATAAAAGAGAAAATTGGTCTACTTTAGAAATTACATTGGTGAATTGAAGAAAAAAGATTGGGAAATGGAATATGTGTTAAAAGGTCATTTTTTATCTGTTTTGAAGGGAATAATTCCTGCCTAGTACAGAAATCAGATGTATGGGTATGAAAAGACAGGATAACTAGTCTGGTAACATCATACTTTCTCTTAGAAATAAAAATTTCCAATAAATCTTATACTTTGAAACATATTGTATCTACTGGGACCTATAGATGTGAAACTAATAGACTATGTCTAACCATGAAATGTGAAGTTAACAACACAACATATACTTTCAGAATAGTTTCCTAATGTAGAAAAAGCACATTAGATAGTGTTGAACTTTGGTTAAGTTAAAAGGGTGCATTTAGGGAATGAAGGCAGATGGTTCAAAACTGCTACTTTTCACTCTTAAATTCCTTATATCTTAGACCTGGATGGTAGACTTTTTGAATGTCAGACAAAGGATTACAAGATGTATGTTTTCAATTACTTATTCCCATTTCCATAACAAATAAGTCTAATATTTACATAGAAAGTGTACTATGAAATATATGTATGACGCCCAATATTTCCTCACCATCCTCACTCCCCAATTAAGGACTCACAAATGCAGAGTCATCATAAAAACATGTCCTTCATTCCAAAGGTAAGGGCTCTCCGGAGAAGCCACAGGTTTGGTATATTCTGGAGCATGGGTAATTAGTTTAAGATAAAAAAATTGATCAAAGAGACACCTATGATTGCCACCTCCACCCCCCCTCCCCAGAAGATTAGCCATTTTCTCTAAAAATTTACTATGAGCTTAACATGGAAAAGAAATCATAAGGAACTTATCAAAGTTGAACTATCTACATGCCAACATGGAAAAACGATAATTGTAACTTATGAAACTTTTCTCAGTATGAGGATAGGTAAAGGGAATACAAATGTATATATATGTATACATACACATATGTCTATATAGGAGGGTTTAAATAAGTGTACAAACACATATCTGAGTATGTGTATATATAAGTACTTAGAGGGCACAGGATCAATTGAATAGGAAGGGACAATACTTTAAAAGGTGAAATTCTGAGGTGGGAGAGGCTTAGAATTAGAGGAGACAGGGAGAGACAGAATGGGGTTAATCATCTCATATAGAAGAGGCAAGGGATAATTGTTACAATGGAGGGGATCAACAGGAAGGCAAAAGGGAAAGGGTCAACCTTACTCACATTGAATTTGGCTTCGGGAAGGAATGATATAAACTCTAAACTGGGTATCTTGCCACCCAGAAGAGTAGGGGGGATAGGGATGAGAGGTGGGATGATGGAGGGGAGGGGAATGTGGGTGGGAGGGTTGCTGGAAACACACACTTTTGTAAAAGGACAGGGAGAGGGTAGAGAATAGAACAAGGTGGGGGGGTAGGATAGGAAGGAGGGACATATAATCAGTCTCTTATAATATGTCCACTATGGAAATGTTTTGTGTAATTACACATGTATAACCTGTTTTGAATTGCTTGTCCTTCCAGTGGGAGTGGGTGATGAAGGAAGAAGGGAAAGAATCTAGAATTTAAAGTTCTATAATCAAATGTTAAAAAAAAAAAAAATATATATATATATATATATATATATATATCTGTGTGTATACATATGTGTGTGTATGTGTGTATATATATATGTATATATGTGTTTATATATATATATATATATATATATATATATATATATACATATATGTATGTATGCATACAATTCTTACTATTAACTACATGCAACTGGGAATTAAGATATACAGGCACTGGGGTTGGGAGATCCATCCTGCCCTACCGGAAAGTCAGAGGCGCAATGGGTGAGGACATAGGAGAGAGCAGATTGAGGGAGAGGTTATACAGCGGGATGGTTGTTTTGAGGTGGTAGGTAGGGGAAATATGGGGAGAAAATCTGTAACTCAAAATCTCCTGGAAATGAATGATGTAAACAAGAAAATTAATTTATTTTAAAAAATAAAACAAAATTCATATTTTCAAGTGCAAAAAAAAACAACTTAATATGATTTGCATCCAGATATGGGTACCTTGAGGGTCACTGTTTATAAGTAATAATTGTTTATTCTGCTTTACCTGTAAATCTCTCATGAGAGGAACCATAGGTCACTAAATACAATTTGCATTCCCCTTTTAAATTGTTGATATTAGCATGAATAGCTTACCTTTCAACTCAATTCCAAAAACATTCATTAAATGCTACCACTATGAGGAAATTTACTTATCTTAAGGATAAGAAGAATGATAACACAAAATGTTTTAGCTAAGCATATGTCTATAAAAAGTTCTCCCTTTTCCCTAACATCATAACTTTTTTATATGAATGAGACAATCTGATCTTCAACCAACTCTTAACTCCATTTTCTTTCCCTCTTCCTTGTATTTTGACTGAGCCATCTCCAGATCTTTTCCTTTTCATACTTGACTATAGGTCAATGACAGCTCCATAGCTGGGGCCCTTTTCCATTTTTAGCACCCAGCATATCAATAGATCATTCAGCCCCAACCTCTTTTAAGCAAAGCTATATTAATACAAACTATATTTAAAAAAAAATCTGAACTGCTCAGTTTCATTCTTTTCCTCATTTCCTTTGTTTAAGCTAAGCAGTAGGCTGTTAATAATAAAACTTACAAATTAATCCATTTATAAAGGAATCAGTATTTCTGTATTCTAAACTGGGGTGTATTTGTCTATTTGCTAAAATTTTTAAAATTTTTTTCATAAAGTGTCACATATTAAATGATGTAATTTAAAAAATTAAAGATAAGCCTACTGACAAAATATCTGTTCTATCTCATTCTTTTGCTGTAGTAAAACTATGAAAATAGTGTAAAATTTCAACCATTTTGAGTCACTAGTAGGTAGATGAAACTATTATTTTAAGAAAATTGGAATTGCTCTGACATCATTGTTAAAAACCTGATGATGTTACCAAGCAACAGTTTTTTACATATCTCTTCCTCCTGGGTTTAAGTTATGTCAGCTGACACTTTAGAATGTGAAGCCATAATTAAAATTTGGAGAGTAGCTGTGAGAGAGTTAGGAGGAGCATGGGAAAGTCAAACCATAGCACCTGGAGATCATGTGTGTATATGAAGAGTAATAGGAGATTTAGAATTGTCAGCCAGAGATGTGAAGTCTAAAGTGATAGAGAATCCAGAAAAGAGGAAAGAAAAAAAATTTAAAAACAAAATTTCAAATTCAATTTTATACAGTGTTAGTCCTGTTTTATTAGGCTACTTGGCCTACAGTAAGATGGGATGTGGCATACTATGGCTGGTTTTGGAGTCAGAAAGATCTAGGATCAAACTGTCCTTCTTACTCTGCTGACCCACTGTGGGACCATGGACATTTCACTCAATCGCATGACCTCAGGCAACTTTCTAAGACTGTTAGTTGCAGATACCTCAACATTGTTGTAGGAAATGTTCACACCTGGATCTGTTTATCTTATGAAATTGCAGCTCTAGGCCCCAAATCCTGAGACAGTTAACAAAAAAGTACTAACATCTATGCATGACAGTGGACACTCATAAATTTCTTCCAGTGTAGTGAGCTACATGCAATTAGTGCCAGGTGTTGTTGTCATTTCAATATTTTCTGACTCTTTGTGACCCCATTTGGTGTTTTCTTGGCAAAAATTCTGGAGCTACTTGTTATTTCCTCCTCTAGCTCATTTTTAAGATGAAGAAAGTGAGAAAACCTGGTCAAGTGACTTGCCCAGGGTCACACAGCTAGTAAGTATCTGAGGCTGGATTTCTAACTCAGATCTTCCTGACTCCAGTCCTGGAACTCTATCCATTCTGCCACCTACCCATCAAGTAGCATAGCCCTTAAACTTAAGCAAAAGAATTTTATAGTGCACTTCAGGATTTATCACATGCATCATCTGTAAGATTTTTTCTTACTCAAAATTTTACTTTGAAATATCAGCCCTTTATTAATTTTACTGATAAAATCATTGTAGTTATTCAGTGTCTGAATTTAAAAGTTTACGCAATATGTTACATAGAGAATCATCCAAACATCGCGTTTTTCCATTTGACTGTCAAAATAATTTATACGAATAAAAATGAAATTAGAGCAAAATTTGATTTCATATACAAGTCATATGTTCACTACCTAAATAACCTGTGCTATATGTGTATGTATGTACATATATGTGTGTACATATATACATACATACATACATATATATATATGTGTGTGTGTGTATGAAATATTTTACTTTTCTTCCCTCATATTTTTTCTTGTTAGGTATGAATTCAACTCAGCCATTAATCTTTAATATAGAATATCATCAAAGGCATTCTAAAATTAATAGAATAATGAACTTTAGAAATGCTTTATGTCAACAGGATTTTCAAAGTGCTCGATTAAGTTAGACACATACTTCCATTTTTAGAACTTCTCTGAATTATTTTAATTAGGTTGCATCTTTTCCAGACATTCACATATATTTTGTTCACCATTAAAATCATCCAGCGCTAAAGACAAATTACACCTCTTCCACATAGTTAAATGAGGGTGTTCATGACTTTCATTAATCCTTATGGCAGTAGGTCTTCATAAACTGTCTCCAGGTAGCATGTGCATTACCTCCATCTGGTCAATAAGACAATAAGGGGAGTAGATCAGTATGAAAAAGGTTGTTTTGTTGTTGTTGTGGTGGTGGTTGCTTTTTGTTCCCATTTAAAAAAAAATACTACTGGGAAAATCCATTGTTTTAAAAGAGAAAGTTAGTGTGTGCAGATTCAAAGGTCTACTCTATTTAGACAGTGGAGATTCAACATAATTCCTGGGTTGAGAAAAAAATAAATCTTCACTTTCCACAGAAGAGATGTTCTATATGTTGATATATACATATTCAAATTGATCTATGGTAAGATATAATCTTTGGTACTGCAAGAGCACTTTTATAACAATTTTAATGTATTTAAATTGAAAATGTTTAATTAAAATGGAGTTACTTATATAAGAAAAGAGAACAAAATAGAATTTTACTTGATTAAATAATGGTATTTTAATAAAGATTATTATTTACAGAGCATTACACCATCTTCATAGGAGAAAGGTATGGGATAATCCTATAAATAGGAATACCAAGGCATATTATTCTATTTGTAACTACAGGTAAGCATAAATAATACAGAGTGGGAATATTGTCTTCTTGAGAATTTCAGCAACTCAATATGTGAAAACCACAGAATACTAGAATGCTTTTGGGATTGCTAGGACCCTGAAATCTCCAGAGCACAGTAGCTTAATTGCTTTCATTTGCCCCTTCTTATACTTTTTCTCCTCTTTTCCCTCTCATCTCAAAAGTGATGTGTGTATCTATGTTTTCATAGCATCATAATAACATAAATTTAAAGACCTCAAGAAGTAATCCAGTTCTATCATCCTCCTTCTCCAAACAAGGAAACTGAGGCAAATAAATATTAAATGACTTGTCAAAGGCCACATAAATGTGTGTTAAAGGCAGGATTTGAACCCAAGTTTTCTTACTCCACAGACTCTTTCTTCTGTACCATGCAGAAAATCTGCAAGAGTCCTCCTAAACCAGCATGAGCTTGAAAGCATGAGCATGATCCTCTCTGTTTTTTCTAAAGTTCTTGATGTAAGAAATTCTTTTATGATAACTATGGATGCGTCTCAACCAGCATTGACTGTTTCTAGGTTGTTAAATTTTCTGTGTGGCTATGCCTAGGATGTAAAAATAATTGCTATAAATCAAGGTTTGACATATATATATATATATATATATATATATATATATATATGTATATACATACACACACTTATAAATAAACATATACATAAGCATATACACATATGTGTGCATACATATATTTATATATGTAGACACATATGTATGTATGTATATGTGTGCGTGTATATACACACACACATATGAGAGAGAGAGAGGGAGAGCGAATATGGGTATGGGTATGTTGGTGGCTGTTCAGAAAAAATGAGTACCTCCGGTTTGAGGGCTATTGAACCCTTTCAGGGCAGCTCATTCATTTTTGGCATCCACCTAGTTCATCCAACTTTCACCTGTGCTTCTAAGAAACTATAACATATTTAGCAGCCTCACCCAGGCAAACCATTTTGGAAGATGGGCTAAACCAGGTTGAGGGTAATGGAGGGACTTCAGTCCCGTTGGTGAGTAGAGAGGGAGGGTCTCTACACCAAGCAGATGAAGTCTTCCCCAGCCTAATGGGTAGATGAAAATGATTTGTCTCAATACCATGAAGGAAGCTGAAGCAGGTACTGTGGAGTAGTTAGAGATTGGTTAGAGACTGAAGACACCAAGGACATCCACTGGATCCCAAACTGTCACCAGTTTTGACTTTCGTCTTGTCACTGGATAACTATGGAAGAGAGAGACTGAAAACTGCACAACTCTCACTTAAATCAAATTTATCCACATCTAAAAATATCACCCATAACATTTTACCATTTTTAATTACTTCTAAGGCTTGTGGCAACAGGCAAGTGAAGAAGCAGCAGGTACAGATACACTGGGAGCTGTAGTCACAACCTTGCCCACAGCAGCCTAAACATAGGGTCATCTTCTCACTGGACTGAAGCGGCAGTGGGATTCAGCAGCCTTCTGGGTGTCTGAGCAGCTTTTTTTTTTTTTTAAGAACCATACTGCTCACCTCCTGGCATGAGTAAAGGACTAGAAAAAGTACACTAATATTTTTCTACTTCTCCCAACTCTGGCCCATTTACCATGGCAAATGGGGATCCTATCCTACAAGTAAAATATACACACAAAACCAAATTTACAAAACTTTAAAAGATGATTCCACTTAACATTGGTACATGGAATGTGTACATACTTATAGTCAGCACGAAATTCAGTAAACCTGAAAGATAAATGGATCTTGTGAGAGAACTCAGCAGGTATTACAGCCGAATAGCAGCCCTCAGTGAAATGAGGCTGGCAAATGAAGGCCAGCTTACCAAAATCAGAGATGAATACGCTTTATCTTGGAGTGGACACAGTGAAGGGGAGCTCTGTGAAGCTGGTGTAGGTTTTCCAATCAAAATTAATCTAGTCAGCAGGTTTGCATGCCTCCCCAAAGGAGTGAATGACAAACTAATGGCTATGTGATTGCCACTTGTAGGAAAGCACCACTCCACTATCATCAGTGTGTATGCTTCTACCATGAAAAATTTTGATAAGGTGAAAGAAAAATTTTATGAAGACATAAAATCCCTCATCATCAATGTACTGTAATTCTGGGTGACTTTAATGCCAAAGCAGACATGACAGGGACCCCTTGGGAAGAATGGAGTCAGAAACAGCAATAGTCACTACTGAAGACTTATGTGTCTCGTGACCTCATCACCAGCACTCTCTTCTACTAGCTTAAACACGATAAAATTTCAGGCATGCAACCTCACAATAAATGTAGGCATTTAATTGACTATGTCAGTGTAAGGAGAAAAAAAAAGGGAGACTCAGGAAGGTTGTGTGCAATGCAGATTGTTAGATTGATCATAGACTTAACTTCTCCAAGTTAAACATTCTCATTCAACAGAAGTGGTGCTCCCATGACAAAATAACTGCCTGAAAATTTATTGTGAAGAGATTAGAATACTTCCTTGAGTGGATTAAGACAACACATGGTTGGCAACAGTGGAGCAGAAAAGGATTGGGCAGCTTTTAGAGATTTTGTATAGAGCATTGCATTAACTCATCTGGACCAAAAGACTCTCAAACATTAAGATTGGTTTGACAAAAATTATGGGAAAATTCAGAAACTCCTAAACAGAAAATGAGAACTGCAAAGGGTTTACCAGCAGAAAATTCATCCATTTCTAAGAAGACAGCATTTAGCTTCATCAAAAGTAACATGCAATGGGGTGCAGAGGTTCAGTGAATAGAGTACTGTCTCTGGAATCAGGAGGACCTGAGTTCAAATCCAGCCTCAGATACCTGACACACTTACTAGCTGTGTCATCTTGGGCAAGTCACTTGACCCCCAATTGCATTACCTTCCCCTCTCCAAAAAAAAAAAATGTAACATGGAAGGAAAGCTGAGAGAGATGCAGGATTCTTGGATAAGTAAGAAGGCAGATGGAATTCAGTTTTACTCTAATAGTAACAATCCAAAGAACTTTTATGATTCCCATGAGACTATTTGTGGGCCAAAAACCTGTGGTACCTTTCAGCTACCCAGTGATGATAGAGTCACATTGATTATTGATGTGGAGAGATTCTGGAGAGATGGGCTAAACCCTTCCATAATTTTCTCAACAGACTGTCATCAATCAATGTTGATGCCACTGATCATATACCTCAGGTTGAGGTCAGTCCTTTTCTAGCTGAACTTTCAACTGAAGACAGGGTATTGAATGTCATTCAGCTCCTCTAGTGTGGTAAAGCACTTGGTTCTGAATCTACTCCAGCTGAGTTTTTCAAGACAGGGAGTCCAGTGCTCATACAACAGCTGACTGATATCTTTCAGGTTATATGGCAACAAGAGGATGTCTCCAGGAGGCCAAGGATGCCTCCATTGTTCATCTCTGTAGAGGAAAAGGAAATTGGTTTTCCTATGGCAATCACAGGTTTGTCTCTCTCTTCATCATTGCTTATAAGATTCTTACCAGTGTCCTCAGTAGGATTATGCACATCTACCCAAAGATGGTCATCTACACAAAAGCAAGCGTGACTTCAAAAAGCACTGAGGAAAGATTGTTATGATACATGCTGCTCAACAGCAGAAATGCCAGGAGCAGAACAGAGATCTGTATACAATATTCGTTGATCTGACCAAGGCCTTTGATGCTGTCAGTCCTGAGGGCATATGTGAGATCATGGCAAAATTTTTCACTATTGTATGCCAGTTTCATGACAGCATGCTTGCACAGGTTCTGGATAATGGATGATTCTTTTCTACTTTCCCAGTCACCAGTGGAGTCAGTCAGGGTTGTCTGCTTACTCCCATGTTTTTTACCATGATGTTTTCAGCAATGTTTTCAAATACTTTAAGCAAAGATGAAAATAGTATCAAGGTTAGTTATTTCACTGACAGTAAATTATTTAACTTGAAAGGGCTACAAGCCAAGACTAAAGTGGAGGGAGAATTCAAGTATGAATTTTTGTTTGCAGATGATTATGAACTCAATGAGACCTCTGATGCTGAGATTCAGCAGACTGCATTAATTCTCTTCCCCTCATCATAATTTTGACTTGACAGTTAACACCAAGAAAAGAGGTTTTCCAGTCACCAGCACCATATCATCCATATGTGAAACCATCAGTTCCAGCAAATAGAATAAAACATTTATATTTATATAAAGATATACATATATATATATATATATATATATGTATATACATATATGTATGTATATATAAATACACATATATACACACGTGTGCATACAAATATATATATGTGTGTATACATATAAATGTGTTTTATATATAGTCCCCACTCCACCCCCCCCCCACCAACCAAATTTTGGTTGCATTAATTTTGTTTGTGCAAAAACATGCTAAAATAATTTTAAAATATTTTTAAAGTTTTGAGTTCTAAAAATTTTCCTCCCTCTCTTCTACCTCTCCCCCCTTCCAAAGACAGTAAGCAATCAGATATAGTTATAAATGTGCAATTATATAAAACAGTTGCTTGTACAAGTGGACTCAAATAAAAAAGAATGAGAGAATGTGAAAAATAACATGCTTTTGTCTATAATGAAATAATTAATTCTTTCTCTTGAGGCATATAGTATGCTTCATCATTAGTCCTTTCGGATAGACTTGGATTATTGTATTGCTGAGAATAACTAAGTCATTCTCAGTTCTTCACTGAACAACATTGCTGTTATTGTGAACAACATTCTCGTGATTCTGTTCATTTCCCTATGCATCAGTTCATGTAAGACCAGATTTTTCTGAAGTAATACCGCTTGTCATTTCTGATGGCACAATAATATTCCAGTACAATCATATACAAAAACTTGTTTAACCATCTCCCAACTGATGGGCATCCCTTTGATTTCAAATTTTTAGCCATCACAAAAAGTTATGTACTATAGATATTTTTGTACATATAGGTCTCCCCCCCACTATTTGGATGTCTTTGAGATACGGGTCTAGCAATGGTGTTGCTTTATCAAAGGGCATGCAGTTATATAGTCCTGTGGGCATAGTACTACATTGCTGTTAAGAATGGTTTTATCAGTTTACAACTCTATTAACAGTGTATTAATGTCCCAATTTTACCACACCCCTACAACTTTGCACATTTCCTTTTTTTGTTTGTCATATTAGCTGCTCTGTGACATATGAGGTCATTTGTTTTAATTTGTGGTTGCTTTAATTTGTATTTCTCTAATTAATACTGTTTTAGGACATTTTTCATATGGCTATAAATAGCTTTGCTTTTTGTCTGAAAACTACTTGTTCATGGTTTTTGATTATTTATCAATTGCAGAATGACACATTTTTTTCTAAATTTGATTCAGTTATCTATATATTTGAGAAATGAGTACTTTATCTGATAGTTGTTGCAACCCCCCTCCTCCCAGTTTTCTGCCTTCCTCATAATTTTGGTTGCATTAATTTTGTTTGTGCAAAAATATTCTAATTTTTTATAATCAAAATAATCTAGTAAACATTTGTAATATTCTGTGTATTTTCTTTAGTGCTAAATTCTTCCCTTATCCATAAATATGACAGATAAACTCTTCATGCTCTCTTAATTTGCTTATGGTTAACACTCTTTATGTGTGATTTATGTGCCCATTTTCCCTTTAACTGGCTATATGGTGTGAGATGTTGGTCCATACCTAGTTTCTCTCATACTGTTTTCCAGTTTTCCCAGAATTTTTTGTCAAATAATGAGTTTCTTCAAATGGAATAATTTTGAATGCTATAGATAATTTCACTTATCTTGGCAGTGTACTTTCCCTGGATGCAAATGTAGATGAGGAGGTTGGCATATGCATTGCCAGAACAGCTCAGTGTCTGGAAGACTCTATAGTGAAAGGACAGGAAAGAAGATCTTTTAGGCTACCTACCAAACTGAAGGTCTACAGAGCTGTTGTATTGACCTCATTGTTTGTATACCTGTGGAAACCTGGACAGTATACCAGCACTATGCCAGGAAACTGAATTTCTTCCATTTAAATTGTCTTAGGAAGACTCTTATGATCACCTGGCAAGATAGTTAGTATTGGCCACTTTGATCCTTTTACAATCTGAATTGCCAACTATTCAAATTCTATAGAATAGAGTGCAAACTTGATAGACTGGCTATGGTGTTTGAATGCCAGATGTACATTTGCCTAAAAGACTATTTCATAGAGCGTTCATACAAGACAAGCTCTCTCATGGTGTTCCAAAGAAGTTATACAAGGACTTTCTGAAGGGCTCTATCAAGAATTTTGAAATTAGATTGAGAGACATGGGAGACGTTGGCATAGGACCACCAGTTTGGTGTACTTTAGGCACTGTGCTCTATGAGTAAAGCAGAACTGCAGTAACTCAAAAGAAAAGTGAGATGTGTAAATTTAGAGACATCTGCACTCCAAAAGTTGATATGGATTTATTGTGTTTGACCCCTAGTAGAGCCTTTTGAGCTCATATTGACCTGATCAGCCAGTCAGACACATTGTACTGTGACCCTGACATAGTGCTGTCATTTTGGTGTTCTTCAAGCATAGAAAAACAACTACATATAAACTTTTTATCAATTTTTTTTTTGCTATGCTATTCAGTTAAATACATTTTGCTTTATACTCATGTGTTCTCTTTATTGTTTTCAAATATAATGCCCCCCACTCTCAGGATCTTCTCTCCTTTAAGAAATCATAGAAGAATTATTTGGGGCTACAAATATGATAGAGTGAATGCATATGTCCTACCATCTTGTATTTGTTCTTTACTGTTCTTTTGTGATTATATAAATAATGAAGGACATGTCCAAGATCAGAAACAACAATGAGTTTGAGAGGTCTAGAGATCCTGCATTCTATTGATTATAATTGAATGACAGCAATGGAGGAGTCCTAAGCAATTAATTATTCTAATGCTTTTGAAGAAATCTACAAGCAAGAGGATGAACCTACACGATTCATTTTCCCAGAAGTTATAGAGGAACTATTTCAACAATGTAGAGTTAGAATGAAACATAAAATAATTATTTAAGAACCTCCATAAGTACTTTATATTTGGATAAGTTTCAAGCAACAATTTCCTAAGTTACAATACTAGTTATAAATGAAGTTCCTGATTTCTGTTTTAAGTTTTGTAAATGTGTAATATGAGGCTTTGTTGTTCTTTAGCATTGCTTTTGTGTATAGTAAGAGAATTTCCTTTCAACTGGTAGCCTGGGGAAGAGTCTCTAAAAAATACTCTAGCACACTCAGAGAGGTAAATTACTAGCAATACAATGGACCTCTCCCTGGCACATCTGGTGACATAAACCAAGATTTGTTTGGATGGTACAGAGACAAGGTGAAATGTAAAATATTCAGCATACCTGTGAAATGCTTTATATTCTTATTGGGTATAATTATTTACCTCTTGAGAGAGCATAATAGTATTTATAAATTAAGTTACACTGAATCTTGTTTTAAATTTTATCCATGTGTGTTGCTTTTGGGTCCATTAGTACCCCTATTGTGTGTATAAAATAAATACTTGTCCCATATCTGATTTACATTTGATCCTCTCCTAACCCCCTTGAAGAAAGCTAGATATGATCACCAACCTAAACTTCCAATAATGTTTCCCTGAGGCTTAATTTACTGCAAAGTGTGACAAAAGACAGCTTACTCCCCTCTCATTAGGGGCCAGTTCCCTGCCATGGCTCAGCTCAGTCAGACCATATGCATGTCAGGAAATGAGTTAAGTGTTCAGCTCCCTGGGTCCAGCAGCCATTCTTTAATATTATAGATGCATGCAAATCTTTCTCTTGTCGTAAAGTAGCTGCTGCACTCTCCAGAAGGAGCTTTATCATTCTAGCCTTTTATGTCATTCTTGGTTGCTATGTGAACTGATGATAGCTGGAGATCCATAGGATCTTCTTTATACTTTTAAACCTAAAAGGATGAAATTCATTTATCTGAACACATAAGCTGTGGCCCATCCATAACAGCTACAGAAATTCTTTATTGTCATAAACCCTGCCTAGGTCTTGGCTTCCCATGAAAAATATAAAGAAAACCTGGATTTATCTAATTCATTAACCTGTGTAACAGGCAGAATGATATAGTGAATAGGAAGCTAGCCTCATAAACACAGATATGTATGTTCAAATCTTACTACTGATATATATTGGCAATGTGACCTTGGGAAGGTCACTTAATCTATGTGCCCCATGATGCTCACCCAGATAATAAGTTTCAAATAAAATATTGCTCCATGTTAGTTGACAAAATTTCTCTCTGAAATTTTTCTATATAAATAAAATCACAGTTACATAAAAAAAAATGGTTCTCTCTACCAACTATGGAGAGCATACTTTCCTCTACCAGGAGATTAATAAATCAACATATATTTATAATGTAACTACTATGTGTTAGGCACTGTACTAGGAAAAAGGGTCACAGATACAAATTTAAAAGCTAAAGTGTCCCTTACCTCAAACAATATACATCCTAATGAGAAGAAAATATATACAGAAATAGAAATAAGCCAATTAGATATAAAATACACGTAAGGTACATTTTGGGAGGGGGAAGTCTGAAGTTTGGGTGAGTCAACTAAGCCTTCAGGAAGGTATTGATTGATTAGAGTTTTGACAGAAATAAGAGATTCTAAGTGGTAGAGTTGAGGTAGAAGTTCATTTGAGACATGAGACATCATGTACAAAAGTCAAAGAAATGAAAAATAGTCTTATGTGTGAGGAAGATCAAGAAAGTCAGGTGAGAATGTGCCATAGACCATTTTAAGGTTCATAAATAAAGGCTGAGGCCAGATGGTTAAAGGTTTCAGGTAGAGGGATTCATATTTAGTCCTAGAGGCAATAAGAAGACGGGATAATTTATAGAATCAGTGAGTGATGTGGGCACATCCATACTTGAGGAAAATCACTTTGGCAGACATATTGAGGATAAATTGGGAAGTGGAGAGATTTGTCAGAAAAATAGAAATTTCCTTCTCCACAAAATACAGGAAATTTGTCTCTCCCAACCAGCTCAAGTGCAACCAGGACGAGTATCAAGGATATCCCACAGCTATTGTCTATACTGATTATAATACCATTGGCCTAGCATTCTTGCCCATTGGCCTAGTATTCTTGCCCATTGGCCTAGTATTCTTGCCCAGTTAGAAGTCTGGTGAATTAGATTCCTTTCTCTTCTTTCCAACATTACCAGTATATTTGAACATGGATGACCCTATGTATTTTTAATGGAATCCCTGTAGTGTAACATTCATGTGAGTTTCTGAAAGGTAACCTTCTTGCTTATTTCCAATGAGTCTTGCTTATATATTGATTCTAAGGATTCTTTCCCCTTGTGACCCATATTTATTATGATAAAGTGTTTGTTAATAAATGGTTGAATTCTAAAAATTTTTGAGAACCTTTTGAATGAGAAAATTTGCTTCAGTCCCCACCTCCTATCAGCCTCCTGTTCCTTGATTTTGACATCTTACTTTCTTCTTATTAGTTAACCCCATAGCTATCACACTTCTTTTTGTAAGTAATTTTTAATGTAGTCAAAATGAGATTTTGAAATAGATATTCTGTATATGATACCAAACAGAGGGCAAGAAATGGGAGAAAGTTGCTACTAACCTCCAGATTTGTGTCCAAGTTGGAGTCATGGTACATCACCTTTTTACTTCGGTAGAGGAAAAGTCTAAACTCTGATGTTTGTTAGGTATTCTTTCTTGCTTTCGGGGGACTTGTGAGTGCATAATGCCTGAGAATTAGAATATGAACTCCTTATGAATGTGATTGCTTGATTTTCTGTTTCTGTTTCAGTGCTTTACAATCAGCAAGCATTTATTAAACATCTACCATGTCTTATACCAGGGATACAAGTACAAAGAATGAAACTACTCACAAAGTAATTTCTACTCATGGAGAAGTTATTGTCTTCTATAGGAAGTGATTCATGCATGATTTTTCATTCATTCATTTCATGATGTCATCATCTCCTTACTCAATTCACATATTCATTCAGTTTCCAGATCTTTACTTCTGTAATATGTCTCACAGATGTCCCTATTCTCTCTACTCACATAGCCTTCAAGTCAGTCCAGGCCCTTCTCATCTCATTTGTCTATTTTGACAGCCTCCTAATTGGTCTCCCTGTTTCAAAGCTCTTCGCATCCTAATTCATCCTCCACATAATGATAAAATAGTTTTCCTGAAGTTCAAGTCTGACCATGTCACTCTACTATTCAATGAAGTTTCAAATATGAACTTCTCCCGTTTCATACTGAAAGCATTTCATGATCTACCCTATCCCTATTTTCAATCTCCTTGACCATGTCCATGAGCCTTTTGGTCCAGCCATATAGGCCTATTCATTGTTCCTCACATATAATCGTATGATGCTTTTTTCCCATTGTGGTAACTTTGCACTAGCTAATCTATGTGCCCAGGATGATTTCTATCCTTACCAACACAGACACAGAGGCACACCCACACATGTATATGAATATATATTTCACAATTACATGTGATAATTAACATTCATTTTAAAATATTAACTTCCAAATTCTTTCCCACCCATCGCCTCTCCCCTACTCCATGAGAAGGTAAGCAATAGGATATCAATTATACTTATGATGTCATACAAAATTTATTTCCATATTGCTATTGTTGTAAAATAAAAAACACACATAAAAAGCAAGAAGAATAAAGAGAAAAAAGTATGCTTCAATCTGCACTTAATGAAATTATAGTACCTAGAATAAAGGTGGTAACAGTTACACTGTACTTTATGGCGACCATACCACAGTAGTACATTACATCCTATTCTAGGTGTTTCCTATTAAGGAGGCTACTAAAGCATGACCAGAAGAGGGTGACTAGGATTGTAATAAGATAATATCAGGTGAAGAACATTTTAAGGAATTGAGGAATTATGACTAGAGGAGAGAAGACATGAAAGTTATCTGATACCTATCATCAGTTATTTAGTGTTGTCATATAGAAAAGTGATTAGATTGACTTTGTGCAGCTCCAGAAAACAGAACTTAGATTGATACACAGGAGTTACAGAGTGGTAGTTATGCCTCAATTAAAACAAAACTTTACTTTACTTAAGATGGAGGAAACCACTTCAAAAGGTGGTAAAGTGCCTGTTTAAAGAGATATTAAAGCCCAGGCTACTGGCTTTTGAGAGTATTTCTATGTAGGGTGAAATGTTGGAATATATAACCTCTAAAATCCTTTCCTACCACAGATTCTATGATTCTCATATTTTGGTCTTCAAATTCAAATCCCAACTTCATTTTTCTTCTTTCAATTTCTTCATCGTTATCAAATTCATCAAACATTCAGGCAAATTATAACCCCCCAAATGTATTAAGTGCTTAATAGGGGAAAGTAGTTGTTCAATGCATCAAACTTTGTGAGATTAATAGTTAATAGAATCTGACCTACTATTTAGATGATAGAATTTTTGTTAAATAACTAGCTTATCATTCTAAGAAACATTATAAGGTTTAACTATAAATTTTGGGATTAATCCCAAAATGTTTATTTCTTGATGAAAAATCAAGATATTGTGGTACATTCCCTAAGACCAAAGGTGAAAGGACAAATTTGGTTGATAAGCTTTCTTTGTTACTTGTTAACATTTATGGAACTAATAAATCGTAAAGAATGACAGATTCCCGTTGTCCTGACTCAAATATGCTTTTAGGTGAATAGCTTATAGAATTTGTCCATCATGCATATATTTTGGATAAATGTTGCCAGTTGAAATTTAAATAACCCCTGAATTGAATATGGTGAAGAGACCATGCTGAAATATATTTTAAAAATTGTGAAGTACTTAAAAACTTCAAGATTTTTCCCTGAAAAATAAATTCCATTAAAAAAATGCAATTTTTCTCCTAATACTTGTACATAAATGCTTATCTTATGATACAACTAACATATGAGGAATCAAAATGTGGATTCTCAAAGAATGAGGGAGAGAGATGCTTGAGGGAAATAAATAGGCTAAATTGTATATTTGAAAATATGAACTGCATGCACAAAGTAGTGCAACATGTTACAAATTAAATGCTTGATTGTTAAGAAGATGGTTGGTAAGTCATATATTAAAATCAAGGAATTGAAAAGGTAGAGAGCTGGCTATGTTGCTTTTGTATTCATGTGATATCAAAAGATCAAGAGGAAAGATTCAACCCAATGGGTGGAACTGCTGTGAAGGTTTTAGAGGAGTACATGAGAAAGAATTTAACATGAGAAGGTAAAATGCACAGATTGGAATTCAAACCATTGGAAAGAGTATTTCTGTGTGTAAGAAACACACTTGTGGGGATCACAGGATTTCCCAGGCACAGACAGGAAGTGAGCCCAAATGGGATTCCACTGTTTACTGCTTCCCAGACCATATGCCCTCTGGAAGATCCACATGGTAGACCCATTCTCACTGAAAGAACTCAGCAACAGAGTGGGCAGAGGAAGGTGTTTATTATGCTTCTTGGGAGGAAGTAGGTGTGATGCTGACTAGGAACACCCACCCCAATACAGAAGCAGCAGTGAAGTTGAACAATTCTACCATTCCTGCCTCAGGGTTGTTTACATTTTTACTACCCTACCTTACCTCCTTATGCAGATTACCTAGGAACAGTAGTGAGTAACCAGAGCATGACCCCACAGGTCTGAACCCTTTGTCCCAACCCAATCTTTCTAGTCCCACTGGTGCCAGGATGGCCATTGTCTTGGCAAAGTAAGATAAGTGAGCTTCCCCCACAGTTTGGAAGTGTTAATTATCTCCCTATAACATCTGTGGGCACAAAACAAGATACCATAATATCCCTTCTTACATGTGGATGATACCAGAGATGCATTAAATATCTGATTTACTATAGAGGAATAAAACACAGTGCTAAACAAATGGTGCATATCACCCCTAACAGTATTCAGAATTAAAGCTTGCAGTACCAAGACAGAAACCTGCAAACAGTAATATATAATTAATAGCCAAAAGATAAACTCTCCATTTAGTTGGTATAAATAAGATTAGGTGGAAACAAGCAGCATCTTGGTACATAAAGTAAAATTACAGTGTTGGAAGAAATATTAGAGACAGAATGCTGTCTTGGTCACTCTTTGCTATAATGTAAGAACTGACAAAGAATTTTCTTGGCAGCTAGGTGGCATAGTGGATACAGCACCACACCTGGAGTCAGGAAGACAAGAGTTCAAGTGTGGCCTCAGTTATACATACTAACTTTATGTAACCCTGGACAAGTCACTTAACCTTTCTGTTTTCTCTTTCTTTTTCTCTTGTTTCTGCCCCTCTTTTATTCTGTTTTTACCTCTCTCTGCCTGTTTTCTTTGTCTCTCTGTCTTTGTCTCTCTTTTTCTGTGTGTGTGTGTGTGTGTGTGTGTGTGTGTGTGTGCGCGCGCGTGTGTGTCTTCTACCTCAAAGTTATTTTGATTCAGTGAGGTTGCCAGTGTCCATAGCCAAAAGATCATACAAGTAAAGGAAACAAGCAGGTGTTTGGAACACTTAGGTTGATGCAATTTAAAAAAAGCAGAGACCTTGGAGTCAGGAAGACTGACGTTTGAATTGTGCCTCAGAAACTTGTTTGCTGTATGAATTACATTTCTGTGCTTCAGTTTTTATAAACCAGATAAAAACAGAACTTAAAAATAGCACAGGAATTTTGTGATGATCAAGTGAATCAACATATATGAAGCACTTTGCAACCCTTAAAGCACTGTTATTTTTGCTGTTGTTTTCTGATTTGGGATGTTAGTGTTATTGACAAAGTCATTCTAACCTACAATCTCTCTAATTTAATATCTAATCTTATAGAGGAAAACTGAGACCCAGAAAGATCTGAATGACTTGTTCAAGGGAACATCCAAATATAGTAGCATATGTAAGATTCACACTCAGGTCTTATAAAACCAAATGCGGTATTTTATCTAGTATGCCAAAAGCATTCCCAATACTTTCTCTCTATATATAATTCTTTTTTTTTCATTTTTTTGCTTTCTCTGTATATATTTATACAAAGAGAATGGCAGGGAAACAGTGATGCCATCCATAACAATATTGGAAATGTTTCTTCAGTTCTGTAATTGATCTTAGACAATGACAGAAGTGCGTACAGTTAAATTAACTGAATAAGGAGTTTGAGGTTAGGTTCAGATTATGAACTGTATCTAATATTTCTTGTCATGTTTCAAGAAGTGTGAATTCTTGGAGTCTCAAGATTAAACACATTTCCCTAGGAAGTATGCTTCTTAATTGTTTCTATCAAGGGACTAATCTGTTTAACTTCTTATCAAACCTCTGTCCATCCTATATCTCTGGATTAATCTTAGGTAGAATGTGGATTTATTCTAGTATTAGTTGTTTTACCAACAGAATGGCAGTGAGAAACTCAGGCAATTTTAGAACTCATTCAATTGGATCTTAGAAACATCAAAAGAATGAGTCTTCAGTTTTAGTGTACAAATTATTCAACTAGATACTCACAAGGATACTCTGGAAGGAGAAGAAGAAGGATGAAGGAGGGAAATAAAACAGTTCTTTTTTTTACGTTTACATTCTGCCACTATTCATACTTCATCTCATTTTTTTTTAAATTGAGAAAAAGCCTTCATTTTGTAATACTTCAGTCTCTCTAGTCACTATTTACCACCATATAGTGATAAGGCTAGAACCATAATTTTCAAAACCCTAATGCCTTTAAAACATTCAGTCATTTAAGTTATGTAGGTAGTGAGCATGATTATCTCAAGAGATATGTAAATGAGACCGGACTTGATAATACTCCTGTCTGAGATTTTTTTTAAATGGACAAAAAGGAAATAAATGCCAAGAATTAATATTCCTGATCATTTAGAATAAATTACATTATAATTCCCAGTTTTTCTTTTGATTATTCTACATATTTTAGTGACATGCTATCTTTTCTTGCTTTCTTCCTTTCCTTTCTTCTTTTCCTATTCCTTCCTTATTTCCCAATTTCTCTTTCTCTCCTCTTTTCATTCTTTCCTTCCTTCTTTCCATTTTGCTTTCTCTCTTTCCTTTTAAAGTTTTTTTCTTTTCATTGTACTTTTCTTCTTTTTTATTTCCCAGTATATTTTTTCTCTTCCTTTTTTCTCTTCTTTCTTCTTCCGTCCTTCTGTTGTTCTTTCCTTCCTCTTTTACCTTTTAATTTTCTCTCACTTTCTAGAATTCTTGTTTTTCGAATCACAGTTGCTGATTTGCTGTCAATTTGCTGTTTTGAGACTTGTTTCTTTTCTAATTTATTAATTTTTTACTTTCATATTTGTCTTAGAAAGTTTAGCCCCAGGCTTTCATGACATAGCTCACAGCTACTAAATTATAAGCTACAAATAGAATTTCCAGACTTTTTTCCTCTTCCTCACCTCCCCCCAACCCACCAATAAATCCGATTGTAGTGACCAAGGAGCCAGCAGATTCATTCAATGATGTTTTCGTTTCTTTCTTGCAGGTCATTATATTTTGTAAAAATAATTTTTTAAAAAGTTCTCAAACTTGAGATCATTCTCCCACTTTCATTTATTCACTGACCTTTTATGAAGGCGACATTATGTTTTTGCTTTATCTTTTATAGCACAGAAAACTGAAATCATTGCAAAGTACCAGTGATTTGTTATTTAAAGAGAACTTATGTGTTTAGTTAGCTGTCTTCTGCTCTCCAATTATCAGCTTATGTTTAAGGGACAATTTCACATACAAAATGCTGATGTTTGAGGATTTCCAATACAAAATACACTGAACAGACTCCATGTTAAATTAATTCAGCCTGCCAAGTAAATGCTTTCACTCCCCCAACATTTTTATTTTTCAAAGTTGCAAAAATCTTGTGGATAATCTCTTCTTCTGCTTTATTTGCATTTTATAACTTCTGCCTTATTATGTGTTCTATTGAACTAGGAACTAACCTGGGCAAATATTATTTTTATGCCATTGTGATTCATGAGTTATGATTCTTCATTATTGTATGAAAACATCATGAGAATTAAAAAAAATCACAAGCAAAGGTGCTTAGTAAAATATAAATTAGTAAAATAAAATATAAATATAAAATATAAAAATATAAAATATAAAAAAATAAAGTCTACAAAAAAAAATGTAGACCAAGGAGGGGAAATCCTCATTAACTTGTAATATATGGAAGTTCAAACAAGTGAATGAAATCTTCTTTCAAGTAAAGAAGCAAGAAAGGGGAAAAATTGATGTCATATTCTTTGATGCTAATATTCTTTTATTCAGAACAATTTCCCCTTAGCATATATTGAGGGACTGTCAGGTCAATGATAGAGAACAGCATTTGTTAAGTGTTTGCTACTTTCCATGCACTTTGCTAAGCAATGGAGATTAATAGGAAAAAAAGAAAAAGATAATATAGATCATGCTCTTAGGTAGCTCACAATCTAATGGGGGAGAGCACATGCAAAATCCTATGTACAAATATAGAAGATAAATTAGAGATAAGCCACAGAAGGGATTGAGAAAGATTTGTGTGTAGAATGAGACTTTAGCTGGAATTCAATTAGTGGGGTCCAAGAGGCAGAGATGAAGAGAGGAAGAATTTTAGGCTTGGAGAACAACTAGTGAAAATTCAGGGGATCATGAGATATATTGTTTTGTGTGAGGAAGCTTCCCTACTGTTAAAAGGAAAATTCTTTGCTCAGGCTTTTGCCTTGATTAAGGGACAAAGAGAAATAAATGTTTATTAAAAGTATATCAAATTAGCAACATATTGACATGCTGTTCACTGGGGATCAGCAGTGGCTTCAAGATGGAGCCAACTTTTATTGATAGCTTTCATAATGAGATAAAGATAATTCAGAGAGGTTACGGTCAGCAAAAGGGAATAGGTCACTGCATTTTTATTTCTTACCCAAAGTAGCAAGTAGGTGAGAATTTTCAAGTACAAACAAGAAAGGGGATGACTTGCTATGTGATGAATATTGGGTAATAAAAAGCTGCAGACTTAGTGATACCTCGACCCTGCACTGATTGACAAGCAGTTCTGGGAACAATTGGTCTCAGAATAAGCTTAACTTTAAGTAATATTTGTGGAGTCCTTTCCAGCTCAACTTCCTACTTGTGGATCAGGACCTAAGATCGTATTCATGTAGGGACCTTCCAGGGGAAAAACAAAAAAAAAAATCTCCTTCTGCCAAACTAGATAAACAACTGCATGCGATAAATAATCTCAGTGTTACCTCATCCCAAAAAGATTAAATGATTCACCCAAGGGTGAACAGGCAGGATATGCCAGAGATACAATTTAAACCCCAATTTTCTTGATTTTAAATCTGTTCTCTATCCTTTGTGTCTCTATCATCAGTTAATAAGCAACCTAGTAATATCCTCAGCTCTGCACTATCTCTCACCCCCTCCATATCCAAAATTTTGCCAACATCCCTAGATTTTACTCTGATAATATCGTGTATATGCCCCCTTGTCTCCTCTGACACTGACACTATCCTAGTGCGGCCACCTCATAGTTGGACTATTGTAGAGCCTTCTAGTTGACTTCCCTGCCACAAGTCTCTGCCCGCCTAAATTCATCCTTCAAAGCTGCCAAAGTGATCTTTCTGAACCACAGAACTGACCATGTCAGTTAACTCCAGTACCTTACTTCAAGATCAAATATAGAATTTTTCTTTGGCATTCAAAGCCCTTCATAACTTGGCCCAGTCCTTCTCATATTATTACATATTATAGCCTCTCCAACTATGCAATCTTCCCCCCAAGGACACTGGATTACTTTATTTTCCTTACACAAGATACTCCATCTTCCATTTCCGGGCATTTTTATTGGCTGTTTCCTACTTCTGGAAATTTCTTTCCCCTCATTTATGTCTCCTGGCTTTCTTTAGCCTGAGTTAAAATTTCATCTTTTTCAAGAAACCTGTCCTGAATCCCTAATGCTAGTGCTTTCCTCTGTTGATTATTTAAAATTAAAACTGTAAAGTGGGAAAAGGTCCCATATGTGCAAAAATATTTATTGCAGCTCTCTTTGTGGTTGCAAAAAACTGGAAATATAGGGGATGCCCATCAATTGGGGAATGGCTGAATAACCTGTGGTATATGAATGTAATGGAATACTATTGTGCTATAAGAAATGGGAAGGAGATGG
>CM053582.1:278437071-278450484 GCA_028627135.1 Pseudochirops cupreus | reverse complement strand
ATGATTTCTTTTCCATGTTTATCTTCTCATGCTTCTTGTGTTGGAGTGTCAAACTTTCTTTTCAGTTCTGGTTTTTGCAGCAAGAATGTTTGAAAGTCTTCCACCTCACTGAAAGACCATATTTTCCCCTGGAACATTATACTCAATTTTGCTGGGTAGGTGATTCTTGATTTTAATCCTAGCTCCCTTGATCTCCGGAATATCATATTCCAGGTCCTTCGATCCCTTAGTGTAGAAGCTGCTAGATCATGGGTTATCTTAATTGTGTTTCCACAATATTCAAATTGTTTCTTCCTGAGAGCTTGCTATACCTTCTCCTTGGTCTGGGGATTCTGGAACCTGTCTATAATGTTTCTAGGAGTTTTCTTTTGGGGATCTTTTTCAAGAAGTGATCGGTGGATTCTTTCAAGTTCTATTTTGCCCTCTGGTTCTAAAATATCAGGGCAATTTTCCTTGAGAATTACTTGAAGGATGCTTTCTAAGTTCTTTTTTTGATCATGGCTTTATAGTAGTCCAATAATTTTTAGATTGTCTCTCCTGGATCTGTTTTCCAGGTCAGTGGTTTTTTCAGGGGCATATTTCACATTGCCTTCTATTTTTTCATTTGTTTAGATCTGTTTGATAGTATCTTGATTTCTCATTAAGTCATTTGCTTCTATTTGCCCCACTCTAATTTTGAAGGAGTTATTCTCTTCAAAATGCTTTAGTGATTCTTTTTTCATCTGGCAAAGTCAACTTTTTAAGGCATTTTTCTTCTCATTGGCTTTTTGGGCCTCTTTTGTCATTTGAGTTAATCTGTTTTTTAAAGTATTAATTTCTTCGTTCAGGTTGTTGACTCTCTTTCAGATTTCTCTTCCCAATTTTTCTTCCACTTCTCTCATTTGGTTTTCAAAATCTTTCTTCAGCTGATCTCTAGCTTTTTGGCAGTCTTCATGTTTCTTGGGAGCTTTTGGTGTGGGAGTTCTGACTGCGTTGTCTTCCTCCCTTTCCCTGCTTTGTTCCTTCCTTTCCCCAAAGAAGGAATCTAGGGTTTGGTTGCTATTCTTACTTTGCTTCCCATGCTTATTCATGGTTGCCATTCAATGTTTTTGTTTGTTTCTTTATTTGTTTTTTTTTTTTTGTAGTTCTGTGGAACTCTGCTTCCAGAGGGAACAGCTGTGTTCCAAATCGCTGGGGTTTTCCCAGCTGCCAGGGCTTTTAGGAGGTTGCTGGATCCCTCCCCAGATCCGGTCACTGAAAAAAAAAACCTCAAGACCACCACCCAGGACCAAAATTCGGACCAAGGCCACTAAAGGCGAGAGCACTTGGCCTCTGAACAATCACTTGGTCCCCTGCTGTCTGCAGGCCGGGAGCTCTGAAGTGGCAATGTGGAGGTGGGTGCAGAACCTCTGCTTTCTACTTCTTTGCCCTGGAGGTGGCTTGGCCAGACCCACTTTTCTACCCAGGTTTTTAGCCAAGTTCCACTAACCTGAGTCCTTTTTCTTATGGCTTGATATTTCTGGATACTGCCACAGCTGTTGCAGATCTGCTGTCCTGAAGCTCCAGCTGAGGCCAGGCTTGGCTAGTCCAGCCACTCCCAGGGCAAAAACCACCGTTTCACGCTGGTCTGGTTTCTGCTCTCAGGGTTGAAATGATTGCTTTGAGCCAAGCTGCCTTCAGCAAGAAATATATCTGTGAGCATTTTAGAGCCCTAGAATTAGTTTAGAGTCATATTTTTTTGGGTATTTAATGTGACTGTGTCCGAGCTGCAATTTCTTGCTGCTCCTATGCCACCATATTGGCTCCGCTTCATTAATGTCAAATTTTCTGTTCAGTTCTGGTTTTTTCATGAAGGATCCTTGAAAGTCCTCCACCTCATTGAATGACCATATTTTCCCCTGAAACACTATATTCAGTTTTGCTGGGTAAATGATTCTTGGTTGTAATCCTAGCTCCCTTGATCTCTGCAATGTCATATTCCAGGCCCTTCGATTCCTTAATGTAGAAGCTGCTAGAAAAAAGAAAACTTGGAAAGAAATCCCAAAATCAAAATGGAAATTCTGAAAATCAAAAGAGATCATGATAGAATTGAAAGTTTAAAAAAAATCATTGAAATTATAAAACTCAGAGCTTTATGGAAAACAACAATATAGATTTTAAAAAAATGGTTAATTTGCATTTTGAAAGGAAGAAAACCAAATTTCCAGTTATAAAAATGAAAATGGTGAATGCATCAAGACTGAAGATGAACTTAAAGCAATTATTAGAAAATATTTTGCCCTATTATGTGCCAGGAAAATTGGCATTGTAAGTGAAATGGATAAATATTTACCAAAATCTAAATAATGTAAGTTAACAAAAGAGGAAAGACAATACTTAACCCTATCTTAGAAAAAAATAAATTGAACAATTCATAAATGAGCTCCCAAAGGGGCAGAGAGGGGCCCAAGAACCAATGGATTTGCAATTAAATTCTATGAAATATAGAAGGAAAAAATGTTTCACGTAAAATAGAAAGTGTTTGAAATAAATATGAGTCCTACCAAACTTCTTTTGTGACCCACAAATATGATTTTGGTACCTAAATGAGGGTGAACAGAAAGGAGAATGAAAACTGTGGGCTAATTTATTTAATCAGTATTGATATAAAAATTTAAATAATATATCAGCAAGGAGATTTTCAACAGTAGTTCACAAAACTGATATGCTATTACAGATGGGATTTCTACCAACAATGTAGGGCTTGTTAAATATTAGGAAATCTGCAAGCATAATTGACCATATCAGTAATCAAAATAACAAAATATCATATGGTTATTTCAGTAGATGCAAAAAACCCCACCTTTTAATTGAATACATCTCTCATTCCTATTACCGAAAGCATAGGAAAACATGTAGCCATTCTTAAAGTAGTTAAGCAGTATCCATCTAAAACCAATAAAGAAAAAAATATGTAATGAGGATAATCCAGAGGCTTTCCCAATAAAATCATAGTTGAACCAAGAATGTCTGTTATCACCATTACTATTTAATAATAGTAGTTAGAACGTGCTAGCTACAGAAATATGAGAAAAATAAATCGAAGGAATAAAAGTAGATGCAATGAATTATCTATCATGAACACTTTGCAAATAACATGATATTATATTTGTTGAAATATGGAGAATAAACTAAAAATGTACTTGAAAGAAATAATTAATTTCAGCAAAATTGTAGGATATAAAATAAACCCACATATGTCATCAGCATTTTTATATATTACCAATGAAACACAATAGCAAGAGATGGAAAGAAAAATTTCATTTTAGATAACTACATAAATTATAAAATACCTGGGGGTCTAACTACCACCACAAACCCTGAAACCATATGAATACAAAACATTTTTCACACAAAGTTATATCTAAACAATTGGATAAATACTTATTTTTTATGGGTAGCCTGAGCCAATATGATAAAAATTAGCATTTGACCTAAACTAATTTATTATTCAATGTCATACTAATCACACAACCAAGGAATTATTTTATAGCACTTGAAAAATACAATAAAATTCACCTGGAAGCATGAAAGGTCCAGAAAATTAAAGGAATTAATGAAAAAATAAAAATCAAGCAACTTAGTGGTACTAGATTTCATTAAAAAGTAGTAATCATGAACACGCTCTAGTGCTGGAGAAGAAATAGAATGATTGATCAGTGGAATTGATTTCGTACACACAATACAGTAAAATATACATTTGGTTTCATATGCTGCATATAGTAGTAATGTAGTAGTAATTTTTCAAAGTTTGTGAAGAAGTTTTTTGAAAAAGAAATCAAAGCTATATATTATCATATAAAAATTCTCTGAATTGGTATTGATTAGACAAATGCTAATTATAACAACTAACACCTCTGAGATACTACTTCATGCCTATTACATTGACTAACACAACAAAAATTAAAATGATGGGTGCTGGAGGGAATCTGGAAAATTTAGAACATTAATATATTATTGGGGGAGTTGTGAACTGGTCCAACCTTTTTGGGGAACGATTTATAACCATGCTCAAAGGACTATCACATACACACGGAAACACACACACACACACACACACACACACACACCCATATACATATACACATATATGTCTACAAACATATTTATAGCAAATCTTTTTGTGGTGACGAACTGGAAATTGAAATGCATATCATTTCAGGAATGAATGAGCAAGTTGTGGTATGTGATTGTGCTGGAGTATTGTTGTGGTATGTGTATCATCTTGTACCCCTGGGTTATGATGTCTTTTATTTTTCAATGACTTATTTCAATGACTTATTTCAATGACATATTTCAATGACTTTTCATTCTACATAGATTGGAAGTTATGAGTATTTGGTATGGCAGCATGTCATTAAATACTAATATTAATGTTATTAAATTTATATGGGTTAATTTTATGTTTAGACAATCAAGTGAACCAGCTTTCTTTGCAATATTGCCCTACTTCTGTGTGTCTGTGTGTGTGTATGTGAGTGTGTGTAAATGTCAAGGATATTGTGAAATTTGTATTCTGACAGTTTCTTTTTTCTCACTCTGTTAAAGATACAAACTTATGGCATATAAATATAGCTACCTTATCGTGTTTTCTTAGGGACTTGGTAGGTGCTGAATTTTTGCAGTCCCTAATTACATGTGGTATAGAAAATAGTATTTCCTTGAAAAAGCTACATGAAAGGATAAGTCCTGACTCCAGAAGAATAACCCTTTTATGATTTATGGTAGTGATAAGGTGCAGGCTCTGGGAGCCTCCTTGAGCTCTCCTTCAATCTTTGAGGTACAGGTTCTGGGAAACCCCTTGAAGTCTGATTAAATCTTCCCGCTTGATGAGGCACTTGCAGAGGCCATAAGTATTTCATTGTGGCTGGGCCCAAACCTTTGTTACTAGCCTAGCCCTCAGTTGTTCATCTACTTCCCACCCTTGAGCCTATCAAAATATCACTCCACTCTTGCACTGACCTCATTAACTCCTTCTGAAGACCCTCCCCAAACTCATTACTGGAGTCTGACCTCATTGACTCCTCCTGAAGACACTGCCCAAATTCTTGTCCTAGACCACCCCTAGATTCCTCTGTATATAAGACCCTATCTTCCCTCCATGTGGTGTGAGAGCACCCTGGAATGGCTTGGAACAGACTTGCCCTGTGAGAGCGCCATAGAATAGCTTAGCACAGATTTGGTCTGTGTGAGAGCACCATAGAATGACTTAGCATAGACTTACTCTGTGTCAGACTTGCTCTGGCCGGCTTGCCCAATGCAAGCATCACAGATACCTCAGCTCCTTAAGAGTCTAACCAATATGGTGAGCTTTCAATAAACTTTGTTTTTCTTTGGCTAAGAAGAATTGAGATGAATACTTTTGGCAGGACCTTGCATATTGGTATTTTGGGGTCTCCAGAGCAACCCTAATGCTTTTTGTGGGTAACCTCTTCATTTTTCTGGTTTCAGCACCTGAATTTTAGTGATTTAATTAGCTTCCTCCAGAGGTAAATCAGTTTTGTTATGGTTATTTTTTAATTTTTATTTTGTTTTCAGTATTTCAGTTTCAGTTATTTTATGCAGTTTTATTTTGCTATTGTCATTTTTCTCTTCATCTTAAATTCCATAGAATTCAGATAGAAACAGTTATGGAAAGAAAGAGTTATGGAAAAAGTGACTAGCCTACATTTATTATTTTACATTTAATGACCAAGGGACTATTAATAATATGCCCAATTATTATTATTGTTACTTGTGGGTATTAGTTTTGTTAGAGATTTCGCTGAGGATTTGTAAAGTCCAAGTCATCCATTGAAATTAGATTTATGATGTCTATGTATATTTTTCTATTGATCTGGAATGCAAAATTATGCTAATTATCTATAAATAATTTTGTGTACTATATGACAATATAATCATCTCATAAAACATACATCTATGTTATGATTAAACCTCATAGATATCTTCATCTTTTTTTTGTCTGATGCCCTATATTAAGCACTAGAGAGAGGGACTACAAATTTCTACTTAGATAAATATCTTTCTTATACCTCCACAACCCTCAACACACAATTGCAACTGATGTAAAAAAAAAAAGAGTTCAAACATATAGGAGAGGTAATGCAAAATAGGATTTTAAGATTATTCTATAATTGTCATTAGGTTCATTGATTTATTTTAATGTGATTTCTCTTTTATAATAGACCAGAATTCTAATTTTAATTCTTGCACCTCGGGCAATTTAGTTAACTGGGCTAGAGTAGTAACACAGAATATCCTGTTTATGGAGAAAATCTTTTTGAGGAGTTAGGGAAGAGAGATTCTCACCCTTGACCTTCTTGGGTGAGAGGGAGTGAGACTTTTGTAGATGTGTGTAGTGACATATGTTGTAGAATATATTCAACAACAAAAGCAAAACAGCCAAGTGACATGATATGAACATGTACAAAAACATACTCTCTTAATTGTTGGAACCCTAAAGCTAATCCACATATGCCTAACAATTATTAAGTCTCTTTAATTTGAAAAAAAGATAATGCTTTTTTTTAATGAGACTTAAAAATGCTTATTAAATAAAAAAATACACTTATTTTCACTATTCTTCAGAAAGCATGAATATGTTATAATGAACATTCTAGAAAACCCTAATATTTTCCTTCTTAGATCAGTATTTTTTTTTTCAAATTTCTACTCTATAAACGGAGAGGAATTCTAAACTTCTCATACATGTCTCCTCTTTTTTCATTTTCCCAAATGTTAACATTTCATATCTAAAGCAATGTCCTTACAGCCATTCACTACATGTTCCTCAATTCATCTGAACTATTAAAATAAATAAGACAGCTGCATTATTGAAATAGAGTCAGAATTCATACCATGCACTTGGATTCATTTCAGAAAATAGTGCTTCTGTATATAAATAACTATTTTTCTTGAAAAGTGAATAGGTCATTATATTTTTTTGTGCTTTTACATAGATAAGCACAACTGCCATTTTCTTTTCTTTATTGCATAAAAACAACTTATTCATCAAAGTACATTAAAGTAACTATGAACTTCAGCATGCATATTATTAATCCATTATAAAGCTATGTCTTCTGTAGATAGCCTGAATATAACTTTCAGTAAAAGTTTGCACCCTACTAAGTTCCTATAAACAATGAAACATTGCTTTAAATATGATGCAATTTTTTCTCTTTATTTTGTCCTATGGTATGTAATTTCAGTTATTTCAAGATTAACTACATCCCAGAGTTAAACATTAGCTTCAGGAAGTTGTTGCTAAGAAAAAAACATGAAGTAACTCTTCTCCAAACATGACTTTGTGGTTTACTGGTCTTTAACTGTCTTATGCTTCCATTGATTCCAAAATTTGGATTGCATTAGTCTTATTAATAAATAATAGTCATTGTATGTATATTCTTCTGCCCACTACTTCGAAAATAAATTCCCCATCAGCTTAACCACCACTTTTAAGAAATGGAAGGGGGAAATAAATATTATTTTGTCACTCTTGGAAATTTTTAACCAAATAATTCATCAAGAATTTTCAAAGGAAAAAAATGGGAAGAATTATTTTGTCCAGGAAATGGAATAAAAAATATATTATTATGTTGTAGCTTTTTTCAAATTACAATGCTGTGTATTCTCCATTTTTTCCTGATTATGTATTCCATTCTCTCACAACTCTTGTAAATAAAGAAGAAAAAAAAAACTATTTTCTTACTCATGACCTGGTAAAATTGAATGCTCCAGAAGAAAAAAAAAAGATCATTTTCTCTATTTCTTCATCAACAGTAACTGTCAAAGGAATTGTTGGTTCATTTTAACTATTGCCCATTCAATGATATCAGAATTTCTCTGTCAATGAAATTCCTCCTCTCAGAGGAAATATCTGTGCTTCATCCCTAAACATGACAAGAAGAAACATTAAAAATCATTATGGCATTAATTTATTAAAAAATATTGAATATTATATATACCTAGTTTGTTTCACTGGACTTCTCTCTAACAAGTCTGTGTCTGTGTCTGTCTCTGGCTATCTCTGTCTCTGTCTCTGTCTGCCTCTGTCTCTCTCTCTCTGTCTCTGTGTCTGTGTCTGTCTCTCTCTCTGTCTCCTTCTCTATCTCTCTGTCTATCTTTTCTGTCTCTTTTCTTTTCCCTTGCCTTACCTTCATTGGTCCAAAGTAGGTATAGGAGAAGCTCAGCAATATTCTTATTGAACTAAATTAAATTCTGCTTTTGGAATTCATTTATTTTCATTTTTTTTGAAGCATAGAAACAAAATTGGTATATACAGATTAGATGGGGATTAGGAAACAATCTTTAAGAAGTGGTAATTAAGCTGTATCTTCAAATAAGTAATGTTATGAATCAGAAGTGAAGATAGTGTGAATTGTAGACATGGGAGGCACACAGTATAATTGTAGAGAGGGGAGGTAGGAGTGCAATGTGTGAGAAACAGAAATATAGTTTTGTTGCACAATAAAGGGATGATGCATATGAAGGACTGATTCTAAGGATGGAGTCTAATGACAAATAGAGAAATTAATATTTTATTTTAGAGGCAAGAGGGAGTCAGTTTATTAAGTTGTCATTGTTGAGTAATTTTTAGTTGTGTTTGCCTCTTAGTGACCCCATTTAGAGTATTCTTGGAAAAAAATACAAGAATGGTTTGGAATTTGCTCCTCCAATTCATTTTTCAGATGATGGAACTGAGGCAAAAAAGGTCAAGTGACTTGCCCAGGGTCAGATTTGAACTCAGGTCTTCCTGACTCCAGGCCTGTCACTCTCTCCGCTGTACCATCTACCAGCCCTACTGTTTATCGAATAGGGGCAAAAAATGGACGTGTCATTATTTTTAAACTTTGGAATTCAATAAGGATGCTGACATCTAGTATACATCAACAACTTATAAACTTGGATGATTAAGTAACCAATATATAAATTTATGAATGGAGATTAATTACACATATGATTATTTAAATTATTTTAATCACATATTTTGGAAGGTATGAAGCAGAATATTTTCTTCTGTTGAAGACACTTCCATTAGTTTTCTTAACATTTAGTATTTCCTTATGCCCATTGACACTGGGTGAAGGAACAGGGACTTCTTGAATTCTCTAACATTTGCAAGCAATAATTTTCAAATTTTTAAAATTATGTTTGAGAAATCAATGTATCACATTTATTTGGAAAGATTTATGTTACAAGATTAAAGATTTAAATTCTAGATTCTTTCCCTTCCTCCTGATTTCTCATAAAGTCATTTGCTTCCATTTGCTCCACTCTAATACTGAAGGACTTATTCTGTTCAGCAAGCTTTTGAGATTCTTTTTCCATTTGGCAAATTAGACTTTTTAAGGCATTCTTCTCCTCATTGACTTTTTGACCATTTGAGTTAATCTATTTTTTAAGGTGTTATATTTTTCAGTCATGTTGTTGACTCATTTTTCATGATTTTCTTGTGTCATTTTCATTTCTCTTCCCAGTTTTTCCTTCACTTTTCTTATTTGGTTTTCAAAATCTTTCTTAAGCTGCTCTATGGCTTGTAACAAATCTACATTTTTCTTGGAAGCTTTTGGTGTGGAAGTTCTGACTGTGTTGTCTTCCTCCCATTCTATGCTTTGATCCTTTTGTCCCCAATAAAGGAATCTAAAGTTGGATTGCTGTTCTTACTTTGGTTCCTTTGCCTGCTCATGTTACCAGTCAGTTACCTGACTTTGGGGCTCAGTAGAACTCTGCTTCCAGAGGGGAAAGCTCTGTCCAAAATCGCTGGGATTTTTGCAGCTGCCAGAGCTATTAGGAGGCTGCTACAGCCCCCACCAGCTTTGACTCACTGAAAAAGCACCCCAGGACCACCACCCAAGACCACAATCTCGATCCAGGCAGCTTAAGGCAAGAGCACTTAGCCTCTAAATGATTGCCTGGCCCCTCTGCAGTCTGCAGGCCAGGAGCTTCTGAAGCAAACATGTGGAAGCAGCTGCAGGGCCACCACATCTGCTGCTTTCTTGCCCTGGAGATGGCCAACCAGACTCTTTTTCTCCCCAAGATTTAGCAGAGTTCCACCAACCTTTCACATAGTCTTTGTTTCTTATGGTTTGATAATTCTGAAAATTGCCACACCTGCCAGTGATGCACTCTCCTGAGAGCTCCAGCCCTGGCTTGTCCTGGTGGCCCCCAGGCCAAGCCACAGTTTCACTCTGGGCTGGTCTAAGCTCCCAGGGTGCTGCAATGAAACCTTCCTGTCCTGCCTACCAGGCTGCCTTCAGTGGGAGCTTTGGTTCTCTGTACTTTTGTGAATTCTGGAGCCTTAAAATTTTTTTAAAGTCATATTTTATAGGTATTTGAGGTGGTTATGGGGGGAGCTCACAGAGTTTTCCTGCTTCTAAGCTGCCATCTTGGTTCCGCCCTGTACAATATTTTTCATGCATGTACCTGTTTGTGTTTAATGGTAGCCATCTCTAGTGCAGGGGTGGGGGTGGGACAAAGAAATTTAATTGGTAATTTTGTTGTATATTTAAAAGATATTATAAGTTGTGTAGAGAAGTTTTGCAGTTTTATGTACAATCATCTTTTTTTATTATACTATGTTATGGAAATGTTTGTTTTATTCCATAAATTAAAATAAAATTAAAATTATTAAAATAATTTCCTTTTTAGTAAGTATCACTCAGTCCATCTCTATAGCCATTAAAGATATTTGAATGCAATCTATCTGATGATGAACTACAGACTCAATGAAAATGTGCTGAAAATGAAAAAATTATAAAAACTTTAAAAGTTATTAAAAATGCCAATGAAACATAACTAGAAGTGGTCTGTTATTCATTTGTGCAGAAGTTAAGTCATTTCTGAAAGAATTAAGAAATAGTGACAGTTGTTCACAGGGGAAAATAATGAACAAATGTCCATGAGATAAAAGCACAATGATTTTTCAAAACAATAAAAAATGAAAGTCTGTTGTGAAAAAAGCAAATCAATGATGGTTAAGTGTGAAATTTTCTTATTAATTTGTTGCAACCTCGTGTGCCAAGAAACTAAGATAAAAAAGCAAAAATAATCCTCTGTGAATAATATTTCATAGTGAGTAGGTATTATTTGTTTCATTTAAAAAAGACAAAAATAAGAGAAATGGGATTAAATTTTAAATTTATTTTTAATAAGAACATTCCCTTCAGCATGGAAAAAAGTCAGATTAGAAGATACCAATATTGAAGTCTGATGGAAGTTTATTGTGTGCTCTCTTGAAGATCATCAAGATGATCAGTAATCTTGGACAATTTAGGTATTAATTGATCAGAGTGACCTGGATGACTGAAATCTCTCACTTATGATTCTATTTAAATTAGAATTTTACAATAAATTAATTTATTCTGAAGCTAAATGTGATAGTTTACCTAGGTTTCATGTTAATACCTAATATTGTTTGTTTTTTTTTCTTTTTTTTGAGATTCTAAACTTCATGACTCCTGAAATCTGGTTAATATACTGTTCATTAAAAAAAAAAGGTTAAAAAAGTAATGTTTTTATTTACTCAAATAAAGAGATGCAAAATATAACAGTAGGAATAACAAGTCAAACACAAAATGAACTGGAAAACAATAATCATATGAATTTCTTATGTTGTGCATTAAGTGGGAGGGATATTTTATATGTATACAGATATTTTCATGATCATATTTTTAGTGAAACAGAATCTAACATATTGTTATCTATAGAGGAAATTCTAAAGATTTATATGCTGAGTATTTTTGGAAAAGTGCATTAGTCCCAATATTAAATTGCCCATTCATTAAGTATTTATTCTTTTGAGTCCCTAACTTTATAAAAGGCATTGAGGGATTTACAGACAGAATGTAAAACATGGACCGTACAAACTTCCAACTTAAAATTTAATTGTAGAAGAAATGGAATACATATGTAGACAAAACAGACAAGTAATACAAAGAAGTAATAGAGAGAATAAAATTTATAGTAATATAGAGAAAAGTTGAAAATGTTAATTATAATTATACCTATATTCATATAGCACTGAATTTTGAATTATATTTTTCCATAAATTTAATAATCTATTTACAATGGACAGAAATAAATCATATAGATTTAGCTGTGTAAGAGTGGTGATATTTGAAATGGGAATGAAGAATAGCCTCAAGATAACCATAGGATCAATAATTAACCTAATGTGTCTGGGGGAACTGCTGATATTTTTTACTTCAAGGATCCTTTTACCATTAAAAAAAATTATTCTTTCACACCGTGTTATCAAGGTTTTTTGACTCATCTTTCTAGTTTCTTCAGTAGAATAAATGTAACATACATATTCACAAAATTGAAAGATTGGGGGAAGAAATTCTGGCAGCAAATTTAATAACCATAACATTAAAGCTTCATAAAGTCTTCAACAACTCAAAGAAAATGTTATTATACATCTCTCTTGCCACTGCTGCCCTACAACACATTTTGAATTGCCTTAGAAAGAAATGCTTATCAGTTATAAACATCTTAAGGCTTCAAAAGAGCAGAGTAATATTGAGTCATTCAGCATCTTTCTAAAGCCATCAGCATTGTCTGTAATGTGGATAAGCTAGAACCCATATCAATAGGATCAGGCTTGAACCTAGGATGCCCATTATCCCTACTTTTATTCAATATGGTACCAGAAATGTTAGTTAAAGCAATAAGAGAAGAAAAAGAAATCAAATGAATTAGAACAGACAGTGAGGAAACAAAATGATCATTCTTTGCAGCTGATATGATGGTATATTTAGAGACCCTTAGAACATCAACTAAAAACTTACCTGAAATAATTAACAATTTTGGCAAACTTTCAGGAAATAACATAAGCTCACATGCATCATCAGCATTTCTTTATATGACTAATAAAGCCCAATGGCAATAGATAGAAAGAGAAATTCCATTTAAAATAACTGTAAACAATATAAAATACTTAGTAGTCTACCTGCCAAGACAAACCCAGGAACTACATGTCCATCAATCGGGGAATGACTGAACAGGCTGTGGTATATGAATGTAATGGATTACTACTGTGCAATAAGAAATGACATAGTGGCAGATTTCAGAAAATCATGGAAAGACTTGTACAAAGTAATGCAAAGTGAAATGAGAAGAACCAGGAAAACATTGTGCACAGTATCAGCAACATTGTGTGATGATCAACTATAAATGACTCAGCTCTTCTCAGCAAAACAATGATCCAAGTGGAAGGGACTCACAAAGGAAAATGCTATCTGCATCCAAATAAAGAAATGAAGGACTCTGAATGCATATTGAAGCATATTTTTCCACTTTATTATTTCTCTTGTTTTTTTTTAACCTTTTGATATGTTTCTTCTTTTTTTAACTGTGATAAACGTGGAATATGTTTTACATGATAGTACATGTATA